>PVIU01000052.1:25000-552446 GCA_004026605.1 Ondatra zibethicus | reverse complement strand
TAAGATTCCTCCAAATTAATCTTGGGTTAATTTTGACAATGATCTTTCCCAAAGAGATGACTTAGTATCAAAAATAAAATTGTTTCTCAGGTAATAGAATATTTATATTATTTCTATGTTTTGGGGTTCAAGCCTGTCTTATTTTGTGGTAAAGAGAACAATAGACATACCACAAAATGGAAATAATTGTCACAATTTACAATGTTACAATCAAGAACTGTAAATAATATAAATTTGGTTCTATGAGTGTTAGGGACATTTGTAATGTATGAAAGAAACTTTCCATATGTTAATTTTTTTACCTTTGTGAAGAAAAATCATGTGTTCCTTATTGGAGTCAAATCTTTGTTTTGGTCAAAGGATTAATGCATTTAATTGTTCAGTGTTGCAAATAATTTTCATGTACTTAGAATTTAAAGCATTTTTTTTGTTATTTTTGTATTACTTTGTTTCTGTTGGTTTTGGACAGAGTCTCCAGTAGCCCAGACTGGACTCAGACTTGCTACATAGCCAGGATTGACCTTGAAGTTCTGATCCTCCTGTCTCCACACCCTCAGTACTGCCATGAATCACCACATCCAATTTATGAAAGAGCTGGGCATCAAGCCCAGGGCTTTGTGTGTGCTAAGCAAGTACTTTACCACCCAAGTTATATCTCCAGCTTTTAAAGTAGGTTTATTTTATCTATATAGGAGATGTAAAGATTGCCTGACTAATAATTCTTGTCCACTATTATGGGATGGAAACAAAAACTGGCACAGCAGTAGTGTAAGGTACGTGATGACCAATGTTCAGTAGACCAGGGGGAGCAATTATGTACAGTTAGTTATTCAGCCAATATTTGTTGATCATTTGCTGGGTCTAGATCACATCTATATGCTGTGAATAAATCACTCCTACAAAAGATACTGTCCCTACTCTTTTCTTCTATGGGAGTGGGGGCAGGGACTAATTCTGGCTGGGATAAAGAGGGTAATGAGTGTAAAGTCCATACTGGAATTTTCTAGGGGTGTTGACTAGTATTTAGACATAGCAACAATCTCAAGAGCAAATGCATTTCAAATACAAAGATCGACTCTGCAGATTACATTTGGAAATGGAAAGTAAGTTTCAAACATCAGATTCAGAAGATGTGTGTAGAGAAACTGGAGAGTGGAGATGTTGTGACAGACTTCTGGTGAGCATGTCCCCTACTGTATTAGTCAGGGTCTCCACCATAACAGAACCCAGAGAGCCCCATGGATACCAGGGGAGCGTGGCCATTAGGCTGTATGTGCAAGTGTTTCCTTCATACTGAAGATGAGCTGTAGTTCTAGAAAGCTTAACAAAGTCTCACAGATGGTCGGCAGTGGTCCTGACATTTTGCCCTACGGTCACCTGACTCCAAAGTTTGCAACCTTTTCCTCTTCTCAGTACAGGCTTGGAGAGGTGATGGGTTTCACCATGAAGGTCTGATGGCTGTGACTTGAGAGACTAGGGATGGGATTTCAGAGGAGGTATATAGAAACAACAACAAAAGCCAAAGGAACCCCAGAGAAAAATACAGAAGCCAAGATGCTGAGGGATGCCTAGAGTTGCAGGGGAAAGATAGAAAGATATTTAGGGAAAGTAAGAGAAAATAGTTGATGAAGAACCAAAGCCCAGAGCAACCAAGGAAGAACCAGAGAGCAGCAACAACTCAGCCCTCGGAGAACTGCAATCTCAGATCAAGGGATTGGCTATTGGTCCTCAGTTCCGTCATTTCCTGGTGACGTGACCTTGGGTGGCTCTGTCCTGACTTTTTATTGCACCCATTTCCCAATTAGCGGAGACACCATTCAGATCCTTGCTGGAAAACATCAGGGCAGTTTATTTTTAAGTAGGTTATATGAAATATTGATGGGGTATTCCAGTGGGGTATTCAACACTGCTTGACAAAGTTTTCTTTTTGGAGTAGCTTCCATTACCTTGAATCTAGCCTGGAAATAGGAGTTGTGGTTTATGGTGCATATCTTAATTCTAGGCTACTATGTCTACTATTGTTTACAAAACAAATGTGGACGAGGCACACAGAGACGAGGCAGAGCCGCTTCCTCCTTGAGATCACAGTGGGCTAGAGGAGCTCTGGTGCCTAAGGTGTGCTCCTACCCTGACTGACTTGAGCCGTCCAGCAGTCTCTCACTCTTGCTGGCAGCTTCTGCCTGTGGGCTTCACTTGTGGGTCCCTTTCTGTTTCTTAGGAGAAGGCGTTGTTAATGCATTGGCCTTTTCTGTGATATTGTGCAGTGCTCTGCACATTTATAGCTTGTATAAATATTGAATAATAAATAACTACCAGGGAGGAAGAATATTATAGGCTGGGGAGAGGGAGAGATGCTGAACTCATTACATGAGGGCCAACCTCAGCCTCTTGGCTATCTCCTTCAAAGAGATTTGTTTGCCAGCTGTGTAGAGAAATATACTTTCCATATGATGAGCCTGGAGAAGGAGCCAGTTTCCCTACAGAACGCTTTTGGAATATCCCCAGGAGGGCCTGCAGGATCCTTAATGGTGTGTCAGAGAGGCTAGCCCCTCAAGCCTCCTTGGCAACTGGGTTAGAGTAAAGCTCTGGGGAGAGTGGCTGCAGCAAGATGCAGAAATTAGAAGAATGGGATGCATTCTTTGTATTTTATTTTATTTTCTGATTCCATGTGCGAACAGGGCAGATTTCCAGCCATTTTATTGGATGTATCATTGGCTGCGAAGGTCACTTGTTCTTTACTTCACCGGGAACTTGGCTCAAGAAGAGCATTTCTCGTTTAATGTGTAATCCAGGTTCAGTGTGTCAAGCAAATGCTATCACCTCCATCTTCAGAACTTGGTTTTTCTGTTCAGTGTTGAGGAACTGGTAAAAAAAAAAAAAAAAAAAAAAAAAAAAAAAAAAAAAAAAAAAAAAAAAAAAAAAAAAAAAAAAAAAAAAAAAAAAAAAAAAAAAAAAAAAAAAAAAAAAAAAAAAAAAAAAAAAAAAAAAAAAAAAAAAAAAAGAAAACAAAAAACAAAAAAAAAACCCCTGAATTCTTAAATTTGAAGTGTACTGAAATACTGAGTAAATATTTACAGACTGGGCAGATGGAAAAAACTGTAACCCCTCCCCCTCCCCCTCCAAGGGCAATATGCAAACCAGTTGAGCTCAGATCTTTTGTAGTTCTGACTGGCTGCTGCCCAGCCCAGCAACAAGGTGTTTAGTAAATAAAACTGAAACCTCTTTTATAGTTTGATCAATATCTTTGTGTTGTGCTGAAATTGTTCCACTGTTTGTTAAAAGTTTAGTTTCCTTTACTCAGAATGTCACATTATCTACCTGGCAAAGGGAGTGAAGATCCATCTAAATCTTGACTAAACTAGGCTTGTTTTCCTACCCATTCCCTCCATTTCCATGAGCCCTTGAGATGACACCCCCCTCCCCAGACAGGTGGCAGCAGGTGGTGATAAACAGGGGACACATCAAAAGTAGACTAGGAGGAAGTCAAGGGCAAGAGGTAGGTGCACAAGACGGGTTTTAAGAATAATAATTTAAAGATGATCTTCAGAATCGGGTTTCTGGAAACTTCCGATTGAGTTTGGCTTCCAGGGTAGATGGTAGAAGCTGGCACACTACTGGACAAAGAGAATTTTCCAGAGATTCCATGACTACAAACAAAGATTCAGAGTTTAGATATGAAAATTCCAGATTGTTTTCCTAATGATAGTAATACTATGTATTATTTTTCTAATGATAGTAAATGATATAAGACAGCAAATTTTTAATTTGGCTTTCAATGATCCCCTGGAAGAAAGATTTTCAAGCCACGGTTGGAGAACCTTTTTCTGGAGATGGACCAGGGAGATGGGAATTGGACCCATATCTGTTGTTGTTATTGTTCTTCAGAAAGCAAAATTATTGTTTTTAGGCTTCTTGTGCCTCAAATTTTCGAACGAACAGCGCAGGGAAGGGAAATCCATCTCTGAGGACTTCCTGGCCCCTTGACTTGTCGTTGGGCTCTTTATTGGCTCTTTCTCAGCACTTTGAACTAGCACTTATTGCTTTTCTTTGTTTGCTTACTATTTGGGTCTATTTTCCCTATTTATCGAGATAAGAGGGATCACATTTACCAGATTTATTTGTCTCTTAGCATTGTTGGGTATGTAGTTAATAAGGAAAGAATGGGCAAATAGGCCCATCAAGAGGCACACTGTGCTGCCCATAATCTTGAACGAACAGATGAATCCCAGGTCCTCTGTGTATATATTATAGCTATTAGCTCAGTATTTTTGTAGGACTCCTAATTATGAGGACAAGTGGGTCTCTGACTCTTTTGCCTGCTCTTGAGACTCTTTCCTTCCTATTGGGTTGCTGGGTTTAACTTCAGTATGAAAGCTTTTGCTTCATCTTACTATAATTTTTTTCCATGTTTGGTTGTTATCTCTTAGAAGCCAATTCTTTTCTAATGAGAAACAGAAAGGGAGTGGATCCAGAGGGGAGAGTAGGTGAGGAGGAACTGGGAAGAATAGATGGAGGGGAAAATATAATCAGGATGTATTGTATGAGAAAAGAATCTATTTTCAATAAAAAATAAAAATAAGCTAATGAAAAGAAAAAGAAAAAAGATCTTTTAAAGTTAAAAAAAATCCTTAAACAGAAATATTTCCAAATGAAACAATTCTCTGCTTCTAGCCATTTGCTACCCAGAAGCAACTGACAGGAAAAGACCTCTTTCATAGGCATTTGAAGAATTAAAGCCCCAGTTGAGCCAGAATTGTGTCATCTATCCACAAGTAACGATTTTGCAGTATTGCCTAAATTGAGTGGCATATTGTGGAATTATTCTCCATGTGGGGCTCAAAAGTCCCCAACCCTGTCTTCTACAGAAGCACATTCAACTCAAGAAATGGCTCCGCCTCTTCCCATATACCACGGAATGAAAGGTCAGCTTCTACACGTGGGGTATCCCCCTGCCCCTGAGCATCCCACCAAGTTACCATCAGGGCAAACAGAACACGACAAAGAAAAATCATATCGCAAAGAGACATTTGAGTAAGCCCCCAAGTGTTCATCCAGGATGGAGAAGTTTCAACCTTTTTCTTAAAGTCCATGAGCAGCCAACACAGCAGAGTCTGGGTCCTATGGCAGGAGTTGACACAACCAGCAACAAGAACCCTTATTATTTTCATGGCCACAAATCCCAAGAAGTTGGTCATATCTTAGACAGAAAAGCCTGCCCTAGAATATGTCTTTTTTCTAAATATTTTTTCCTAAGTGACAGAATGAGAGTCCTGCTCTCAAGCATTTGATCATTATTCTAGAAAGATATCATCCTATGAGTGCAAGAAAATAACAGATCTCTCTTCCTTTCTCTATGTTATGAAGATAATTTTTATTTTCTGTTGAGTTTTGGGGTTTGCTATACAGTTTGGGGGTTTGCTAACAAATAAAGGAAAGTATAAAGATATTTTGATTAGAAATCCTGGAGAGAGAAGGCCAGGGGTCACTGTGGAAGAGCGGGCATAGACTATAAGAGCCTGAGGGAGCAGACTTCTGTAATAAAATAGTATGCAGTGGGCACATCAGGGCCTTTGCATAGAGGGACTCACAGTAGCTGTGGCTGCATGCACAAGACCCACACAAGATCAAACCCGGCCAAATCTCAGCATGGACAAGGGAGAGATTCATGAAGTCCCACCCCTAGGTGAGAAGCTAATGAGAAGGGGTGACTGTTGGAGGAGGGAAGGGCAGTTTTCTTCAGATATGTGGTCCTTGAAAGGTTGCTCATGTTACAATAAACAGTTCTATACTTGTGCACATAGCACAAATAGGTAGCACTAAGTGGACTCAGTGGGTTTTAAAAAATTAAAATACACATAAAGTTAGGAAGAAAAAGCAATGCAGAGGATAGGGAAGGAATTGGGTTGGGGGATAGGTGGTGGATTTGTTCAAAACATGATTTGCAAGAATAAAATTCTGAAGCAATTAAAATTAATTAAAATCTTAAATTATTTCAATCCCCTTTTCTTAAACACACACACACACACAGACACACACATGCACATACATACACATGTGAGAGAGAGGCAGACAGACAGAGACACAGAGACAGACAGAGAGACAGACCAAGACAGACACCCAGAGGAAGATTCTGAAAGGGTGAAAGGAAGAAAGCTATCAAAGTCAGTGTGGCCCAATTGGAAGAAGTTGAAGATGTGTCCGACCTGTGACCCACAGACTGCATGTGGCCAAGGATGGCCATGAATCCTGCCTAAGAGAAAACTCAGAAACTTACTTAAAACATTATGAGATAATTTTTTTTTGCAATTTTGTTTTGTAACTTGATTACATGGCTCTCGAGCATGGACTTTGTAGATGATGACATGGTGTTGCAATGTCAAAAGATTGAGCACCCCTGACAGAGTTTGAAGAAACATTCTTGGGGACAACTCCACACAATATGAGATAAGGAGACACGGAAAGAGGATTCAAGAATTTGGTCTTCCATTATGAGTGAATTCCTTTTTTGACATTTCTGAAGATATTGCACGTAGCTCTGCAATTATTTTTGGATTTTGACTGACCTTTGAATGCTGTCACTGTCCACACTGGGTCATATGGCATTGGTGATTTGCAAGGATTTCACAGTGAGAAACTTCTTTGTGTGCAGATGTTCTATTCAGGACGAGCTCTCATGAATCACTACAGGGATCAGTTGCAAAGGTTATAATTAGGAAATAGATATTACTTATCATTTAGAGTCAGGAGTTAGGACATTGTCGCCATAGCCAGGCAATATGACATTTTATGTTTCTTGAAGATAGAAAAATTTTCTGTAAGGCTGGTGGAGCTGTTCTGTTTAGCTTTTGGTGTTAATACCAAATTGGTTCTAAGGTTGGAAATATACCATACATTATGATTTTTTTAAAGATTAAAGAGAACTCTGTTGAAGGAGGCCACTTGTTGGTTCCCAGCCATTTAGTCCTGGAATAATCACACAGGAACTATATTAATTAAATCACTGCTTGGCACATTAGCTATAGCTTCTTATTGGCTAACTCTTACATATTAATTTAACCCATTTCTATTAATCTATGTATCGCCATGTGGTTTACTGACTAAAGTTCTGGCATCTGTCTCTGGCAGGGCTACATGGCTTCTCTCTTCTCTGTCTTTTTTCTTCCAGCATTCAGTTTAGTTTTTCCCTGCCTACCTAAGTTCTGTCCTATCAACAGGCCAAACCAAAACCAATACCGTTCATTTCTTTATTCACCAATGGTATTCACAGCATACAGAGGGGAATCCCACATCAGAGCTCAGTCTTCCGGTTAAGGCACACATTCTTTACACAATCAGTGTTAAACAGTAGATTGAACATTGAGTCGTTAAGATGAAATCAAAACCTGATGGTAAGGAAGTCAAATCAGACACAGTATTAAAAACTGGAAGGTATGGTCCATAAATTCTTCAATGATTTCCTAAGGCATTTAGGGGGCTAGGTATGGAGAAGTTTTGGGAAGTGTCATTTTTATCCCTAGAATTGTCCATTCCGTTGACACTTTTCAGAGTTTCATGGAACTTCTGATTCCTAGCATTTCGGGAATGGTACTTTGTTGTCGTGAGATCTCCTGGTGCCTTTGGACACAGACTATAGTCATTAATTTTCCTGAAAGGTTTATGTTAAGCTTTCTTATCTCGTGTAACAAATTTTCAAATGAGTTACTACAGTTATTTCACTGTATGCCTTGTGCTTTATTATGTGAGCTTGAGGGCATCTCCCTCTAATTTCCAGTATATAGTGATATATTTGACAGCAATAGAAGGTGGAACATGCCCAGGTGGCTGCGTGGTACCACAGGTGCTGCCCTTTGGCACACTTCTGTTACCACCTGCTCACATGCACCATGTTGGAGTAAATCATCAGTAGCAGCCTGATTCTGTGTAAAACTTGAATTAGGTGAAATAAATTGATTCCATGCCATTTAAAATGACAAGAGAGCTCCACCTATCCATGTTAGTGCCCAGAAAGACAGTCAGAGATGGAGTGTGCATCAGGGAGTGTGGCTCTTCACTCTGAGGAGAGTTAGCCTGTAAACCCTACAAGGGAACCTTAAACCTTGCTATTAGACTCCTTCAGCTCTTCCCTCTCCTGTCAGGAGTTCCTAGTCATAAGGGTACCCATTTCTCTTCTCAATAAGCCCTCCCGCAATCTCTAACCTTCCACCAAGCTGCTGGCTGGGGATTTTGTTGTGTGTTCTACCAAGTTATGAAGTGGGTCTTGTCCATCTACTGCAGTGCAAGGAATTGTGGAGCCCTTCAGTAGCAAAGGTTTGAATTCTGATGGATGATCCTGCTTGGCTATCTATTAACATGAGCACCATTCTCTGAACCCTGTCCTCTGAGAACTGGTCTTTTTTCTCTGTCTTTTCAGAGAAAAGACCTCTAGACCTACTTTCTTAAGGTTTCTCTGACACCCTTTACACCTCCACACCTGTATGTTATCTTTCTAATATGCCTGCTTATCTTTCTAATATGCCCCCAAATACATATTTTCCCGTCGTATTTTTCCCAGTTCTGACAGGCAGGAGTAGAGGTTCTGGGCCTCCGGAAGGCACTTTTGTTGTAACATTCACCTTGAATATCTTGGGATATTCTGTGAGGACTATCTTTTCCCTAAGTCTCTTTTATCGGGGGGCTAACACAGAGCCTGCCTCTGGGGGGGCATTTAGATGCTGCTGAGTGAACGCTGGTGAGCTAACTTTTCAGAAGAAGCTGTGGTATACTGCATCACAGACTGCCTGACATGACAGTTGGTTAGGAGCCATGCTCCATCTCAAGTCTTGACTTTTGTTGGATCACATACAACTCAGTGTTCCTATACTGGGACACAGTGGCCATGGGCACAGAGAGAGGTGGATCCAGAGTGTTGGTAAAGTAGCAACTGAAATCATACTATATTACACTGAAGTTCTGTAAATGGAGACTGCTTGTTCATTTCCTGGTCATCCTGACCCAAATCATCACACAGAAAATATTTTAATTACAACACTGTTTGGCCAATGTCTTCGGCATATTCCTGGCTAGTTCTTACATCTTAAGTTAACCCAATTCTATTATTTTATATTTTACCACGAGGCTCGTGGTTTGTTACCTCTTGTTTTCTTGGGCAGCTACATGGCATCTGCCTCCTTTGGCATCTACACTGTGTCTCTCCGATTCTGCCTACTCTCTCTCTCTCTATCTCTGTTCAGAGTTCCTGCTTGGCTTTACTCTGCTAGGTCTTTGGCCAGAACAGCTTTATTCAGTAACCAATAAAAGCAACATATACAGAAGGACATCACACATCAAAGTTCAGCTCTGCAGAAAGAAATAGGCAGTTCATTTTATCCTGGGAAACATCATTCAGTCATACTTCCCCAAAGTTTCCTAGGTTGGGAAACTCTCAAATGTGTTAGCAGAAAACACCTATTAATTAACAGGACTATTTCTGATCTCTAAAGTATTGGAAAGTTTAGGGTAAATCGCCCTCCCTCCCAGTTATTTCTGCCTCCTGGGCCTCTTTTCATTTAGCTTTGTTGACAGTTGACCTGACTGAGTTACATTCCTAGGCACCTGCAGCAGGTGGGGACTCTTGACATTGGGTGTTTCTACTGGGGAGATGCCAAAAAGGAGTATGGGTAACCAAACCCTGAGTGTGAGGAACAATGTGTTCCCCAAAGCCCATTTTTCTAGCACTCCTCACACAAAGAGAGCCAGGGTTGTTCTGTCCATCTTTTGGACTGGGAGGGTCCCCTAATCACCTGGCCTGGAAAAGGCCTCCCCAAGCATAGAGTCTGAGGATCCAAGTACCCTTCTGCGTAGACAAGGTCTGCTGAGACAGAAGGCCAAGGCGGTCAAATCTGGGGCTCACTGGGGACATTAGCTGGAGGAAAGGAGAAGTGTACCCCTTCTTCCATAGGCACTGTGAATTTTCAGGGGAGCCCACAGGATGTGGAAAACAGTTGCGCCTCCATTTTCTCTCACTTGTGTCTTTGTTTGGCTTTACTAACCACTTCAGAATGATCCTTATCAAGGAACATTAGTTCCAAGTCTTTAAATCTGTGCTAAATTTCGCCTCACATTTTATGTATTTTTAACACTTGTTTTGTGTGTTAAAACAAGCACACTAAAACTCAAAGGGTATTAGGCCTCTTTGGTTTTTTGCTTTAGACATCGAAACTGAGGACCAGAAGGAAGTACTTTGACTTCTAAGTTGTTACCTAGGAGCAATTAAACTTTAAAAGTTGTAGGTAACCCGTGGTTTCCATTCTCAGACTCCAAGGCTCCTTCTAGACTACCAGGAAACAGAGCGTGTTTGTGGTCGTGGAAAGCCTTAGGTCATGATCTCACTGAAGTAGGGTTCTTTAAAAATATTGCATTAAGGCAGTTTGTCTACACTATCAACAAGTGGAAATTGATCTGGATCTGGGCTTCTGAGTGTTGGAGTGTGACTTACTTTTAGTTTACGTGGGTGTTCTCTGCAATAACAAACCATAGCCAGGTAGCCACAAGGAAAATGCTGTTAGTAGAAATGATTTTTCTTTCACAAATGTCTCTAGTGGAGGCTGATACAGGATTAATAAAGAAAACAGCTGATGAACACTGGCAGGATTGTGAATATTCTGTCTGCATGTAAAGACAGAATATGGAGGGATTTGTGGAGTTAATGTTGTTGTATTGTTTACTGACAGAATTCTAAGTCCTTAAAGTATGGTATAGTCATTGATTTGCAACTTTTCTCACAGATAATCTTTTCTTTTTAATTTCTATTTATTTTATTTTTAGATTTCCTTTCAAATTCACAGTTTTTTCAAAATGAGAAAATAACAACAACTGCAAAAAAACAAAACTCTTGGTCTATGAAAATCTCAAGGGCTCCAAAAGCAGGCCTCCCCGGGGTTAACTTCCTTTGTTGGTGCACAAGGGGCACGGTGGTGTGCTTGCAATAGTATTTCTGTGTTTCTCACACTTCCGTCTTTCTTGAGTAAAGGAAGGAAGGAGCTGAAGCTGTGCTGGGGAGGTTCCTAGCAGTGGGAAACCTTGTTCAAATAGAATAAGGAAGATTTTGATAGCAAACCTTAGCCAAGTAGAAGGTTCTAGAAATCTGACAATGTCTAGTTTAATTGCTGTATCTAAGAGACTAACTTAGAGGCCCCATCCCCTTGGAAACTGTCAATCTGAAATTCTCTTTGAGAGTCCAGCGGTTGGTTCTACACTCATTAGCATGAACCGTGGTAGCTAGGCTGTCCAGGACTCTCAGTAGAAAAGCCTATATCCTTTGTAATTCTGCCTTTCTTCATTTCAATGCAATTCCACATTGGTCAGGTGGATGTGGAAGCCAAAAGAATTTCAGGCCATACTATAGTGACATCTTGAGTGGCCTCCCCTATCTATCTCTAGGGGAAAATTCACCTTCCTACTTTGTTTCAGATACTGGGCAGATAAAGTGGTTAAGTACGGATTGGTTCTTAAGTATCTGTAATTATTTGAGACTCGAGGGAGTGAGCCTATAGAACTCATATCACAAGTGCCGAATTCAAGTATTATAACCTGGGAAGAACTCCCCTTTATGTTCAAGTCAAGGATGCCCTTCACTGAACACTATCAACAAGTGGAAATTGATCTGGAACTAGGCTGCTGAGTGTTCTGTTGGAGAGTAACTTACTTTTAGTTCACATGGATGTTTTCTGCAATATCAAACCATAGCCAAGTAACCGCAAGGAAAAGTAATAAGTATTATAAAAGTATTATAATAAGTATTATAAAAGTAATTGAGAGAAGAATGGGAGAGAATACGTTTTGTAGGAGGTCCTTTTGTATTTGTGTTGCTTTCATTGGTTGAATAAAGAAACTGCCTTGGCCTTTTGATAGGGCAGAACTTAGATAGGCAGGGAAAAGACAACTGAATGCTGGGAGAAAGAAGGCAGAGACAGTGAGCTGCCATGAAGCTGCCAGGTCAGACATGCTGAATCTTTCCTGGTAAACCATGATCTCGTGGTGACATACAGATTATTAGAAATGGGTTGAATCAAGATGTTAGAGTTAGCCAATAAGAGGCTAGAGCTTATGGGCCAGGCAGTAATTTAATTAATACAATTTCTGTGTGGTTATTTCAGGGGTTAAGCAAGCCAGGCGCCGGGAACGCTGCCCACTCCTCTTACTACAATGTTTCATAGGTTCATTCTTCCATTGGTCCCAGGATGGCCATTTCCATTTCCAAAGCAGGGATTAAAGATTTTTCTGTTTATTGTTTTTTGTTTTAATAAAAAAGCAGGCAAAAGGGGCATTGGAAGAGAGTAGTAAAATGACTCCAGAGTTCAGAATCATATGGACCTATGTTAGCATGCTGGAGGGAATCAAGTAGCAGGTAACTTAGCCATGGATCCCAGTTTCCTCTCATTAAACTTCTAGCATGGAGAGTTCTAAGAATTCTTTGGCGTGATGTATGTAACGTGTTTTACTTTCTAGGGACTTAATAAGCATGGTGCATTGTTCTTGTTTCTCTGTTGCTTTCCAGTGATACTCTGGCTCTGCTGACAGTGGTTCAGGTTCATTAGGTTTGGCTAACTCCTTTGAGATCCCTGTGGGATGATACTGAGCAATGGGAAAGACCTGCTCTCAAACAGTTTAGAGGAATCACACCTTCATAGCCTTTCCACACAGTGTAGCAATATGGATATTACTCAGGGTCTTGTGCCCAAGTCTAACCACAGTGTGGTGGTTACAAGACTGTTTGGTGTTTTGTTTTTCCTTATGACCAGCAGCAGGTGAACTCTCATTTGAGTCTATGAAAGGTGGACAAGCTGGTGGTACTTCACTAACCTTGGGCAAAGGTGGGTGAATGGAAGGGTCAAAAGGAAAAGCAACAGCAGATAAGAGGAGTTCCTCCATAGCTTGTAGCTTGTGTGATGGTTCAGAGCTGAGGATCCAGGCACAAGACATGCACAGCTGCAGTGAGAAGAGCCACCCAGCCAAAGCAAGAGAAGCCACACACTGCTTGCTTTATTTTTGAGTGACGTTGATGAGGAAATAAATGTCCTACAGAGGAGAAAACTAAGATGGTTCATGTCTATTCCTCATCATATTGTATTTTGTTTGAAAGTCCAAATGGGTTTATCTGTCTTGAGCATGCTTTTCCTGCCCAGGAAACACAGGTACAAATTTACAGATATCCTTTTGCGCCTATGTGGCCCGCCTAAGGCAGCTCGGCATTCACTCCGTAATATGTACTTTGTAAAGGCTACACTTTTCTTGAGAATTTCCCGGGTTATGCAGCTTGAAGAAGAATGCATTGCTGGCGAATGCTGCTTCTATGGCTATGTTTTCTTCCTCTTGGGAGGAAATAGTTAAAGTACCCTTGCTAACGGTCATCTCTTTAGTAAGAGCAACTTTCTCTGGGGAAATTAGTCCCTTGAAAATGATCTGCTGTGACTTACTCTTTGCTGTAGGTGACATCATAGTCCAACAGAAAAACATTGCCATATGTCATAAAGGAATATTGACAGTGTGGGACTATTCTTACATTACTTTGGTAACTGAAATACAAACAAAACAAATTCAGCCTAGATTTAAATAGCAGAAGATAAAGGAACTGAATTCTTGTTTTTAGATGGATATCTAGGCAATGTTGTTACCTGCAGAAATTAGCTAGAGGTAGAATACTGTTTTAATTTTAACTCCTTTAAAACTGAGCTCTCCCTTATGTTTCTACATGCATAAAATGGTATTAAAAATAGAAATACATGTTTTTAAAAAATCTTAATTTTATAATCCAGTGTACTGCGGATTTATGGTTGAGATATACAAGCCCATTAGGACAATATGAAAAGAAAAATAAAATTAGTGAAGGAGTAAAATGAGCAGTAAGGAAAATCAACTTTTCCTGCTGCTCTATTGCTCTCGTATTTAAATGAAAGACCTGAAACTCGAGGACATCTTTTCAGTTGCCACCTGCTTTGTATCTCAGCATTGTAAACACAGGGTATGGCAGCACAAGGGCCTGAGTTCATCCTCCCATCGAAACATTGCATCTGAGCACCAGCCAAGAAGAGGTGGTTGATGAAGTCAGATAGCTCCAACACAGGCATCACTTCCTGCTCCAGGACTGGGACCTAGGCAGCATGGACCCTTAGGGCTTTCACCACAGTGAAGGACCGCTGCCACCTGTGGACAGCAACTGGCATTGCTGCCCACATACAGCAATCCAAAAGGAATGTGGTGAGTCTGACCACTTGATTTCTCTCCATTAGGTGTTTCATGGGTGAGACTTTTCCTGCTGCTCAGTCACCATCTTTTGGCTACATGAAGAATGTGATTATTGAGTATTAGTGTAAAATTACAGAGCACACATTAAAATCTGGAAGTCTTCAAGGCCCAAATAAATGATGTAGATAAAAATAAGTGATAGGATTGTAAGACAGAGGACTCATGACCTACCTAGAGGCATTCATTTTTTTTAATTGTTAGTTTTAAAGTCTTTTTTGGGGGGAGGGGTTGTTTGTTTGTTTAGAAAAACTGTAACAATCAGGCAACACATAGATGGAGCCATACTCTGCTTATAGCTCTAGTCTAGTCCTAGAAATCAGGGAATGGACATGTAAGATGCCAGGTGATGTCCTGGTACCCAGGAGCCAAATTCTGTCCATTCTTCAGTCAATCACTGCTTGTGTATTAATTTCACTTTTTTACCAATAGGCTTAAACCATGTTTATTTTATTCAAGGCACCAATTCTGTATGGATGTGGAAGTTGGAAAAGCACATATTAAACAAATAAATACAAAAGCAGAGTTATATTTGAGATAAATCAGTGAATGAACATCTAGGTAACCATAAAAGAAATACATTGTCTTTCTATAAAACTCCCTTGCATGTAAGTCATGCCGCTCTTCTAGACACAACTATGCATCTCTTAATAATGGGAATATATCCCAGGGAAGATCATTAGGCAACTTTTGCTATTGTGTGACTATCATATCATAATTTGTTTGTACAAAGATGAAGATGGCTGTGACATTATCAAGCAGTTTAATCCTATGGGGCCACTGCTGTTTTCATGGCTTGTTGTTGATGGAAACATCTTGGCATGATGCGTGACTATACTGCTAAGAAACCAAAAACTTTGCCAATTAAATTTAAATTATATCTTTGTGTGTTCTTATCATTTATACATTGATTTTGCTCTTATGGGAAGAATTTATTTTAAACTTACTGCTGCATAGGTTTTGAAGAATCATTCTCATGCATGCATAAAAGGGGAATATAAATTGAAGAAGGTATTTATGAAGGCTTTTTCATTTTAAAAGCAAAGCTCTTTTGGATTACTCTGACTCAGACTGCTCAATGACCATGGTTTTCTGCACCCATTTTCTGGCATTGAAATTTCTAGGGGAGCAGCCCCATTTTAAGGCCTGGCTATGAACTGTAAACTTTTCTCCCAGGAGCTCACAGCAATGCTCAGAGATGCGATGTTGGCACTTTCTTGGTGCTATGGACAGATAGCAACCACACTTTTAGGACATTAGCTAGGACCCAGTTTTCCTTATGTTGTTCTCAGGAACTTTATCGCCTGAAAAGGCAAGAACTGACTTATGAAATCATGTACCGAGGCTGGTATACATCCATGCACACACTGGCAAGATTGGAGAGGTCAGAACACTCACCTGGCAGTAAGGTTAGGAGGTGCCATTGTAGACAGCTGCATCTTGATTTCGGAGATATAAGATTACTTTTTTAAAAACTCAGCGAAATATAGTCACTCTGCGATCTGATTTCTTCAGAGTGAGTAGCTTTCCCTTGGAGGAGGTATCAGGAACAGATTAGAGCTCTAAGAAGTTACATAGAAGGTAAGGAGAAAAAGTGTAGTCCTGACAGTCGCAAGACTGGATCCCAGGCAGATAGCTCGGTAGCTCATTGGAGCAGCAAACTGCAACCGTCCCCAACCATTTCCACACTAAATGTGCAAGGTGACACTTGCTGTCTCAGGTTTTTACACAGTTGGGCTTATCCTCCTTAAGGTGTGTGGAGGTTCCCCTTTCACCAAAGACAGGGTAATTCTGAACATAAAATAGACCAATACCAACGCTGTTTGTCTGTTGGTCTGCTTTCCTTGGGTATTTTTAATGTGGGCTTACAACTATATTTCAAACTGGCAGTGACAAGTTTTGACATTCCCAAGCCCTTTGTGTGTAAGGTAATGACTGTGTGATGTAGCACAGTTTTATTCCCAGAGTGGACCAGGCAATGTAGGCTCAAGCTAAAACCCTTTTAATAAACTCTCATCAGACCTAAGAAGTCGCCTTGTGATGTTGCGCAATAACTGACCAGAGAAAACCAGAGAGAGATCCAACTAGAGACTAATCAACCTCATGCCACTTTACAGGGCATGAACCCTTCTGCCTCTCTCTCCCACATTCTGCTATATGTTTGCCATAATAAAACTGCCAGGCTGGCCCACGTTTTCTTTTCCGGGCCCAGGGTAGAGAGCCCTGGACCAGTATGTGGATCTTTGTCTCTCACTCAGTCTTACTCCTTAAAGCAATGTTTGTTAACAGAAAATGAGTCTCACCTCACACTAGATAGAAACAACAAAGTATTTAGAAATGTATATGGTAGGAGAGGAAGCTGACTCTAGTCTTTCAGGCATGGACCCTCTTCTTGCTCCTCATTATGAGCAAGGTGAGTGGTCACTTGTAGTTAATGTGAAGGGCAGTGTTGCCGAACTGTGGAGGAGGATCCAGGGAACACAGTGGGAGACAGGCCCAGAATCACACAATCTAAACTCAAGGGTAGCAATTTGTTCTTCATCTTAGGGTTATTGGACAATTAGCAAGGGTTTTGCAGGGAAACAACGTCGTGACATTTGCATTTTTCCTCTGGTTGCAAAGCAGATGGACTGTTAGGTGTAAGGCAAAGTTTTTCACTCATATAGAAATCTGCGTTTCAGACATTTATGAACCTGATTGCAGGTACATCTTGGAAGGGTCTTTGTGGAGATAGTAAGGACCCACATGATATTTGGAGATTTTAGTGAGCTGAAATCAACAAATTATACCAATAATAAAAATCTATAAGCAGCCAGAACCCAGTTTATTGGAGATACCACTTGCTTTATTTTGTTTTCTTTTTTGGTGAATTAGATAATAAATAGCAAAATTGGAATAAGAGGAGGAGAAAGAAAGCTTTTCCCTCATTATTCATCAATCTTGAGGCAGCATGGGGCAAGTGTGGTCATAAGAGCAAGAGAAGTGTCCCTGACCCCCACCAGCTGCAACACTCGGGAGACCCTGCACCTCTCCAGGCCCTGCACCTCTCCAGGGCAGCACAATAGAGCCAACCCTGTTAGCACAGATGCGGGTGAGCCAACCCTAAAGTTGTGAGCATGGGAGAACTGTCCCCATTACTCATCTGTCCTTTGGTGTCATGGGCGGGAGACAGTTGCCCTCATCCCCATTTCTTTCTCCCCTGCTCCCCCACATCTATCAATGCCTGAGGCAGATGTGAGAACTGTCCCTGAGGTCACAAGAGTAGGAGAGCTGTCCATGTCCCCCACTAGCTACAACACTTGGGAAGCAGGCCTTGTACCTCACCTGGATAACACAATAGAGTCCATCTTGTTGATGGAGGTGTGGGTGAGACAGCCCCAAATCTGTAAGCATGGGAGGGGAACTGTCCTCACTACTCTTCTGCCATGTGGCAATGTGGGAGGGTGAGAGATGTCCCCTCTATCCTTCGCCCCTTACCTCCTGCAACAGACAAAAGAGAGCTGACCTTCCCCTTTACCAGCTGCAGCACTCAGTAAATGGGACCTGTCCCTTGCCTAGGCAGCATAGCAGTGCTGCCCAGTGGTCGAAGGTCAGGGTAACCCAATCCTAATGTTATGAGCAAAGGAGAGCCGCCTCTATTACTCTTCTGCGTGGGCAGATGAGAGGTGCCCTCCCCCACCATCACTTGCCCATTAATGCCTGGCATGTGAGGGAGCAGGAGGACTAACCGTATACCTCACCAGCTGCAGCCCTTAGGAGAGTGGCCCATGTACCTCACCTGGACAACACACTAGTCCCTAATGGTGCAGGTGTGGGAGAGCTGACCCTGAGGCCATGAAAGCAGGAGAACTAGCCCCCCCCCCCCGCTTATTGCTGCAAGGGCTGTGTTAGCAGGAGCAGTGCTGGAGAGCTCACCATGGTGAGGATAGGGTAGAACTGGCTGGTGGACCTTCTCTAAAGCAGCATAGGCCCAGATCCAGAGTTATGACTTGGTAGACCCCAACATCTACCCCATCTATGATCTGCTGGAGCACATGAAGGGACCTGACCCACAGACCCAAAGCTGCAAGATCTTCACAACACAGGGCAACAACAGGATATCCAGGAAAAGTCCTAGTGAGGGCCCAGCATTGATAGTGTAGCAGAAACCAGAGGCCTCGAACCAAACCAATGAATGATTGTCAGGAACACTTGCAAGTAAAGACACATGGACAAAGGGTTTACAGCCTGACTAACTGTGTCACACTGCAGCTTCCATGATGAGATTTTTAATTGTTTCTCTTTTTCTCTTGAATTTTGTTTTACTGGGGGTGGTGGTGGTGCAGGGGCAGAGGGTGGATGCAAAGGGACGGGGAAATGAATGGGATTATGATACATGATGTAAAAGACACATAGAATAAATAAAAAGGAAAAGTGTTCCTTTTCAAGCGAGAAGAGCTTAGTTCAGCCTGTACCATGTGAAAACACTAATGCAGTAGACCAAGACAAAGTGAAGACATGGACACTAAATGACTGATGAAAGTTGGTAGCAAGTAGCAATTGTTTATTTTTGTTGGAGAATCATCAAATCCTTTTGAATATCACTCAGTGACTAGAGCTCAATGACATGTCCTGATGACCAAAGCAGGGTTTTCTATGCATGCTAAAAGAGGGCTTAGCTAGCTAGTACTTCCACCCAGGCACCTCTTCGTGTAGCAGTTAACACAGTACTGTGTGTGCAATCCATCATTTGATTCTCTCTGTGTGTATCTGTGTAGGTGCATGTGTGTAGGAGTGTATGTGCGTGTGTGCACTCTTGTGTGAGGCCATAGCCTGTCATCTGATATCTTCCTTAATTGCTTCTCAACCTCATTTTCTGATACAGGGTCCCTCACTACCTGAAGCGTATTGATTGGCTGGCCTGGCTGGCCTGCAAGCCCCAGGGTTCCTCTGATCTGTGCCCCTTCAGCCCTGGGATTACAGAGGTACACCACTGCACCCGGAGTTTTCCATAGGTGCTGGGGGCTGCACTCATGTCCTCTTGCTTGCACAGATGCCACTTTACTGACTGAGCCACCTTCTCAGGCCTTTCTTGGTGTAGGAGGTCCTTTTGTATTTGTGTTGCTCTTATTGGTTAAATAAAGAGACTGTCTTGGCCTTTTGATAGGGAAGAGCGCAGGTAGGCATGGAAAACAAAACTGAATGCTGGGAAAAAGACAGAGACAGAGAGCCACTGCCATAAAATCACCAGAGTCAGACATGCTGAATCTTTCCCCGTAAGCCATGATCTCGTGGTAAACACAGATTAATAAAAATGGGTTAAAGCAAGATGTGAGAGTTAGCCAAAAAGACACTAGATATAATGGGCCAGGCAGTGTTTTAAATAAATACAGTTTCTGTGTAATTATTTTGGGTATAAGCTAGCCGGGTACCTGAAACGCGGTGGGAGCCGGCGATGGGGACCAAAAGCAGGCCTGCGCCTCTTACTACACTTTATTTAATTCTACAACAGCAGCAGCAACAACAACAATGACAATAACCCTTGTGTGATAGAAATGCATGATACCTATTTTGAATTCTTTCCCAAAGCATCCCAGTGAAATAAAAATTAAACCAGAGTGATGAAACGCAATACTGTCATAGCACTTGATATGGGCCAAGAGAAACTCATTTAACCCTCCTAACCAATGTAAGGGAGGCTCGGATGGGACGTTTTTACGCTGGGAACCTGAAGCTCAGGGAAGTGAAGGCCTCCCAGTCTGTAGGGAATGGCAAAGCTGCTAGAATCTGGCTCCAGAATTCCCATGCTCAGCCACGGTCCACATGACACTTTTCAGTCAACGCTGTTTGGAAAGTCAGTGTAGGATAGATTAGTATGTCTACATAGGCTATTTTTCTTTTCAACATTTTCATAAACCTCTGCATCTGGGTCACTCCAGCATAAAAATATGGTAGATTTTTGAAACCGAATCTTATTTTATGGTGCAAGATGAGTTAAGTTTAAAAGCAAGCAGATGTTCACAATGCATGTGAAACCCAGCATCACTCTGTCCTTGATGGCATTTGGAACATACTCATAATTCTTTTCAGATATGATTTTTATCTAAATGGTATCCCTTAAAACTTCATCTTAACACCCTAAATGATCCTCAGCTGTTAGGATAGATGGGCTCCTGCTGAGTTTGTTTCCCATCATGTCCCATACTCCACCATAAATATTCATGATGCTGTGCTCTTGATACTCATGGGCAGTCAGGGTCCATTTCTGTGAGCTCCCCTCAGCTGGGATTAACATCTTTTGCCTATTACCTGACTTCTGAATTATGGCTCAGCTCAGCCGTTCTCTTCATCTTCTATACTTTTGCGGCTCTCTGAGAAGCCCAAAGAAAACATGATGTGTTAAAAGAAATATCTAATCCCAGGAAGTTGGCCCAAGGAGTATACAAAATCAATTTTTAAGATATAGTATCTTATTCAAACTTTACACCAGCCCAGAGTGAAACTACTGTTTTCTTGCTTTGCCAGGTTTCCTAGGCAACAACAAGGCCTCTGTAAGAGGCCTGCAGACTTAGTTTGGGGGACACAAGTGTACGTGAAAAGGGAGGGAAGTGAGGGGGTGCTCTTCCACAAACAGTGCATGCCTGGCTAGGAACATAATTTACGCTTGACTGTGTTTAGAGCTCAGGAAAAAGCAGCACATTTGTTTTGTTTTTAAGCTAAGAAACACAATTTTGGGGATTTAGGGGAGTTAGGAGAAGTGTGAATTTTCTGATCTTTTCTCTCATTTTTGTGAGGTTCTTTGATGAGAATTACTGTTCACACAAGCTGTTTTTTATACACGGTCTTACGAACCCCAAAGGGCTTCTGACCTCATATAAACTCCAATCCAGAGAATCTGAGAAATTATCTAGACATTAGATGTGGGTCCTTATGCCAGCTTGGTACTAATCAGAGATACTTGGATATAATATTTACCTTCTGGAAATCTATTTTTACATTTGTTAATTAGGGGGAACTGTCAGCCATGATGACTTCTTGTGAAGCAATATGAGGAGTATAAGAAGAATCCTAAGCATTAACCTAATTAAGAATGGGACCCCATCCTCCCCTCTTCAGATGTTGGGGGAAGAAATGAATAGCAGAGGGTGAATGGTGGCTGTATTAGTTAATTTCCTCATCATCACGAGAGAAGCAACTTAAGGGAAGAGAGGTGTATTATGACTCACGGAGTGTAGTCAGTTTTGGTGGGAAATGCATGGCGATGGAAGCTTGAGGCTGCCAGTTACATGGCAGACAGTAGCAAAGTTGGTTTGGGACAGGTCTATAACCTTCAAAGCCTATTTGTAATGACTGATGGTAGCCAACTAGGTCCTACATCTCAGATGTCTAAAACCTCTCCAAACAGTGGCATCTCCTGGAGAACAAGTGTTCAAACATGTGCGCCTGTGGGGAAGAGTTCAAGAGCAAACTGCAACAGTGGCCTCCAAGCAGTTGAATACAGTGGCTTCCTTTTTTGTGTCATGACTTCACTACATTTCATAGCAGTAAGAACTGGCCATGCAATTCTACAGAGGTTTCTGCCATTATGTATTGAACAAATCACCTAATCTTTCTGAAATCAGATTCCTAAAGATAGTAAGACCTGCCTCTTAAGATGTTCATAGGGAGGAAATGGGGACTAGTTTACTTTAGTATCGATACAATATGCTCAATTTGTATTAGCTTTAAGAGTGTTTCTGAAAGATGTAGCTAACATCAGATACCCATTGCATACTCACAACTATGGATGCTTAATTTCACCAAGCTGGAAGACACTTGGGTGGAAATGTAGCAAAGGTGTTGAGTGTTCATTGAGTGTAGAGGCTGTCGTTGAGAAACTGGAAGGTTTTGATTTTTATGTTCTGTTAAGAGCCCATATTTCCAAGGGTAATCAGTGAGTTTCTTTCTGAGAGGTGGCTACATCTGGAAGGTACATCTGTATATTCAAAGGTGTTGGTATGGAAAAGTCATTCTTTAAACTGTGAAATGCTAGTTAAAATATGGAGAATGTGCTGTCACTTCTAATTCCACGTCTTAAGCGTGATTGTTACCTACCAGGCAAGATCTGTCTTTTGTTTCAATACCAGGTGTTTTCATACTTTCCATGTAACTTTTAGATGTCTTTGAGTGCATTGGGAACTTTTTATTTTTCAACTTTCTGAGTTTCTGGTCACTTTGCCTTAGCCCTCTGTGAGGTTTTTCATTTACTTATTTATTTATTTATTATTATTTATTTATTTAATGATTATACCACGGTGGAGTCCATCCTGGTGAGTCAGTGAGCAATGCTTAGATACAGCCCAGTGTGGTAACTTTCTGATGGTTATTTCAATTTGACTATAGTTAATTTAGCTGAGTGGTAACAATAATTTTTCCAGTGATTGTACATAGCATCTCAGTGCTTCTGGCAGCATGGGATAGACATTCTTATGACCCTCATCTGCACCTTGTCATTCCTTTACCTCAGTAGGCATGCAAAGGGTCAATTCTATTTAGTTGAAGGAAGAAATACTGCCCATGTGACCTCTTGGTTGAGCGTTGGAATAGAAGTTGAATTCTTGGGCATGTCTGGGTCTGAGAAGAGGCATTTCATCCCGAGGTCAGAAAGCAGAGTGTGACAAGGTGGCAGCATCCTTGGCTGTACTCAGAATTCAGCACTGGCCTTGATGGTGGGGAGTTTGCATGTCCTTAACAAGCAGCATTATCTCTCTGGGATCACTGTGGGAAGCTCTCCAAACAGCTTCCCTTGGCGTTGACATGTTCAGAAACAGAGGAGGAAGAACTGAAAACAAACAGTGGCTTGGCTGACAAAAATGGCTTCCCATTGGACCCTAGAAGCTACTGAGAGCAACCCTGGGGAAGTTTATTGGTTCTTCATGAATTAACAGCAAACACAAGTTGCTGAAACTATTGAAAATTGGGCTTCCCAGTTCTACTTTGTGAACCTAATTTTTAATAATAAAACACAGGGTGGGGCATGGTCTGTATTGTCATTACCATTTTGTTTTTGAGCAGGCAGTTAGCCAGAAACGAGTTCTAGGAACAGCTGGTAGAATCCTTAGCCCCAAACAAATTTTGTTACTTTATTTTGGAATTAACTTCTTTTGTGGCAAAGAAGGTGAGCTCAGGCACGCATAGCTTTCCAGGTAACATTAGATGTGTGTTTGACTTTATGTCTTAAAGACTTTTCAAATAATGTAGCAAATTGTTCTAATAACCCGCGGTGAGACGGTGAGCTGAGTGCCATGCCAGCCATCTGTTAGTTAAAGTCAGTCTATTCTAAGGAACGTTTCTCGATGTGTGTCCTCTTTTCAAACGGTATAATTGCCAGGGTAAAATCAGGGAGCACATATCAAGTATCCACCACCGTGACACCCACATAGCTAGCAGCTCACTGTGTCTGAACGCCAGGAAGGACACTGGTTTATAATTCTAGCAAAAGCAGGACCTCAGGGGCGGGCACTGTGTTTTTATCATGGCAACCTCCTTTGATAAGATTTGGGTAGTAGTGTCTGGCTACACAGGAAGCTCTGAACGCATGTTAGAAATGCATCTTGTTGAATTTGGCTGCCATTTTATGAGGGCCTTTTGTCCTCAGACCCTTCTGGAAACAACTCCCACTTATGACTTCTAATGATATAAGACCCCAGGAAGCCCTGCTATTCCATGACTCATTCCCCTGATTACAGAAGAGTTGATAAGGAATGGTCATATGACCTAGGGGCTTAACTTTGATCCATCTAGAGGGATGGAATATGCTAGTCTCTCCTTTTTCCTCCCAAACTCCAAGGCAAGTGTTTGAGTGTAACAGTGGATTCAGTGCAAGATCTCATAGAACATCAGGTGGGGTGAAGGAAAGTGTGAAGGGATGAAAAAGATACCAACAAGACACATCTACCTCATCAACCAAGTGACCATTTTGGAATACAGTTCTGTTACAGGGACTGGAATAGCCAGGATAGAATGTGCTAAATTATGTTATCTTGGAAGACAAGGGAGTTGAGGCATTTGTTGGTCAACTGGGGTTGGGTATTGGCTAAGAGCATCTCCCTGGCTAATTAACATAAATTTCTTGTGGACCCAGAAGACCAAAAGGTCAGGGATAATACTGGGGTAAAGAGTTACAAGTGGCGGCAGGGCACACTGGGATGGTGGTGTGAAATTCCTCAGGCCTGGGAAGGAGTGAGGAGAATACTGACTGAGCCATTTATACAGAAGGCTAAGGTTAAAGTTTTAGACCTAGTGGAAGCCAATGAACAGGTGAAGGCTAGTCTTCCAGCACTAGAAAAGGGTATAGTATGTGTACAGAGACCAAGAGAGGAGAGACGGCCCAGGGCTCTGAAAATGATGTAAGGAGAGTTGGTTAGGGAGATACTCCATTCTTGCCAGACTCTGTTATGTTCTCCTTTTCTGTTTCTAGATGAAATGAAGGTATTCAACTGTCCTTTTCCATTTTGCTAACTTGAGTATCAGTCACTTTTTTGATGTGACAGAAGGGAGTTTTCCAAAGTGGCCACAGCAGTCTTTTTAGGCTGATATCTTTTCATGACCTTATGAGTTCACAGTCTGAGGTGGGTTTATTTACCTTCTCTCTGGGGGCTTCCAGCCTTTAGAATAACGTTGAGAGGATCAACATGATGGAGATTCTGTAGACGTTTTATTTTGGTTGTTGACTGTTAGTACTATCATGTATTGAATCTTGGGCCTTGTGTGTCCTAGGCAAGTGCTCTGCCACTGAGCTATACCTTCAGAACCTGTTGCATGTGTTCTAATGCTAAGCCATGAAAGATCTGTCTCCTATCTGATTATCAGATGAGGTCCTCATGAGCAGCTGTCATCAGTTCCCAGTATGTGAATGACCCAGCCTGGGCATTGTCCCAACTTCTAAACTGGGCTGTGTGCTAACACTATGGGAAGCAATAATCATCCCATTCAGCCTAAGCCCAATTTGCAGACTTGAAATCTAAATAAATCCTATTTCTTTTTTCTTTCAAGTGACTAAGTCTTGGGATTGTCTGTTACATAATCCTCAATAAACAAGTAGCTAGCACATAGGTAAGATAACCAATGTGGATTTATATACTGTCTTCTGGGTAGCAGAAGTTAGTTAGGCAGAAACTCGTACATTTACATTACATTTGCAGTTTAGGTTCCTTTCTCTCCTCCAGGCAAGTCAACACTACTTCAGTCCTTCAGAGATTAAAAAGATTATAGCATCATAAATTGGGGTATTCTACATATGTATGTGTTATATATATATATATATATATATATATATATGTGTGTGTGTGTATGTGTGTGTGTGTGTGTGTGTGTGTGTGTGTGTGTGTGTAAATATGTAACCCTCACTGGTTGGTAGCACCAAACCCAGATCAGCAAACTGCAGTTGAGTCCAGAACACTGCAGCACCATCACACTCTGCACACTCCCGGAAGAGATGTTACCATGGATCCCTCCGGTCTGTGTATAATGTCATCAGCAGCAATCCTTCTTATACACAGTTTCTTTTAATTTCTGCCTAGATCCTGGGATCTGAGTGTCATTTATCCTTTATGGATTAAAGATCAGAAATTCAGGAGGTTCAAATGACTGGCTCAGGATTGCACAGTTAACTAACAGAATTGAAACTCCTGTCTGATTGTCAGCTCTGCATACTCTTTCTGGGACCTTCCTCTTGGCCTCCTGGCCTTCGAGGAATTCGCCATTGCCTCTCACATTCATCCTATTTTAACCCCATGTTGTTCTGCATTTGTATTCTTTCATCCAGAGGGAGGGGCACGATCAACTGGGTTTTATGTGGTGGTGGTGGTGGTAAGTATTTTGTGTCATATTGGTATATTACCACAACTCACATTTATGCTTTTGGTTTATGAGAAATTATTTTCAGAGATTAAAAAGATTATAGCATCATAAATTGGGGTATTCTACATATGTATGTGTGTTATCTATATATATATATGTGTGTGTATAAAATATATGTTCTATAACTATATAAATATATGTTTCTGGATATAGGTTACATATAAAATTAAATGGTATAATATTGTGAATAATTTTACTCAAGGCTATGTAATTACATATAATATACACTTATAAATATGTAAGAGAATTTATGTTAACAATATTACCTCTGGTACTCTATTATTTATTATAATGCAGGGTTCTTCTATAAAATTATCATCATTCATTTCACCTATTCAACATTTATTGATTTATTGATTTTTCTATTTTCTTTCCTCTTTTTTCCACTATCTTTCTTTCCCTCCCTCACATTCTCTCTCTGTCTATGTCCCTGGGAGGGGTTACTCAGTACCTTCTACACGCTATGTAAACGTGAGACACAAAGCTTCACCCAGAACCCGACTGCTTGATTTTCAAACCTTGGATAGTCTTGAACCAATGATAACAGAAGAGTCACAATGGCGTACAGAATTTAGTGTCCCTTTTCCTTACCTTTCTCTAAAGTCGACATTGTATGCTTGAAGTTAACGTCAGTGCAATACCATTACATAAATTACACATCATGTTTAAATTTCATCATTTGTCTACTAACGTCCCTTTTCTGCTCCAGGATCTAATTCGCTTTACCGCATTGCTTTTGATCATGTTCTCTTTGTCTTGTATAGTACATGACAGGTACATTTTTTTTTGTCTTTCCTTGTTTTTCAACAAGTGAGACATACTTTCCAGACAGTGTGGAAGGACGAGTTTTAGTTGGAGTTGCCATTCGCTCCATCACAGTTAGAATGGGGTTTATCCTGGAAGAATGTCATAGGCATGACAACCTTCTTGCCCTTATTATTGCAGCACAGCCAGGGGACATGGTCGTGTCATGACTCCCCTCTGATGCTGTTGACCTTAAAGGCCTGGTTGAGGTAGTGTCTTCTAGGTTGCCTCTGTCTCCAGTTGCTTTCTTTGCCATCTCATGTGCTGTTGCTAGAGGTGAGTCACTAAGTCCAGTCCATGCTCCAAGAGAAAGCAATTAAATTCCATCTCCTGGAGAGGGACTATCACAGACATGTCTTCATGTGGAAGTGGGAAAGTGTTAGCCATGATGGAGTGATCTGTAGACACATGGCATTGGTAGCCTCTGGCTTACAGAAACACCTCCCAGGCACTCAGTCCTGAGTTGCCTGTACCTTTGATTTCCTCATCATGGGAAATATACAAAGTAGAATAGCGTCCACTTTTGTTTGCTACATGATCAAGCCATGCTGGAACTATTCTAAACAGCCCCTCTTTGTTCCTATTGGAAGGAGTTAGAAATCACCTTAAAAAGTCCTAGAATTTATAATCTTTCTGTATAGAGCATTGTTTTATTTACATATAGAGAACTCCTTTCCTCTGAAAGGAAGACAGTATATCCTTTATATTTGTTCATTTCTCTGGGAAGCTAGAAAATAGTAACTATTATAAATACCATGCACAGTAAAAATCAGAAACATGTAAAGATATTTAAACACACTGGAATGTGTTCAGTATAATGTACATTTATATGGATATATAAAATTCATGAGTATAAATTTATAAATATCACAAGTGGTATATAGTGATAATTCTCAGGTAAATACCTATGTGTTGAACATGTGTATATATGTGTTCATGTGAGTATGTGTGCACATGTGGGCAAGGATGCATGTATGGAGGTCAGAGGTCAATGTCTTCCTCAATTCCTTTCCACCTTACTGTTTTTGAGACAGGGTTTCTCACAGAATTTGGAGCTCAGCAATAAAGCCAGGAAACTCCAGGCCTCTGAGTGTATCCACCTCCTTGTCCTGGGATAAGAGGTCCATGTCACCATGCCTGTTTTTGTTTTAATGTAGGTTCGGCAGTAGCGAAGGCGGGGGGGGGGGGCAGGGGTGGTTCTGACTTCAACTCTTCATGTCTATGCAGCAGGCTCCTCACATCCATCCCTCTGGTCTTGTGGTTGACATCTCACTGTCTTGACAAAACCTATGAGGCAATCATTACAGTTCTCATGTTACAGTTTAGAAACAGCCGTGGCTGTCATGGAAGAAGATGCCTATCCGAAGATGACAATAAACAGCAAGGTTGGACTTTGAACTTAAGGCTCTTTGACTGTGGAATGCGAACCCACTAAATGTTTACATGTTGACTGATTAAAGTTGGGCAGGAGAGAATTAGTAATGAAGATTGGGCTAGCTCTAGGTATTTCGAATGAAAATCACACATAATCACAAATGATTGAAGAAGACAGGTGCTCTGCCTGGGTAAAGAGAAACTGTCACTTCAAGTCAATCAAAAACTCACTGTGACACACTCAGATGGGTGTGGGGACACAGTAGCTACAACCTGAACTTTGTGAGGCTGACTTTATTCCAGTCAGGACTCTTTGCTGGAGTCGTAGATGTACTGTGTTATTTCATCTCATAGCCATCGTGGTATGTAAAGGGAGTCCCCTGTCTCCCAGGGAAAGAGAAAACAAGAGTTCCCAGGTTTCCTACAGATATCACATAGTTGAAAAAGCAGACTCACCTCAGAACTGAAGCTCCCCCGTAACAACCCAAGGTTAATGCCAAAGATGAGAGGTGATGATGGGAATTAGTAGAAACCAGCCCCGAAAGGAAGGTTGCTCATCTTGGGAGATGACAGGGAGACTGTGGCAGTGTGAGAATGTGACCTAGTCTATTAGCTCCCTAAACCTCAGCGCAAGCAAGAGTGCATCCCTTTTTTTTTTATACTCAGAGCTCAGTTTATACTCTGTGACCCTTCCCTTCATGCTATAAATACTTCACTTTGAGTGTGGTTTGGAGATTCCTACACAGTGAATCCTATGAGAGGATATCTTGGTCTTGCTATGGACCTCTTTAGTCACCTCCCCCCAGAAACACCCAGCACTCCTTGGCTATTGGGGTATTAGGGTGTATTGCTCCTTTTGTAATTTGTGTGATGTAAAGATATCATTTCAAGTTTAATTAGAAAGTCATTACTTTCTAATGCCCAAGGACCACGTGGCAACGATGGCTGGAGACCTCGACAAGCTTGTGCCACAGATACGGAAGCCTTGCCTTTGGAGGAGAGAGTGAACTGCTGGGCTCAGAGCCTCCCAGCCTGTCTTTTCTTCAGTCTCTGTAGGAGTAGGACGGACCTCCCGTGGCATGACAGCTGCATGCCTGACATGTCTGTCTCTCCAAGTCTCCACTCTGAATTACAGGTGGGGATGCCTGATGTTGCTTGCCCATTTTCCTTCCTAGTTACTTGGTTTAAAATGTCAATCGCTAGCGATTGTGTGACACTGGAAATCCCCTTGCTGTCCCAGCCTGGCCAGGTCTACCCTGTGAGCTGCTCAGACCACTGCTGGAAGAAAAATCGAGTGGCCAGACATGTCAGCCACATTTCAGAGCAAGGCTGGCCTTATGATTAGTTATGAATTTCCCTGAGTTGCTGATGTTCCGTGCAGACTGGTTGCTGCCAATCTGTCAACGGAGCACAGGCCTTTCAGTTTAGCCATGGTGAGGTGTGTGTAACTGAGCCCAGAGGACAAACACACGAAGCTATGCCTGTCTGCGCCCTCCTAGACGCCCAGCCACACCTCCCCCCTCCTACTTCCCTGACTTAATTCTGAGATTTGAAAGTGAAAACAGAACCTTCTCTCTGCTTTCTTTCTCCTTTGTAATCCTTGGTGAAGGATTACTGTCTGTCAGCCTTTCTTCCCCAGTGTAAACAACACCAGCCTTTTCATTTTAAGCCTTGACTTGGGGGAACAAACCAGTTCTCATTTGCACTTGCAGGCTGGTTTGGAAAGTGTTATTAGACTTCGGGTTACACTCAGCAAGCCCATGCCCAGTGGGTCGAAAGGGGACACAGGGCTAACCCCTGTTTCTCAGCTCTGAGCTCATTGATTTTCTACAGCTTCTTTTGTTACGACCGAGATGGGGGCAGGGAAGACTTGGATTAATAAAGGCATGAAATAAAATACACGTGGAAAGTGCAGTAAATAACAAGCAAGGGTACGGGCTGAGGAGTGCAGAGCCGAAAAAGCTTGTTGTCTAAAGATTGAAGGCTCCGTGTTCCCACTTGTGGTTTGTTTGGGAGACCTTGGTGTAGACACTTCAAGCAGTTCACCGAGGACAGTTGGTGACAGATTTCCAAATGAAAAGTCATGCGTGAGAATTTAATTTCCAGGTGTGCAGGGGCATTTCACTTAAATGCTTTTTGCACTGGCTAATGTTGCCACAGGCGTGTTTTTTTCTGATGTAATGAATGTATCTTTGGTGTGCCTCCGTGAGTCATTCTAGATTCAGTGGGGGCATGTACTAAAACATTCACTTGCCATGAGCGAAGGCTTTCTTGAAAGATTTCATCTGGAAGGCAAGAGGCATTAGGATTCTTAAGAAAATGTCAAACTACTTGGTAATATTCTGTGGAGCTAAGGCATTACAAAAATAATGATTAGCTAGAAATTTAAAATGTGTCATTATTTTTATGTAAAGAGATTTGATGAAAACATATGGCAATGATGGTAGGTCCTAGTTGCCATGGAGTTTGGTTATCAGTGCTACTGTAAAGCAGTGATGGCAAGTCTAAGCTCTGATGGGATTGTAACAAGACATGCCCCTGACTTTGGTGCGAAGTATGTACCTGGCCTTGTGAAGTCAGCCAGTCAATGCCTCAAATCAAACATGTTAAACTAGTGAACTGACTTGGATGAATTTTGTTTCTCTTTTATTTTTAAAAATTTCTTTGATTCTCCATCATAGATTTGATGAGCATTTATCAAAGGCAGGACATGCTGAGTAAATTGTTTGGAACTGTTGGAGACAGTGGGGTTCTGGGTTCTACTTGAGGTAGAATTCTCTTTAATCATCTTTAACGGCTGATTCTCAGGCCTCGGAAATGTGTGGCTTCCACCCACAGCAGGGCACAGAATATTAACCTTGGCTTACAAAAAGTACATTGTCTTTTCCAGGAACAAAGGGCACATCACTTCCAACTGCATTCAGCATTGTGAACATAATAGTAACTAGACTTACAAAAAATGCATTGTCTTTTCTAGGAAAAAAAGGGCACATCCCTTTCAACTGCATTTAACAAGTTTGGCCCTTCTCAGTGCTCAACCCAGTGACAGTCTGGTCTAACAGGAGTCTGTGCATTTTCTAAGCACCAGCACACTGCTCTGGTTAGTTTTTAATTATCAATTTGATACAACCAAGAGTCATTTGGGAAGGGGGAGTCTCAGCTGAGGGATTGCTGAGATCAGGTTGGCTTGTAGCCACATCTATGGGGAGTTGTCTTGATCGTTGATTGATGTGGGAGGGCAGCCCACTGTGGGTGGTACCACCACTGAGCAAGTAGTCCTGAGTTGTGTAGGAGAGCTGGAGGAGCTTGAGCCAGAAGAGAACAAAGCTATAACCAGCATCCTTCCGCAGCCTCTGCCTCGGTTCTTGCCTTGACTTCCCTCTGTGATGAGCTATTACCTGGAAAGTAAACTGAGATAATTCCTTTTATCCTTAAGCTTCTTTTGGCCTCAAATGTATATGTGTGTGTGTGGGGGGGGTGTATGTCATATATATGGAAGTATACACACACACTCACATGTCAGCAATTGAACCACAAACTAGAACACACATGAACAAAGTCTCAGATAAGATTTAGACAATCTAGTGAGTAGGGGGAAAAAATAGCAATTTGGGCGCAAAGCAGATGGTAGAGACGGTGTCAGTAGAAAATGCCCTGTGTTTCTAATGGCCCATGTGCCTTTAGGAGCTACTAGGTAATGCGTGCTTCTCTCCCCATGTGACTGCCTCATGGAGAGATTGTACATCCCATTTAAGAATTATATTTATTTGTGCGTGCATGTGTGTGTGTGTGTTGTATCTGAGAGTCATTATATGCTTGTGAGTGCAGGTGCCCTCGGAGGCCAGAGAAGGGTGTCAGCTTCCTAAATCTAGAGTCACAGGTAGTTATGAACCTCCAGACATAGGTGCTGGGAACTGAACGTAAGTCCTCTGGAAGAGCAGCGAGTTCTCTTAGCTGCCAAACCATCTCTCTAGCCCACAACTTGTTCTTTTGGCCAGTGTCTCTTCAGCTTTTATTCTTTAGCCTGTCTGTTTATATAGAAACAACCCATCCCTAAAGGAGAAAATACAACACCAAGAAGATTATGAGGGAAGTCCTAGCACACATGTAAACCTATAGATAAGCTCTTCTGCATAAAGAATGTCCCCCGAAGTAGAGCACTGATCACACCACCTGTGACCAAAAAGATTTATGCAACCCAAACCGGAATGAACTTCATTGCGAGTGCATGTACTTCTTTGAGATGATAACTGGAAACATGAAAACCGAGCATTGTTTCAGACTGAAAATGGGGGGGGGGGGTTGACATTGTTTTTAAGTCCCTCTGTAATGTTTTGCTATTTCTATAATAACAACCAAATAAAAGTTTAAACTGCCACGCAATGAATTATAAGGCAATTCATTTGTAAACAAGTAGAAAGCAAACTTGGAGTCTTAAACTGTGTAGCTTGTGATCTCCCTTAAAAGGTGAAGTGAATGAGATGTGATTGGTTTAGTTTTATAGTCAGAAAACAAGAAGTTAGGAGATACAGCTGCCAGGAGGTCTGTCACACAACTCTGCAAGATTTTGTCCTGTGGTAGATGGTGAAGGAATCTCGGCTCGCCCCTTCCTTGTCGAAGGATGCAGTGTGTGTTTAAAGCGAGCATTCTCCAGCTTTCCACCACCCTTATGGGAGGGTGTCCTCTTAGCCTATGCCTGTGGAAGATGGCCAGGTCTCATAGCTGGATGAAAGTACCCTGGAGCAAGAGAATAAAAGGTAGAACTGGATTCAAACTATTTTTGTTATTGCCAAACTATAGTAGAAGGATGTAACATGATATAAATATGTAAATATTTTAAATTTAAATAGAAAAAGATACAAATTGAAAAACAGGAACATTGACTCTTTCAACACAGCATCCTTTATATGCATATTAAACCCATATGCCTTTTCTCATTTTTCTTGAAATGTGGCCTTTTCAATCTGTCTTTTATTCTCCTCCATTTGATATAGATGCAGGTTTAGAGAAATAACTTCCTACCAGAAGGGGAAAAATGGGCTAGCCTGCTAAGTGATACCTGGTATGAAATCCAGAGTCAGGCAGGAAGCTGGTCTGTGGTGGGGAGTTTGGTGGCCTGCGGAGCCCCTGTTCCTTCCAAAGTGGGCAGCCATTACTCAACTCCAGACAATTGTTGACATTTGCTGACATATAGGAATGCAGGTCCTGGGTTACACAAGGAAAGCGGGCGTCTGTACTTTTAGTAAAACCTTCTCTGCTTCAAAGTGCAATCGAAGCCAAATAAAGCCAGAACGGAGGTGAGATGGCACTCGTGAACTACCATTTTGCTTTGTCCGGCCTGTTCTAAGAATGGGCAAACTATGCAAGCTTTGATGGAGCAAAGCTATGCACAGTTGTTTATGTGTTGACTAAGGCTGCCTTTCTTCTGCAGAGGCAGAGTTTGTGGTTACCACAGAGAGGACACAACCGGCGAATACTATAGTAATCTCTTCTAGATCTGTTACTATGTGAATGTTAACTGTGCCAGAATGGGTTCGTGAGTGAGCACCTGGGCGGCCTTGCTATGGAAGGTTGTGGGACCTTTGGAACAAGGGTCAAGGTGACAGGTGTAGAGCTAAAGGGGAGAACAGCTAGCAAGCTCCTACTATCATGGAATGTACTAGAGCCACCATCACTCTGTCATAAAATTATGACCCCCAAACAATGTTCCTGCTCCTTTAAGTGACTCCTTCTCAAGAATGTGCTCACAGTGATGAGAAAAGCTAACAAGAGACACTTCTGTGAAAGGCTTTTGATCCTGGCCTAGTAAAATGTCTAGCAGACAGAGTGCCTTTCCTTGTTTTGAAGTGAAATCTTCCTTCCTGTGACTTTCATTCATTGGCCTCCTGGAGGTCAGCGATCACCTTTGGGCGTACACAGAAGACATCTGAATCCTTTTCAGGTTAGTTAACTATAAACCCATGGATGGCTAGGACATTTTTCAGATCCAAAAGTCTTCACTTGTATTAGGCATGACTTTTTGAATGAATGGTAGATCTTGGTTAATACAAAAACTATACATTATACAGAAAGTGAGTGGAGCTGGTTGACAATTTTTTGAACCAAAAAAAAAAATACCATAGAGTCAGTCAGTAGGAATCCTGGGTATATTACCACAGAGGAAGGGAGTTCATGCAGTCAGTCTGACTCATGGTGCTTACACAAATAGTGTCATTACATTCTATGGAGTGAAAAGTTTTTTTCTTTCTTTCTGGTGTCTCCACCTAAAGTCTTACTTCCACCTCATATTCATAGTGTCTCATCACTTTAGTCCATCTTTAAGTGACATTCTTAGCTTGTTCCTGCCTTAGAATTCTAGGACTTAACTCTCTTTCTGTTTTACACATGTGCCCCCATTTTTTTTACAACATGGAGATTCTTGTTTTGGATTTTACTGTAATATTACTGCCTTAAAAACAGTTTCCCTCTCTAAGAAAGCAGCCCAGTACTAGAAATTACCTTTTAGAACATATTGCCCATGTATCAATTCCTACTGTTAATTGGCAGTAGTCTTGATTATTTATCCATTTAACAGTTGACATTTTTCTCTGTTGGAATAAGAGGGTTTAGGGCTAGGACATTTTTAGTCATTTTAGTCTTGTTCAAATTGCAAACAGCCAAATTATTTAGAGAGTGAATAAACTGTACATCAACAATAGTTTGGTGCTATAAGAAACTGTTTGACAAATGATCTTGTGAAATCCACTTACTAGTGTGGGAAGTACTTCTGTGTATGTGTTGCTTTTATTGGTTAATAAATACAGAAGCTGCTTTCAGCCAATGGCTTAACAGAGTGTAGCAAAGCTGGAAAAGATAGATAGGTGGACTCAGGAGAAGCCATGTAGCCCCAGAACACCAGACAGAACCTTGCCAGTAAGCCATAGCCATGTGGCAATATACAGGTTAATAGAAATGGGTTAAATTAGGATGTAAGAGCTAGCTAAAAATATGCTTAAGCTATTGGCCAAGCAGGGATTCAAATGATACAGTTTCTGAGTGATTATTTTAGGTCTGGGCAGCCAGGAAAGAACAAGCGGCCTCTGCCTACAGATTGGTGCCCAACATGGGGATGACTAAGTTCACTTAAAACCTGAATGAGTTTGGGAAGGATTTCTAGACACACACAAAAACAGAGTTTAAGACAGTTTCTTATTCTGTTTGTGAGTGGTGTGCCACAGCTTTAAGAGAGGACTTTCAGATTCAGTGGTAGCAGAAAAAAAAAAACCCACACAGTTCCGAAACGGCAGAGCATGAACTCTGGCTCTTTCAGGAGGACGAGCATTTAAAATGGTATAAGCAGCATGTTACAAACTGCTTAATGACACAACATAGACCCACTGTATACCTGGAACTGGGGCATTGTGTGCAGATTGCAGAAGCAGTGAATATGCCTCCAATATGTTGAACTGGGTAGAATCAAAAGACAAATCAGCCTTAAAACTAGTCAGGCCTCTGCTTAGCTTTTTCAGTAGCATTTAGCATTTTAAGAAGCACTCCTGGATAGAAAAGGATTTCAGAATCAATAGATTCAGTCATAAAAGACCTCTAATTGAGTCACAGTGTGTTTAAAAAATGTACATAGGCTTGGGAGAGAGAAGAAAGAATAAAGAGACAGTAAATGTAATATAAAAGAGTACAGGCAGTCATAGATTAAAGGAGTAAAAATAATAAAATAAATATTAAACTTGTAGAAAAAGTAATAGAGTAACAAAAATAAGCCACATAAAGATGTAATATAAACAAAGAGTCTGGATTATGCATATTATCATGTTTTCTTTGGTTTTGTTTTTCTGTAAATGAGCTGTGTACAGAGAGATATTTCATTGTATGGGCTGATAAGCTAAACCAACATAAGAGTATCTTGACTTCAAAATTTGTGTCTAAGGACTTGTTGCATTGGAAAAGAGTTTCTTCTTTGGTTTCCATAGAGGATGAAAACCTGTGGGCTCATTCCAGACTAGTGTGGTTTGATGGACCAAGATCCCCTGAAAAGTCATTGTAAACACCCCCCAAACTACTTCACCCCCCCAAAAAAAGCAGGAAGCAGTTTGGAGAGAACTATGCCCAAATTCCCAAATATTATTTATAAATGTTTGTTTACATTTAAAGGGGGGATATGCTATAGAGATTTGCTTTGATATGGGTCTTGGTTTAATGATACAAATTTAAGATCAATTTTGTTATATATATATATGTATATATTATATATATTGCTCTTGATTATGGTATTGTGTTTGTGCAACTCATTAAAAATGTAATGTATAATTAAGAAATATAGGTTAATAGAGAGTCATCTGTAGTAGTCAAGATTGTAGTCATGTTAGGTTTTCTAGATGTGCAAAGATGTATTTCAGATGGATAGATATTCTTCAGATCTTTCAAAGACTGCAGAATATGACATTTAAAATGTTTTAATAACTTAGGACTTTTCCTGACAATGAGACACATCTGCTCCTGGCAGCACCAATCTACTTCAAGAAGATGATGGGCATTGAAGAGGCTCCTCATGGAGTTTGTTAGCCATTTGGACAAAAAACTGCTCTTGCCTGAATGATTTGATGTTGTGCTTTGTGAACTGTACATGCATGACTCACAGAGAAATGACTGCTGAACTTGCCTAAAGGTTAGATGGTCCTTCAGGCTTCCTGATTCCTGAAAGAGTCTGCCAGACATTCTGCAAGACACAAAAGAAAGTGATTGACTGCCAATATAGGAAGAAATGTGTTTGAAATTTCCTGCTTCATGGGAAAGTCTGCCAGATACTATGGACCTGTAGGGCTGAAGATGGATGCTCCAACATTACAGAAGAACTCTGGGTGACTGTCCAGGAAGTGAGATGTCTCTGTCAATTCTAGAGTTTTGGAAGTTGCTTACAATGCACTTTCTGTTTACTACATTTGTAGTCATTCTGTAGTCTTTGATGGAGTTGAAGAATAGATCGTTATAATTATAATTTTCCTTAGTTATGATATAAGATAAAGTAGATATAAATATTGTAACTGTAATTCTTGCTTGATACCTGTTTTGTTATATGTGATTTTACTATGTTAAAGTTAAAACCTTCCTTTTTGTTTAAACAGAAAAGGAGAAATGAAGTGGGGAGTCCTGTATATGTGTTGCTTTTATTGGTTAATGAATAAAGAAGCTGCTTTTGGCCAATGGCTTAATAAAGTGTAGCCAAGCTGGAGAAGATAGAGAAAGAGGCAGAGTCAGGAGAATCCATGTAGACCTGCCAGAGACAGATGCCAGACATAAACTTTCCAATAAGCCACAGCCACATGGTGATACACAGATTAATAGAAATGGGTTAAATTAAGATGTAAGTGATAGCTAAAAATATGGTTAAGCTATTTGCTAAGGAGTGATTTTAAATGATATAGTTTCTGAGTGATTATTTCAGGTCTGGGCAGCTGGAACAAACAGGTGGTCTCTACCTACAACTTACAGCACCCAAAAAAGAGTTCCTTCTTGCTTTCAGAGGAGCTGAAGGAATAAAATTCTTCCTGCTTAGTAATTGCTCAGTATCTCTCTATTTGGTGAGGAAAATTGTTTAGGTGTATTTGGTACAATTAAGCCATTGTAATGCTAATACATTGATTGTTAATTAAATAAGACTAATATTTTCTACTTGATGCTTTGTCATCACAAAGCTCATATCATCACAGGTCCTCATTTGCAGTCTGTCCCAAAGATGAAACTCAGAAGTGACATTAGGGATCCTCCATTGTACTTCACAGATGAGGAAACTGAATCCCAGAGGGCTCTCACAAGGCCACTCAGCCAATGAGCTGCAGAGCTAGGAGAACAAGTAGGGTAACCATATGTGTGTGTGTGTGTGTGTGTGTGTGTGTGTACACACATATATGTATGCATATATATAACATGTATGCGTATATATACACTATACATGTATATGTGTACACATACACACATATATATGAAATAGTTCATCTTTAGTACTTTTAGTACTTCACATTTTCACCTCTGTTGGTGATTTTTGTAAGTATATTTTGTAAGTTTTCACCACTGTTAGTTTATTTTGTAAGTGCTGGTGTCCATGAGAAAACCCTAGGTCTAAATAATAGTAATTTTCCTTGAAACATATCCATCACGTGTATGATTTACTAAAAGTATAATCTTACCATGATAAAACTTAAACAGTTACTAACAGTCTATTTTACAGTTACTAATAGTCTATTTTGTCTAATTTAAGAAGTGATTAATTATAATCTTGAACAGTGGTAATAATACGACAAGAATCGCAAAAACCGAATACATCAAATGGACTTTAAAATCTACATAATTTTCTAGTGTTTTTATGAAATCTTATCCTTATTCTTCTATTAGTGTGAGGTTTGCAATTTAAGACTGAGCACAGTGGTTAATAAAGATGCAGGAGTTTCACACATGCAGAGGACTTTATGAAGATATACTGAACTATTAGACTTTCTAGCAAATCTTTCTATGATTCTAAGAGGTTTCATTATTAATTCATATAATCTTTTAAAATATTCCTATTATGTAGCTGATATATATATATACTCATTTTAAAGTTGTATCAATTTAGACACAGAGAAATTAACCAATTGGCCCAACATAACAGAGAGCAGTAAGTTGTCATGTGAAGCCAGACAGCCTGACTTTAGAAGCCATTCCCTAACAGCTAGGAGCAGCACACTCCTCTTCTGTTCTGAAGCCCTATAAAAACAAAGTAATGACTTTTTATGTAGGTTGAGCTTAAACCCTAGAAAACTTGAACCAATGGGTCAATATATTGGTTATTTTTCTCTTTTTTTGTGAGTAAACACTCGACAAGAAATGACTTAGCAAGGGAAGGATACAGTTTGAGGGATAAAGTTCGTCCCATCCAGTCATAGAAGCCAGCTAGAGAGGGAGTTGGTTGTGGGGTGTCTAGAGTCAGGAAGTAAGGAGGAATGGTGCTTGGCTTGCTGGGACCCCAGTCCATGGGTTTCAGCTTCCATCACTGAGGATAGGTCTTCCTTCTTGGAGATGGAATCGTCTCCAGAAATCCATCACAGACACATCCAGTGGGATGTTTTCTAGATCCAGTCAAGTTGATAGTAGAGGCTTAGTCATCACTAACACAGTAGAGATCTAGGCTGCCAGGGGACGTTTCCTCCCTTGTATTGCTGCATTGGCCTCTGTGGAGAAAACCTTTGTTCACTTGGTAATTGGCTCTTCTTTAGGGAGAGACATGCTTGGCTGTAGAGACAGTGAAAGGCTATACCACACTGGGCCATGCTCACATGTAACCAATACGCATCACCAGAGTGAGGCATTCAATATCACAATTTGAGGCCCGAGGCCTGGTTAATTATGACTACTATGCCATTTGCTTGTCTCCCATTGCTTACCCACCTCATGAGCAGGTGGTCATTGCTTATCAGGTAAGAGAAGATTGAGATGGTTGAGAACTTGCCTGGGTATCTTTCCTTGCATTAGAGATACTGGGAAGAAGGGAAATCATGTTGAGGCTTTGGTGTTCATTGATGAGGAAGAAAGACAGTAACACCTGGAAATAATGCAATTCTGTGGACATCAGTGGGGAGCAGAAAGTGTAGCTCAAATGCTGATAGATTCTTATGTGCCTGGACGTTGGTCATTTAGTGTTGAGCACAATAGACATTGTCCTTGCATGCATAGGACCAACATTCCAGTGGCGGGGGGTGGACTGCAAGAAAATTAATACATCAGTAGGGTACTTTCCGAGAGGGAGAAGCAAGGTGAAGGAAAACAATCTGACAGAGTGACAGTGAGGGCTCAGAGGGTGGTCAGAGGAACCTTCACTTCCAGGTGGCATTCAGGCAGTGAGCTTCTCAGCAGGTATTCTCACAGAGGGAGCTGCACTATGACTTGTCTCTTCCTTTCCTTGCATCTCAGCCATATGTTCAGCTTCCCAAGGGCCTCTTCCAGCCTGGAGGGTGTGTCTGCTGATGTCTCTCCTTGGCCTGACTCCACCCATGAGGAAAGTGCTAGGGTCTAGCAGATGTCAGGGAAGATTATCTTGTGCCTTGTTGAAATAACAGTTCCCCCCCCTCCTTTGAAACCTCTCAGTCCAACCAAACAGCAATGAGTTTAGTTTGGCATGATGTGTTCCTAGTGAGCCCAGTACTTCCTCTGTGAAGAACCTAGAGCCATCTGCTTAACAATCTATTCTTGAATTCACAGAGGGATTGATGTCATGTGCACTGGGACCCCATCTTTGATATTCACCAGTTCCCCTCTTTTGAAAATCTGGACAACATTTGTAGATTTGCGAGCTTCTGGATCGGTGCCTTCATTCTCTGATCCTTCTAGAATCACCGATGCTGGCTCTGTGACCACGTCTGCACGTTCTTTTAATACCTTGGGATATTGATGCACACTGCAGAGAATCACAGCCTATTCATTGCAGCCACCCCAACCCCCTGTATCTGACTTTGCAGCAGCACTATTCTGGTAGTGTCTTTCTATATGTGGTTTCTGGATAGAAAAGTAATCTGGTTACAGCAAATTGTAAAAGAGACCAAAGCAGGAAATATGTCACTTGCAATTTTAATACCCAGTGATGCTTCTTTAGCATATTAGAATGTTTGCTTAGCTTTTCTGACATCATACTCCTTCCAGTATATATACCTGTGCATAAACATGCTCACACAACACATGCAAATACATACATATTGGTATACTTGCTTTATGAATTGGGATCATTAGATACAACGTGTACTGCAATATACTTCTTTTCCCTTAAGATAGACTATCAATAATAACTTCTTCAAGATACAAATTGCTTTTTATGACAGAAATGATGGAAGAAAGATAAAAGTGAAGAATTTCTTTTGTGTTTGACCATAAAGCATTATATCTCTTATGTCAAGTGGAAGCAATGTATCCCCTCTGTGTTTCCAGGCTGAATGTAACTGAGGAAGTTCCTCAGATGGTCTCTTCAGGGGTGGTACGTTTTCTGGGAGTAACCATTTTCCTGACTTTCCTGGGATGTCCATAACTTGTACCATCACAGCAGCAAGACTGACAACCTCTACTAAGGTTTGAATTGTGTAAAACTTTAGTGCATTCACAAAGTAACTTACTTCAACTGTTGGTGTTTGTAACAGCTGGCAGTGCCTACTTTCATGTGTCTTCTGTAAATATTTGAGAGTGGCTCCATCCTTGCCAAAACCTTATGATAAAATCGTGCTTTTATATATGGAAAGGAGTATGCAGCTTATACTTCAAGAATAATTTGCACATCTCATTAGATACTGGAATTTGTAGGTGAGTACTCTGTGAAATGTATCAAAACTACCAGCAGCCACTCATTCTGCTCCTGAGCCGACAGACAGATGGCAGAGTGTACTGGCCTGTCTGGTGAATCTCCCAACTTCCTAGGTTGTTTTGCAAGTTTTTTTCTATACGCACTGCCTGTTCAATGCTACATGAATTAGCACTGAGCTCCGCCATGCATTCCTGTGCTGAGTAGTCTTCCATCCCCAGATCAAGTGTCTGGATGGAAAACTCGATGCTTCGTCTAAGTTAAATTGTCCCGTGAAAAGAATCCATGGGCTTCTGAGTCTGTGTATATTCTGCACATTGTGGGACTCTATTTCATGCAATGAAATAGTGGAGTGAAAGAGAATTCTCTCTCTCTCTCTTTTTTTGAGGGCATGGATGAGATATTTTTGTCCCCTCTACATGTCTCTGAAGAATCATTTCAGTTCTTTCTTGGCTGTTGAGTGTTTGTCCCCTGAGAATTCTTCTGTAGTGAGGTATGTTCCAACAATGCATCTCATTACTGTTCTTCAGGTTCTTGGAACACTCTGTGTTAATCTGCACTCTTTGGAGCTTACATCTAAAGCTGCAGGAGAGTAGGCACTAAGTCTATCGTGAGTGGTTTCTTCCCAGGGCTCCAGCAGAATGTCCACCCTGAAGTGGTAGTTAGTAAATATTTGCTCACTGGTTTAACAATGATAACGTGACTGCCCATAGTGTACAGTAGTTATTTTAGAAAGTTGAAAAGTTCCAGTCAATGAAAAAGACAAGATCCTTTCTGGAATTTAAATACTCATTTGGGAAGACAGACAATTAAAATGATTGCAATAAGTAAGTATGTTTCATGTTTGAACATGGCAAATGTTACTGAGGAAGTAAAACAGTAACTGTATTGAAAATGCTAGAGTTGAGATAAACCCATTAAGTAGCTAGAGTCAACTTTAGTTTTGACAGAGATGTCAAAACATCTCCTGGAGAAAAGGCAGCATGCTCTGTAAAAGATGCTGGGAAAACTGGATATCCACATGTAGAGGAATGAATGTAGATTTATACCTTTCACCATGTACAAAAATCAGTTTAAAATGTGTCAGTTTAGCATATGACATGAAATTCTGATACTTCTAGAAGAAAACAAAAAATAGAAACCATATTAGAAAGATAAGTATTGTATTTTCTTTCATACATATGATATATGTACATATATATCATGAAAATAAAAGGAGGGCTAAGAAAAGAAAGAAGGAGAATGGTACATAAGAGACTAATGGGGACCGGGCGATGGTGGCGCACGCCTTTAATCTCAGCACTCAGGAGGCAGAGGCAGGCAGATCTCTGTGAGTTCAAGGCCAGCCTAGTCTACAAGAGCTAGTTCCGGGACAGGCTCCAAAGCTACAGAGAAACCCTGTCTCAGGGGGAAAAAAAGAGCCTAACGGGTAATGAATATTGTCAAATATATAAATGTAGTAGAACCAAACTCTCATTATGAAACCCATGGCTTTGTATAGCAAATAAACATTAATAATTTTCTTTAAAAGAAAATGATAGGAATTACAACTACAGGTAGGTTTGTCAAGAGGATCTTGCTTATAAATGTGTTGTTTGAATAAAGGTTAGAAGAAAGGAAGAGATGACGTGTGACATCTGGAGGATGTCTGTAGGTAGAGAGCAGCTAGGGCAAATGTCCCGGGGATGATGGTAATTCAACAAATTAAGGAAGCAACGAGACCAGTGTATATATACAGAAAAGAAAAGATGGTGTAACTTTTGTAAGTAAGCATGACGTGCCCTACACTGTGTAAGGTCTGTGAAGGCTAGCATAGGGTGACAAAGGAGAAACAAAGGCATCCTTAGCTGGATAGAGAAAGAGGGGCCTCAGGGAGAAGGTGGGAGTGAGGGAGGGAAACTCCATGGGATATTAGTAGGTAAGAGTGCATGGAGGACCAAAAACAAAGACATTAGTGGAGAAAGGCATGAAATTTGGGGTCTAAAGCTGAGTCAATTTGAGATGAAGATAATCCCATTGGCTAGAGAGTGATTGACTTGATAAAGTGAAAGTGAATTCAGACTAAGACTTGGAGACTTTTGGAATAACAAGATACTTTTTTAAGCTCCAAAAAGTTGTAAACTTCTTTAGATGAATGATCCAGACAAGGGATTTTCACACTATGTTCAGAGGAACTGAGAATCTGGAGATGTGCCCTGTGCAGTAGAGGGAGAGTCCTTGACTCTTGGACCACAGATCACTGCTTCAGGCACAGCAGCTCTTCCATCTGCTGGTACATCAGGGACATACAGTGGGCGGGAGTGCTGAAAATTTACTCCGTAGAATTGGGATCATGGCGATACAATGGGAAGTCTGTGTCTGTACGTGTGTGTGTGTGTGTGTGTGTGTATGTGTGTGTGTGTGTGCATGCATGGTTCATGTGTCCCTGTGTGTGTGTGTGTGTGTGTGTGTGTGTGTGTGTGTGTATGCTCCCAATCATGGACACCAGAGGTGTCAGATCCCTTGGAGCTCGACTTAGGGGTATTTGTCAGCTGCCGGACACAAGTACTGGGGATCAAACTCAGGTCCTCTGGAAGAATAATACATACTCGTTAGCCACTGAGCCAACTCTCTAGCCCCAGTTGACATCTTTTGATGAAAAAAAATATAGATATATATATAATACTTTTCTTAATATATTTCAGTGACTAACATCCCATTGAGATTCATTGCTGTTGGGGCTGTGCCATTGTTTCAAGTAGATGCACCAGCAGGGTCTCCCTATGGAGTAGGCCTTCATTCAGTAGAAGTTTCAGGACTCTTATAAGATTTATGGAGTGTTGTAGAACTTGTCTAAGGGTTCTACAATTCCATTAACTATCTCATTTAATCCTTCAGTACTGCTTGGCCCCATAGCACAGATACTAATGAAAGCAGTTTCTCTGTGTTCTTACAGCTACTGAGTGTGAAACAAGAGCGTGTCCCTACACTGCCTTCTTTGAGAGACCTCAGTCTTCAGATGCCTTCTTATACTGATTCCTATGACTTGTGACTCTCTTGATATCTGAAAGGACACAATTGCCTACTGACACCTACTAATGGTGTTTTCTCTCCTGTGAAGCACAGCTGATTATCTTCCAAATGAGAGAGTGGATCAGAAAGAAGTCAGTTGTTGATTGGCCAAGCTTCCAAAGCTGATCGCTAGCTCTTCTGACCAGAACTCGCATCTCCAGATATGCCTTTTAATTTTTTCCTATTGAATTCTATCAACTTTGTAAAGTGCTTGTCAATGATATAGGGAAAGAATTAAGTAGGAGTCAATTATAAGCAGACAGTTGCAGTTTCCAGTTGAATGGCAGGATTCTATTCTCAGCAACTATTCTAGCTGGTTTTATAGTACTGTGGTCCCCAGTGGTGACTGTTTACACAACCAGGGTATAACTTCTGTAGATGAACTCTTGATTACATGGGAAAGTGCCTTACTTCTCAGATTACAATTGCTGTTAGTTTCAAATAAAAAAGTATTGCGTTCACACCAGACAATGTGGTGCAACTACACGTAAGTGATTCTTAATGCCAGAGACACATTTATGAGCACTTGGGGGCTGAATCACAAGGAGAAATTACTCAGCATTGCAGCAGATGCTATTTCTCTTTTGTGCACTTGAGGCGATGAGTCATGATTTGGGGTGAAACTTAAGACCAAGACAGTGTTTGTGTGAGACCTCACACAGCTCCTAAGTTCAGTGTCTAGAGTTGAAAGAGTACCAGCAGCTTGCCCGTGGACTTGGTGAAATGGACCTTACGGGTCCAACACTAGGCATAACCAATGACCCCCTGACTTGCTTCCTTAAAGCTGAACAAGGATTTACTTGGCTTAAGGCTAAGGATGGGGAGAACCAGATAATGACTGTATGCTTATGTTGGGCTTTTTTGACATGGAAATTTAGAAAATATCAACCACAACATGCTGAGTTTACTGCTTCTAGAGACAAAGCCTACATAGGCAATCCCTTGGATCACTTTAGCGTACAGACATTACACTAAGCACAGTAGTTGGGGTATATGGAATTTGCATAAATTTTCAGGGAAATTCAGTGGATGGTATTGTATAGCACAACACAACGCTACACCTGTTGGAGAGTGAAGGGGTGTGGGTATGTGGATGCTATAATTGGTGCCCACGCAAACAGAGGACTCTGTCAATCATTTCAGGAGCTGTTTTACAAAGGAGCCAGGGGGAGGGGAAAAGAAGAAATCAAATTTCATGATGGGGCTCCACTGCTAGTAAAATCCTATTAATGCATGAAGTGTTTATTGAATTTAGATAAGCAATTATCCCAGGTATTGTGAAGCATCGTTGAATGAGTACGCTTAAGTTCCAGGTGATGGGGAGGGAGAATTCAATCCCAGCACATCATCTGAAACCCTCCCTCTTAGAGGGGCTGCATGGGAAACAGCAAACCTGTGAGAGGCCTGAGGTTAGCATAACCATGGGAAAACAGACACACTATCTACACAGTGACCTACTCAGTGAGTATGTAGTTACCATCTCCAAAGAGTATTAATATCCAGCTTCTCCTATGCAGACCATTCTGAGCTGTAACTATAAGGAAAATCAATTTAATAAGATAATATATCATGCCCAGTCCCTCACCACAACCTAGAAAACCTAATGCTCTGGATAGGACTCTTGACTCCTAACAGATATAAAGATCTATTTTAGTGAACTAAACAGGGTTTTTTGTTTGTTTGGTTTTTTGCCTCTGCACTGAGCCAGTGGTCTAGTTAGTTAGTCCTCCTTTACTGACAATACCTGTATGCCTTAAAGACAGATTAGTCGGAGATGAGTGCAAGGTTTTTATTTGATGATGAGAAATCATCTGGAAACAAGTGAAAGGCAATTATTGGGAAGGAGTGGGAGCTTTTCACGTGTTGCTGCCATTAAAATGCATCCTCCAAAGTCCATGTGTTGGAAGCTCCATTCCCAGTGCAACCGTGCTGAGAGGTGGGGCTTTGATGAGGATGTAGGCCCGTCAGGCCTCATGTTGTAGCGGGAGTGGGTTCATTGCTATGAGGATGGGCTTGTTAAAAGTTGTGTTTGCCTCCTGTGCCGGGGGTTGCTCTCCTTTGTTTTCTCTCGCTCATTGCCTGCTGCCATGTGATGCTAAGAGTCTAAAGACTCTTTCATATCCCCGTGTCACACTCTGCTGCGTGTAAGTTTCTTTCATTTATCAGTTGCTGAGTGCATGATAATCTTTTATTAGTGGCACTGAGTAGACTAGGAAATCTGTATTAAGAATGAGAATTTATCTCTGGAAGGGCTTGACTGCTCGTGGTAGCACCTGACATTTTCTCAGTTGTATGGGACTCGTCAGCTCTATAACAACCTCCATAGCACACTCAGTAAACCACAGCTCTCCAGCAGACAGCTTGTCCTCTTCCAAACGTGGCAGTAGTGACCATTCAGGGCCACCTGACAAGTTAAATGACGGTCTTCCTAACAGGCTATGGGAATCTCTAAGTTAGTTCACTTTCCCATGAGGTGTTCTGAAAATGATAGTACAATTATCTAGTGATGGTTTAACCTTATCATAGCAATATAGCCTCCAAGTTGACCTTAAAGGGGCTTTGCCTTCATATATGTATAATTTTGTGTGTGTGTATATATAAAAACTATATCTTTCAATTTTATATTATGATATTTGTTCCACATATACTCAGGGGTTGACACCAGTTTACACATGGAGAGAGGGAGGGCTCCCTGTCATGGTGGGAAGAGGCATGAAAAACCTGCTGTGATTCTCTCTACCATTAGGGGACCATCTTGTATGTCTGACAAAATGATCTATTCATTTGGTAAATACTGATGGTGTATGTGATCAGAGATCTCTAGTTGTGGGATATATGATAACACTGTGAATCTTGAGTTTGCATTTGTGTTAATTAAATAAAATCAACCTTGGATCAGGAGGTGGAGCTAGCAGCTAGTTGACATAGAGAGTCAGAGGGCATCTGGAAGGCAGATAAAGAGATGCACACACAAGAAGTAGTAGGAGGGACTTTGAGTGTGGTGGTCATTTTTGGTTTGGTGGAGCAGAAGGATGCTCTCTTTCTGAGATGTAGGCAAAGAGGGAATGTCAACTAGTTGCTCCTCAACCTTTCTGAGCTAGTAGGTTTTCACCCCAGCCTCTGACTCCCAAGTCTTATTGATAAATAGAATGATAGAGATTTAGTTAGAACTCCATTTGGTGGCAGTGGTAAGAGGCAGATCCAGAGGGACATAAAAGTCCTGTCAGGCACTACAGGAGTAATTGGCAAGTCACAGTGGAGCCACAGTCATTGGCTAAAACAACAGTAGATTCAAGTGCAGCCATTGTGACAGAGATAAAACAACATTTCTAGTAGCTGATAAATGGCAATTTAGGGCACAAAGGGGTAAGACATAGTTTGAGAGCCCTTGAGTTTTAGAAACAAAACAAGTAAACACACACACACATGTACACACACATGCACACACACAATTGTGAAAGCTAAAGTTTTCGAGGTTATTTCCTTTCCTATCAGAACTTACCTCAAAGAGGGTTCTTGCTTACATTTCTGCCATTTCCCTTCAAGTCAGTGCAGTGGTGCTTAAATGCCAAGCTTCCTGTGATGGGCATAAATGGGCAGAAATATGTATTCAGGTCACAGCCACCACAGACACAGGGATGCAAATGCCAAATATTAGTCTAACAATGATCAGGTTGAAGTGGGGATATGAGCTGAGATCATAGTCTCAGATTCCAGTGGAAGTGGGTGAGAAATACACACTGGATGCTGTAAATTTTGAGAAAGGAGGCATTTGGACAGCACCTTGGTGACCCTGTCCACATATACACCAAATCTTGGGTTTTAAAGAACTGCTGTTCAGCAACTCCAAAGAGCTAATGACTGGGCAGCCATTGGGGCCCACTGATAGGAGAAGGAGACCCAACCCCCTACTCATCATTCAGGACCAGTGGAAGCTCCTCTTCCTATTAGAAGCTTTGCTGACACCCTGCCTTTCCTCCCCTGCCCTCCCCCACCCCCAAACAGTGAGAACGCCCTTCCCCTCTGTTATGCCTTTGTCATGTGTTTATTCACCATCAAATCCCTCTCCTTGAGAGGCTCAGGAATGTCATCAAGGCAGCGATTGACCCTTGTTCATCTATGCCCGCTTGATGCCAGCTACTGTCTGTGAGGAGTTCAGTAACTGTATTAAATAAGTACTACATCAGAGTTGCTAAAGAGAGAGGTGACATCTGAACTAACCAAGGCATACATTTTACAATCTGTAAAAATTGGAAATACTTGCCACATTAGTCTTCTTTTTGTTTATCCAACTCTGCATTGTTTCTAAAACATGCTTGCTGACCTTGGCCCATTCAATCTTCTCATAAATCTTGTGGAAAGGAAGAACAATTTCCTTATTAAGTAGCTGTTAACATTGGAAAATTGAGAGGTCAGGTAGTCAAACTATAAGGGAGCTGAGGCAGAGGGGATAATATAAAGTTTGGACATTCCTCTTCTCGCTTTTCTCTTTTCTTTTTCCTTCTAACTTCCCCCTCTGTAGCCCCTTTCTTCTTTTGGATATCAGCTCTGATTTTAGACTCAGTCCAACTTTTACTGTTGGCATAGGCAAGTGTAATCTTTTTTTCCTTCTCACCTTCTACTTCCTCATCTGTGAAATGGGGAGAACTACAATGAAGGCTCCTGGCAGAGATAATATAACTACATTAGATAATATGTGACATGTATTAGTTGCTTACTGTTTTTTAGACACTTAACTAATTTATATTTATAGGGGAAACTGTGACAATAGTAAAGAAAAATGCATAATACCCCAAACCTACTGGCACCATTTTAAGTGATACCCCAAATCCACTGGTACCATTTTAAGTGTTTTATGTGCACTCTGCTTACTTGAAGGTTATACTAGCAAAGACTTAGTTGAGAGGAAAAGTTGTGAATTTAGTGTTGAGTGTCCTAGTCAGAGAACAGTAGAGAAGCTGCCTTCTGGTTGTCCTGACTACTTCACTCCTTGGCTCTGTGAATGGTCAAAGACCAACCCATGTGACTAGATCATTAGATCCAGAATCTAAGTCTTGTGAAATCCAGTTTTGTTATACTTCAACAGCTGTAGTCTTGTACATACAACTGATAGGATTATCCTGTGCCCACCCTAAGTACCCTTTGGGATGCAACATTAGAAATCATATCAAAATTGACTTCCAGGTGAGAATTTCAGGAGTGGCGATACCCACTGTAGATTTTGTCAGCATCCCTCTTGGGGAGAAGTAGCCCACAAATCTCCCAATTTTATAGTTCCCTTAGGAATCTCGAGTGCCCAGAAAATAACTTGTTAAAAGGGAAACAATATAAGAATGTAGTGTGATAAAGGCTGGCGACAAATGCATCTCAGGTAAGTACCCTCTCCCTCTCTCAGTAGGGACTAAGGGGCCACAGAAGCCACCAGAGATGTGGGAGGGAAATATGAAGAGTGGAACTGTTTTGCTCATGGGTTGGGAAGGGAAAGGCAGAAGCAGTAAAATATCCAACCCGAAAGCTTGTGGCTGATTCATGGTTGCCCAAGCCTCTGCGGTAGCTACTGTACTAAAGGTAAGGGTAGGGAAAAGAAGAGTTTGGCATGTTTGAAATATTTCAGCACTACCCCACTTCCACTGTTGTGAGCCATTCAAAGAAGAGAAGACAAACCATTTTGCAATGAGCTGTGTTTTGAGACAAGGTCTCCTTTTGCAGCTCCCGCTGGCCTTGAACTCACGATCCTCCACTTGCACTTCTCGTGTTCTGGGACTGCAGTCATGTGCTACCCTGCCCGGCTTAAGTGGTTAACTTTCTATTTATTTTCATATCATCTTACTTTATTCTTAAGGCTTTCGTACATGTATACAGTAAAACGTGGTGCCTCTTCTTTTAAACTGTACTTCTTTAACCCAGAGACACAATATCGCAGTCTCAAAAAGGAGTTAGGCATGAGATGTCCAAGAGAACCTGTCTCAACGGCCGCATCTTAGTAGTTATATCTCCTGGTGTCAGGACAACTCTGGGATTAAATGTCTCTGAGGCTGCAGAAAAAGTGTCCTATGACGTCAGAAGCTGAGACACCAGGACATGTTCCCAAACGTGTGCCAACAGAGTCTGCACCCTAAAAGTGCTTTGGCTCCATTATGATGTCATTTACACTGTGGTTTGCCTCATCCCCTTTTTCGTGGACTTATCTAGAGAAGCATGGGAAGAAATACTCTAAAAGGGAGCTCTGATCCATCAGGGAAGAAGGCCATTCTATCCCATGACATACCATCCACCTCATAAATATTCATAAATCTTCTTTAAAGTCCACAATGGAGAACCAGTTGGGCTGTGGCTCCCTTTGGGAAAGGCCACTCTAGTCACTCTTTGAAGTACTTTCTTTCCTTTACGAAGTAAACGGCTCTTTAAACTGACTGTGCCTCATGCCTGGATTCTTCTCTTAGAGAAGGTGGTATTCAAGAGAGCCCCATAATAAATAATTTCTTCTCTGTGTTTTGTTCTGAAGGGGAAATTGCATCAGTCTGTTTCTTTAGTGAGTTGCTACTGCTTCTCCAGCGGACTCAGCAGTAAAGTCAGTGTTTGATGAATCAGCCTGTCTCCTCCCATTGGACAGAAACACAGACGCCTGTGTAGTATCACGAAATAGAGGATGGCTTGGAGGGTCCGTCACATTAACCACTTCTATTGCAATATCAATGGATTTTCAGCATTATTATTTGAGCAGACTGTTAGAAATCTTAGACAAGAACAATATTTTTCTACCTGTGTTCCAAGTGCTAAGGTGAACCCTTTCCTAGAGATAACAGGAAGGTATGTCTAAGCGCATCCAGAGGCTATCAAGCAAGGCTTATCTGGATATTTTCCCCACAGGCTCCCTCAACAACCAGCCCTTGGTCTTGTTCCTTTGGGGGGCAGTGGGGAATACTCTACAGCCCAGACCAGAATTTTTGGTCCTCTTCCAGAGGACCATAGTTTCCTTATTAGTATCCACACTGGGCATCTTACAGATTTTTGTAACTCCAGTTTCAGGGAGTATGATGCCTGCTTGCTTCCGTAGGTACCTACATGCTCTGGCACATACACACAAGTAAAAGTTTTAAGGATGCATGCTTTTAAAATTTTAATTTAGTTCCATCTGTTGGTGCATGGGTCTTGTTCTTGTGCTATTGAAGGTCTGTTCAAAAAGTTCTTGCCTATGCCAGCATCTTGAAGAGTGTTCCCATATTTTCATCTGCTTGTTTCAGTGTTTCATTTTTAAAATAAAGGTTTTTTTGATCCATTTTGTAAAAACAAAACAAAACAAAAACAAACAAACACCAATGTCTGTGGGAAGGGAATAATCTTCAGCAGGAGAGAGCACACATTTGCTGTGGAAGAAAATCTGGAGGCCTTTTCATGGGCTTAGGCCAGGGCAAGGGGAGAGACTATAGAGGACACCCAACCAGGATTTTTTCTAACTTTTTCATCCGTCTTCTAAGGAGAATCTCCCACCAAAAAAAGGAAACTGTGGAGTGATCCCAAAGTGTGTGATTCAGGGCATAGTTAGATTGAGCTTGGTAGGAGAGGGCCCTGTTCTTGCTAGAGAATGGAAGTTAAGGGTACCTAGGGATCTCTGAATCACATAGGGCTTGTATCATGAAAGGGCTGATGTTTGACCATACATTACACAGTCACTCTTTGCTTTTTCACGTTTTCTCTCACTGAATTACATGAGTCTGGAGGTCATATTGTGGAAGGAATCTGTGGAAAGATGGTGAGGAAAATAGACCCCATATATGAAGATAATATAACAGAATAAGTCACGTTTTATTAGGACGAAGATAGTCCCTGCCATGAAAAGAGGGAAAATGCCTGGAGACAAACAAACATCTAGAATAGTTCTCTATACTGAGAACCAAAACCATAGCATATTGGATATCAAAAGTCAAGTATAGATATATAATTATTATATCCAACATTGACAGGAAAAATTACACAGTGATGTTTAGTTAATACCTGTAGTAATCATAGTGAATATAAGTTAAAAGCAAAGAGATCACTCAGGATTGGAGGATAGACAGAAAGGACAAATACTAGTAAAGCTTAAATTGATATTTTTGAAGAATAGATTCTAAGAAAACAAGCCTTTCAAAGTTATATTAAAAAAAGAAGAAGAAGCTATGACATAAAAGAGTGCCAGAATATTTTAATTAAGAATTGTGGCTATTTAGATATATTCTAGGTAAAAGAATCATTGTAAATATGAAGTTTTTTAAGTTTTAAGGAAAATGGACAGGAAACAATGATTTACATAGAGAACAAAACCAGGCTTATGACCTTTTTTTTATTGCATCACTCAGTGGAAGAACTCACTGGAGAAATGACTACAATGTTCTGAGGAAAAGAAAAAAAGAGTATACCCAGGATCTTTTATTTCTGAAAAAGAAACTGTCATGATCAAATCTGTATAACGTTGTAGATCGTGGCACTTGAGAGCACTTCTGGCTCTCAAAAAGATGAGCTCAAAGAATTTAACAGCATAAATACTTGAAAATTTAGGTATAAAGTTGATTTATATAAATTGAGTTTCAACTGATCAAACCAAGCACATAGCTGGAGGACAGAGTGAGAAAGCTTACATCCTGGCCAAATAAGTACTGTAATGCATATTTTGGGGGGATGGGGGAACCATCTCATATTGTTTGAGAGATTGCCCAGTGGTTAAGAGCACTGCCTGCTCTTCCAAAGGTCCTGAGTTCAATTCTCAGCAACCACATACATGGTGGCTCACATCCATCTGTAAATGAGATCTGGTGCCCTCTTGAGGAAAACCTGGTCAGCCATCCTCATTAACTTAGACCATGAAACTCAATGTGGACAAGTTAAACAGAGACGCCATATACAGGCTGCCCATGCATGCTTCAGCATTGCCAGGGCATAAATTAATTAAATTATTAGTGAGAAGTTGGTTCTGGAAGCAGGATTCCCCCACTCTATAGTTCAGATTAATCACGTCTATGTCAAGTGTTCTCCAAGAACCCTAGCCTGGGGATGGGCTCCTCTCCTCATGTCTGTGACAGGAAGAGAACAGAGGAAAAGCATGGCGTCCCTGAGGGCAGCTAGAAGGTCGCCATTTCCAGCAGTAGTTACTGCTGTTTGTCTCACCATCTAAAAGTTCCTGCTGTGGGCAAGGGAAGCCAGGAGTTCAGCATGGACAGCCCTTTCAGCCTCCTCCAAGAGGAAGCTCAGCTGGGAACTCCCACTGACTGCCCCAACTTCCCTGTTCATTTTCTGTGGAATATGTGTAAGCTCCAAGCTGGCGACATCACCTACCTGCTGTGGTTCTGTGTTCTTTTATTGGAAACCTCTTTTGAGATAACACTGCTCTGCCCAGGACTCTTTGTATCAGTCAGTTCAGCAGGCTTGCTTAAGGGGGCTTCCCTAGACAGTTTCGGCTAGATGGTTTGAGTACCCTATTTGATGATTGTTTACTGTCCTTCTATATGTCTGTCTGTCTGTCTGTCTATCTATCTATCTATCTATCTATCTATCTATCTATCTATCTATCTATCTATCTATCATCTGTATATCTCTTGCTATTTATTCTCTTGTTTTGGTTTGCTATATACCTAACCAATTCACTCCTTCAAAACTGAAAGTATGGTTATTGGAGGTCATCCTCTGGGCCTTAGAACACATGCATAGAACAGAAGTCAAAGCAAGGAGAAGCATGTTAACTGGTAGCCAAAAAGTAATGAGAGACTGTGGTTCTGAAAGTGGTTGTGTAAAGCTCAAATAAAAATGATGAAAGCCCAAATCCACGTAGTCCCAGCCTGAGATACATAGTTACATAGTGAGATAGTGAGACCCAGTTTCAGAAAAGAAATTATGAAAATATTTAAAAGTTTGAGGGTTTTGAAACATATTCTTAAACATCCAATTAGGATAATATACATGTAAAACATATAATCATGTTGAGGCTTATCTATCAAATGTGAACATTTTGATATAGAAATAAATGTGTTTTTTTTTTACTGTATGGAATAACCAACTCTAATGGTGAATGTAATAATTGATGTGATTTTGTAGTAGTGACAAACATTAATGATAGCTTGAAATATCAATGACGCATATAATATTATATGAAAAATATCTGTAACAGGTTCTGTGAAAGTTTCTACAGTTTGTGGTCTACCTTTGAAGTCAAAAGATATCCTACATTCCAGTAAGAGTTTAGCAATAGCAGAGATTTAATCACTCACATTCATAGATCATCTGAATTCTCTCGCTGTAGATGTTGAGCTCCTAGATTCTTAGCATGGTTCTAAAATATATGAGATCCCTATGCAGTGGGTGATTCTAACTCAAGTTGCTTATGTCTATTTTGCAATTGTGTGCTGTGAACACTGTAGTGTAAATAACACTTTCTGATTGACAAAGCAGTATCCTTAAGCCTGGGAACTGCTAGCATCATCCGCATCCATGAGATGTTAACAGGACCTTTGGAAATACAAAAGCAGGTGGTTGAGAAATTCTGGCTTCCCAACTTCTGTCCTCAGCTCTGTTTGAAAGACATATACATCTCCCATCTCCTGTGTGTCTCCCCTTGTGTGAGCAGGTCCTATGAAGGTACATACAGACTTATTTGTAATGAGATAAATGCACAAAAGGAACCAAATAATGAAAACGTAAAATTCCCTGGAGAAAGGCAATCAGACAAATTGAGACTGACAGTCAGCATAGAACTGTCTTTCCAGTAGTGGGTGCAAGAGATTTTCCACCACCGTTGCCTGAGGGAAATGGATGGTGTTCTTAGGGTTAGTGAAGCTATTTCAAATGAAAGTTCATCTAGGTGAGTGTTGATTTCTGATCATCAGTCTTCATCATGGGTTGTTGTGGTGGCGGTGGCAAAAACATTCAAATCACTACAATTTGATCTTTGTGTGTACGTTTTTGAGACAGCCATACCGTGCAGCCCCACGCTGGCCTGGCGCTCAATATGTAGCTCAGGCTGGCCTACCTTGGACTTGCAATAGCCCTGCCTCGAGCTCCTACTCTCTAGAATTACAGGTGTGGGCCCCCATCCCTGGCTAACTCTCTAGACTTCCAGTAAAGTGTATTACTGTTTGCAATGTGGGTGGGCCTTGTGTAATCAGTTGATAGCCTTCGGGAAAAACACCGACTCTCCCAGAGGAAGACAAAATTCTTCGGGAGAGTGGCACCAGTCCCTAGCTACAATTTTCACTTCCTGTTGCTCTCCAGACTGCTGGCCTCCTCTGCAAACTTTGGATTTGCCAGCTTTACCATTCTGTAAGTCAGTTCCTCGAAGTAAGTTATGTTTACCTCTGTCTTTTGGTCTCTGTCTGGGGGCCTCTTATTCCTACAACTCTTGACCAAAGTCTCTTCCAGACAGAAAGGAAAGCCAACCCCAGCCCCTCAAGGCCCTCATGTTAGGTGCTTTTGATAGACTGAGCCAAAACAGGAAGTTCTAACTGGACCCTGTCGTATCTGGGGTCTGAAATGAGAAGTGGTCCCAGGAAGAGACAAGTAATACTCAACAGTGGTCTTTCTGGTGCTGGAGACTAAACCCAGAGTTTATACATACATGGTAGGCAAGTACTGTACTCACTGAGCTGCAGGCCCATCTGACACCAGGTTCTCTCCAGGTAGGAGCTAGTCATGTAAATGAAGGTGGGAGTGGAAAGGTTCCTGTAAAAGAAGGTGGGGGCGGGAAGGGCTATGCCACCTGCCCTTACTCCCTTCTTATGCTTCTTACTGTTCTGTATTATTTTTGCCATAGGATCTTGTCATCCCAGCCCCTGTACCCCAGTTCCCTGAAAACTTTGGCTCCTTCTTCCAATTCTTTCATCATTGTGAATGACTTCAGTTCCCACAACAGCTGGCCATCTAATGCCTCAGCCACTTGTTCCCTTACTTCCTGACATCTGACGACCGTTTGATGCTTCACAGGCCCAAGTTTTATCTCAGTCCTTGTTATCATTAATAACTGATCCAGTTCCAAAGCTTCAATTTAAAAATCTACTTATTCTACATGCCCTCTATCTTACTTTTTCCATCTTGCTTGCTCTCATGTCCCTCTGCTATCGTTCTTGGACCAGAAAACCCCACTGTTTTTATCCAGGGTGCTCTCATTATCCATTCACAGTGCAATCCTAGCTGGAAGTTTTCCCTGGCCCTGGGATTCTATATCATTCCATTGTCTCTAACCATACTGATGTCATAGCAGATGCTTTTCGCTAGGTGGAGAAGCAAGCGTCCTGCTGACCATGTGAGCCCGTGAATTTCTGTCAGAAGAGGCTTTTGTGATTTTTAAAGGGAAGCCCATTCTTAAGAAAGATGCTGAGATAGCACCTTTGAAGGAAGGTAGACGCTGTTTATCAGCAGGGAAAATGAAGTCACTGTTTTCCTAGTTATTGCCTTGTGCGCTAGCGTTGTAGATGGCGAAGAGTGGCCTTGACTTTATGAACCCATTAGCAGAAGTGACTCATACGCACCCATCTGCATTTGAAACTCTTTCATTTGCTCCGATTGTGCACAAATGCCATCTTGTTTTGTCAATTGAACTAACTTGGGAACTTTCTGTCTCTTGTCCCATATTATATTTCCTAGTTGTTGACTGGTTAGTTAGAAGACCATTTAACTATATTAGTTCCAAGGGAGTGGGTAGTGTTAATAATCTCTAAAGATTCTGGTCATATAGGTTAGCCAATGCTTTCATATGAATATTCTGATTAAAACTAACCAAAATTAAACCAAACTACAAACTCAGTTTCTTGGTCACACTATCTAACCATATTTCATTTGCTCAGTAATTTTCACATGAATGGTGGCTACTATCCTAGGCAGGCCAGGAGATATTGCCAATGCTACAGAGTGTCCAGTAATGCAATATAGTCTTAGGTCAGGGGTATCAGCCTATGAACCTCCACAGACTCTGGCTCCTGGCTTGTTTCTGTACAAGCTGCAGGCTAAGAACGAGCCTTACTCTTTCCACTTTTGCAAAGAAGCGACAGAGCACACACGAAGTGTGCAATGCCCAACATATTAACTGTCTAGCCTTACACAGGAAAATGATTGTCATGTTCAAAAAGATGCCACTGAAATATACATGCATTTTATGATGGACCTGCTTTTTGTTAGTGTTGGGCATGGAACTCAGGCACAAAGTTTACACACATTGAGCATCAATTCACTATTACAAATACTGAAAAAGAAACCTTTTAAAATTCCAGCCACTGAAAGTTTTTTGATGAATATATACATTCAGAGAATCCAAGGATTTCATGTTGTAGTGGAAGGGCTAGGCCTTCAAAGGCAAGCCCTAATTATAGGACTAATTAGAGGGCAACTATTCATGGCAGTTGGTGTTGGGAAGGTGGTGAAACAAATGTAGGGGCCGAGGGAAGGAAGGCGTTTAATATGCGAGGCTGGTATTTCAATAGCCACTCTGGAGAATGGCCAACTGGCATAGCTTCCCAGGAGGAAGCCCCAAAACTGATGCATTCTCAAAGTACAAATACTGTGCCCAGTTTTACACCTCCAGATTTGGCTCCAATACATGTCAGGTGTGATCAAGGACTCTGGAGCTTTGGACATGAGAATGACAGACTCAGGGATGTTCTTGTTATTGAAACGGAAGCAGCTCCCTAAGGATGTATATTGATAGCATGACTTTAAGGTTTTACATATTCTAAGCAAAGCAAGTAAGTCTTGTTTGGTGGGAAGAGCAGATGACAATTATCATCACAATGAAGTTGTCTAGAAGGTATGTCCTGAAAGTGTACATTTTGCTTGGAACTGTAAAAAGGTAAATTTTAAATTGTACATCTACTGTAGAGTTCAATACTGAATTCCTAGCATACTAAACTGTGATCACTGATGTAAGAATTACAGTTTTAGAGGACAGTGGTGTGTGGCATCTGATGAAACTGTACTTCTGCTAGCCCTCTTTTCTGGAATTTTATAATTATGATCAACTGACAAAAGGCTTAGTTGAACTCTCTGAAATTCTGGTATTTAATTTTTAGGGACAAACAAGTGGTCACGAACTTTTTCAACATCACACATGACTGATTCCAAAACTTAAGGCATTTTGAATCCTTCCCTTTGCCACATGAGGGAAGGTTTTATCATTAGCTTCGTTTGTTCAACATTTTTTTCCATTTTATTTAGAACTTGAAACTTCTTTAATCAAGAGACCATCTTCTTCAGCCAATGGCTCTGTGGGCCAAATATGAAGGAGGCTATGCCAAGTTCAGAAGGTTTCAGTTTATAGTTGTGAAGTTTCAACCTGAGTTCAAAACTTTGGGTGCATGAGTTAATTTATATCTGGTGAAGAATGACTTCCAGGTTTTAAAAAGAGAAAAAGCAACTTTGTTTGAAAGCACATATTAATGCTTCTCAAGAAAAATCTCACAGAACCTGGTAAAGAGGACATCAACAAAAAACACATGGATTACATTGTCCTCTAAGGAAGGGAGGCTTTAAAAGTTAAGAATAATAAAACATTGGGAAAGTTTGCTGATATTTTAGAGGTCTAACCTTTTGGAGAAAAATGAATATATTGAGAGCATCCTTTTTTTAAAAAAATAAAACAATCTAACCCAAATTAATCATCACTGACTTATCTACCATTGCATCTGCTTCATGGGGAGGAAAAGTAAGGCACCAGTTTCTAAATCAGATCTCATGGGAATTGAGGTTTGCATGTGATATTTGTCTTGTTCTTGCTTCCCTGTGGCAGTTACAAACTCCTGTAACACTTTGCTGGGGGAGTCCTTGATGTGGTGCTGGTCTTTCATCGTGATCAACTTCTCCAATCCTCTGGACAGTTGTCCCACAGGAGGAGCAAAAGAAACAACACTGGCTCCATTAAAATGTCAAGTTTGGGCTATACACTCCCCAAGGATTTTTAATCCCCAAGGATTAAATAGTATCTTCTTTATATTTGCACGCAGTGGCATTGTATCAACATGAATTTAACATGTGTGTATTCAACTGAGTGTGCTACCCTAAATTTAAAACCGAGAGAGAGAGAGAGAGAGAGAGAGAGAGAGAGAGAGAGAGAGAGAGAACAGAAGTATTACAGGTGATTCATAACTTTCCTGAATGACTTGAGATAGGGTACCAAGCTGTCTGCTATCTGGTGTTTTCACTCCTGTGGAACTTATCAGGACATCTCACTGAACTGAAAGTAACTGTAGTGATTAAATACAACGATCTATGAATTTATATAAAACAGCACCTTTTGTGAGCCACTGACTAACAATTAGCGCAACCTAAAAAAACCACAAACGAAGATGACAGCTAGAGAGGATGTAGGGTAAAGGGAACACTCCTTCATTGCTGTTGAGAGTGCAAACTTGTACAGTTGCTTTGGAAATCAGGCGATTTCTCAGAAAATTAGGAATTCATCTACCTCAAGACCCAGCAATACCGCTTTTGAGTATATACTCAAAAGATACTCAATCATACCACAAGGACGTGCTCAACTATGTTCGTAGCAGCATTATTTGTAATATCAGAGCCTGGAAACAGCCTAGATGCTCCTCAACCAAAGAATAGATAAAGAAAACATGGTACATTTACACAGTGGAGTACTACTCAGTGGTAAAAAAATAATGGCATCTTGAAATTCTAGAAAATTTGAAATTTTTCTAGATCGATGGATCTAGAAAAAGCAATATTGAGTAAGGTAACTCAGGCCTAGAAAGAAAAATATAATATATACTCACTCGTAAGTGGCTTTTAGACATAAAGCAAAGAAAAACCAGCCTACAGTCCACAACCCCAGAGAACCTGGACAACAAAGAGGACCCTAAGAGTTGCATACATGGATCTACATAAGGAGAAAAAGACAAGCTCTCCTGAGTAAATTGGGAGTGTGGGGGTAACAGGAAAGGCAGAAGGGGAGAGAAGAGAAAGGGAGGGGGCAGAGAAAATATAGCTTAATAAAAACAAACAAACAGTAATTTGTCTTGCAAAGATGACTGTGATGGGTTCACTAGGAAACTTGTGCACCAGCCTGCAGTGTGGTCTACGTCTAAGAAACTTTAAAATTTTCTACCATGTGCCTTCCCTTTCTTTTGGCCTAATTTTTGAACTTAGTGCTTGCCCAAGATCATGCTCTTAATTTATTTCACATGGGCATGTCTAACTTTCAACGGCTAAGCCTCATGCAAGAATTCTTTCTCGTTTTAATTTGTAAGTACTTTTATTTATCCTCCCCTCCACACACAAAAGCCTTGTGGACAGTGCCAAGAGGTCCTAACAGAACGGATTCCTGTAGCCCTTTCTGCTGCTCCCCAACCACTACTTGAGCTTTCTAGGATGCCCAGGCTACTTGTGGGCTTCTTGAGTGCACCCTGAAACCCCAGGATATGTAACTAGTAAATTTCTTCTGTTCATGTGTTTGGTTCCGCCTTTCTGGCGTGGCCGACCTTACTCGCATTCAGGGAAATGGACTTTCCTCCAGCTCCAAGCTCTGTCTTGATAGCTCTTTAAAAGAAACTTTATGATGATTGTCATCTACAGAAAGATAGGACCAGGCTTAGGACAATGAGCATTCAGAAGGGAACTATAGCCATGACATAGCACTACTACCTCCGGTCAATGTTCAGTGAAAAACACAAGGAGAAAAACACAGTTCAATGACAAGAGACGGACTTTGTAGAGCCTCGGCTTTCTCTCCCCAGAAGGAAGAGTGGGGCATAGAATTTGGGGTAGGCATGTGTGGGTAAACTTTTTAAAAAGATTTTTCTACTTATGTGCATAAAGGATACTGTTCTGTGAATCTCTTGTGGGATTCCTCCCACCCCATTGGTTTGGGGGTCAAGGCAATGGCTGTCTCATCGGTGGTTTGAGCAGGGTTCTTTGCCATAATTTCTGAATCATTTTGTATGGGATCTGCATTAGTTCATCTTCAAATGGTTTGCATAATTTCCTAATGAAGCTATCCATTTTTATAATTCCCTTCTGTGCATGTAAAAAGCATGAATTCAGCTTCTGTAATAGAGGCAAGGCTGCTCAGAACATCTGTATCTTCTCCACTGAACTTTGGTACTGTATATTTTTTAAGGAATTTGTCAAATTTATCCAATTATTATTTATTTCTTATTTGTTTATCCTCTCTCCTTATTAAAAAATTATCATTTTTAGACTTTGTTTCTATGTTCCCATTCTCATTCCTTAAAAAAAAAACTTGTATTGTTATTATTTATCATTTGGGAGGGGGAGGTACATGCCACAGTGCACACATGGAGATCAGAGGACAAGGTTATGGCATCCATTCTCTCCTCATAGCTTTTCACGGAACCCAGGGATTGAACACAGATCTCAGGCTTTAACCACTGAGCCATCTTGCCAGTCTCTCATTCCCATACTTGATCCTATAAATTTTGTTTTTCCTTTGGGAAGATATACTTATTTAGGCTATTTTAAAAACAAAAATAGTATGCAAGCATTAGAATTGACTTTTTAATTTAATACTGTCTTGTAAAATTAAATGTGATTTGTGAACCCCTAACATTATTATCTTTGGAATCAATTGGAGCTAACGTGTGTGTGTGTGTGTGTGTGTGTGTGTGTGTATGTGTGTGTGTGTATGTGTGTGATAATTAATCTTGAGTGCTGACTTGATGAGATATCAAATTTCCAAGAGACACAACTCTGGGTATCTCTGGAGGTTTTTATAGAAAAGTTTATACAAAATGGGAAGATCCATCCTGAATGTCAGCAGCACCATTTTACGGATTGGGGTTCTGGGCTGAGTAAATGGGAGAAGCAAGCAGAAGGAGAGCCTTGATTTATGCCTATATCCTGGCTGCAGATCCAACCTGACCAGCTGCCGTATGGCCCTGCCACCACAGCCACTGTCACCCCCTCCATCATGTCCTCCTTGTCATGATGGTCACCTCACCATACACTCAAACTGTGAACTGAAACAAAGCTCTCCTGCTTAATATCTGTGTCAGGTATTCTGCCACATCAGTAAGAGAAGCAACAAGAATCAAGTCTTTAAAAGACAAATGCATTCATTGACTTCTCACAAAATTGTGTTTGTCTTTACATTTAACAAATGAATTGCTGGAATTTGACCTTCTGCTGTGTTGTTCAACACTCACCACTTTCTGTAAGAAAGGAGCAGTGCCCATTTAAACAAGCTTTCTGGTTTCAAGGTTTTAAGGGACTCAAGTTAACCTTTTTGGAGCTCAGGATCATTAGGAGATGTGTTCCAGGCCATGGAATAACCTGACGACTGTGTTCTGATGGTTCCTCCTGTATTTCAATTACTTCATCTCACACACAGTGTAAAAACGTTACCAAGCACATTCTTTGAACATGTGCTATTTTTTTCAATAATTATATTTGTACCCACATTATGGCCTTCAGAATATATTAATAATATTACTGTTTTAGATAGTAGTCATCTTCAGGAGACTAAAACACAAAGAATAATGTACTTCATGGTTATCAAATAATTTTACTATTTCCTGTGTATTCTTACCTTTATATGGAACCAAATATTCATCTGGTGTCTCCTATTCACGCCTGAAGGATCTAGTCTTTGAGTGAGTCAGTTCAGCCCATTTATGTCAGTAAATGTCTTTGTTTTTGTCCTTGACCTTAGAAAGTTTTCTCTGAGTATGGAATGCCAGGCACACAGTTGTTTGGAAAGAGATCATTTTATTCTTCTCACATGAGTTGTGTCTGATGACTTGTCTTCCTATCTTTGGTTGAATTAAAGATTTTGATTTTTAATTTTTGATTATGATACACCTTGCTAAAGATCTTATTTTCTTATGATCTGTTGACTGTTTTGGGCATGTATGTTTGTGATTTTCTTCAAATTAGATGAATTTCTGACACCACTTTTTCAAAGGTCCATCTCTTGTCCACTTTAACTCCTTCAAGGACTGTAGGTGCACACTTATCATCAGTGTGTGATGGTGCCCACAGAACTGTGATGCTGTATTCTATATCATCAGTGTGTGGTGGTGCCCACAGAACCGCGATGTTCTGTTCGGTATCATCAGTGTGTGATGCTGCTCCATGAAACCGCAATGTTCTGTTCTGTATCATCAGTGTGTGATGGTGCCCACAGAAACGTGATGTTTCTGTGTCATCAGTGTGTGATGGTGCCCACAGAACCGCGATGTTCTGTATCATCAGTGTGTGATGGTCCCCACAGAACTGCAAAGTTCTGCTCATTGTTTCAGCCCATTTCATCTATATTCCTGTGGATATATTATTATCTTATCAAACTCACCAATATTTTCTTTTGCGATGCCTAATCCGTGGTTACAGTTTCATCAATGATAAAAGGCCTTTTCTGTCTTTCATTTCTGTTTTACCACTCAGCCCAATCCCACATTTATATCATTCTTATTTGTTTTATTTTTCCTGGTTTTGGATCCTGTTTTACCAGTTTCTTTGCATGGTTGGTAATTTCTGCTTATATAAAAAGCACCCTGAATTTCATATTTTCAGGTGCTACTTTCCTCTTTTTTATTATTTCTTTAATTATATCTGGGACTTGTTTGGAGCCCAGTCATCTAGAATCCATTTGAAGCTTGCTTTTGGACTGTGGCTCAGCAGCTCAGGAAAGCCTTCAGCCTGCTGTAAATGTGCTCTATTGTCAGGATTCATCTGATGAGCCCTATTACTGAGGACTCACCTGCTCACGACTTCCTTCTTGCTCTGTGTGTTAAGATGTGTTTCTTGTGGGGTAGCAGGACTCAAAGTAGCTGATGCGTCTCCTGTGAGCATTTTTGTTTGGTTAATTTCGTTTTGTTTATCAGGTAGCGCTTATTTGTTTTTTAAGCACCACCTAATCACAAGCATATAAACTCAAGTTGAGGGACATGAATCCATAAAATCTTTAGCCCGTTCTCTTTAAGATGCTAGGTTCATGAGCTAGGTGCGGTGGTGCACACTTGTAACCTCATAACTTACATGCCTGAGTCAGGAATGTGTGTTTGAGGCTAGGCTGAGCTACATTAATGAGTCAGAGGCTAGCTCAGGCTACATGGTAAGACCCTATCTTAGAAGGCAATAAAAGGGGACATGAAATACTTAGAAAAATTGAAGGAAGGTTCAGACCAAAAGAAACCAAGATACAGAATGACTAAACACAAGCTGTAACAGATCTGGGATTGGGCAGAGTTGATGGGGGTATGATGACAATAATGTATTAGGTTTCCAGATTTTGATGATTATACTGTGGTTTCCTAACTTTTAGAAAATACAGATTGAGCTGTCTAGGATTAAATGAGCTTCATGTGTGCAACTTTAATAAGTTTCAAGAATCACACATACATACACACACATTTGCACACATGCATACACACACACACACACACTGAGCCAGAAATATTAATGGCAGTTGATCAAGTTGTGAATAATGTTTGGCCCTAGAGGAAGAATATGCAGAAATTATCCATGCCCTCCTTTAGACTTAGCAAGTGGTGAGCCAGCTCCAACTCACACGCTTGGGTATCTTACTTCCAGGCGAGTATACCTGCGTAGAGTCTTGGAAGAGTTGATGGGTTTGGTCTAAGTATAGTAATAGAAGAATGACTTCATTCTCTACTGGGAGCTTCCCCTGTCTCAATCAGCGCTGACTCTGCTTCAGCAGCTCTCTGGTGCCAGGACAATGCTGGGGTAGCTTATCTTTGTCAGTCAACAAGAAAGTTTGCTACATGCCCACATGCCTGCATGCCACTCTCCATTATGGACGCCTGAAACTGACACCGAACGAGAAGACGCCTCAGAGATAGCACCCGTTTCTTCTTCGAGTCATTCATCATGAGTTTTAGCAGTAGAATGTTCCCAAGCTCTTGGTGCTGCCTCATGAAACCGGAGCTGCCTTCTTGCTAAATTCCAGTATTAGTCATGGTTCTGTTGACACAGAGCTTTTTTTAAAATGTTTTTTGTTTGTTTAATAAAATTTTTCTCATGACTGTAACAATTTATTTGGGGTGGAGGCGGCCGAATTTAGGACAGGGAGAGAAGAGGAGAACTTTTCTACTCCTTTATAGATGCTCACCGACAGCATTAGTGGGAAAGAAAATCTCTTATGATGGTAGTGACCAAGTCAGTCAAGCAGAAACAATTTGGGTAGTGTTACAAGAGAAAGAAAACATTTTGATGGGGGTTTGTGTGCATTTGTGTTTGGGGGTGGTGGAAAAATGAAATGTATGACAACCCACACTAAGTCCTGCAAGTTTTGTTCACCTAGCCCTTGTTGTGGACACCCCTACCGCCTCTGCGGAGTTTGCTTGTTATGGGAGAATGCAACTGATCCCAGTGTCTAGCAGGGTGATTAATGGGGGCATTGCTGCTGCCATGGGGAGAAACCCTGCGTCCTTCCACACACCCTTGAGATCTACCAGCACCTGCCTATTGTAGGGAATGTTATCTCATAATTAGCAGACGAAGCTGGCATACCTCAGTGAGTGTCTGAACTAAAGGTTGTGTTTGACAGGGCAGGAATCTGAGCTCTAAGAGCAACGCTGGAGCTCATGATTTGGATTCTTGAATCAATTTAAATATGGCCTGGGTCAGAATCAGTGACGGCTAACCTATGGAGATTGTTCCATGAAAACTGTTCCTCTTCAGGGAATCAGTGTTCCTCTCAGGAATACAGGAAGTAGTTCCAGGTGAGGTGATGAGTAAGATTCATAGAGCTGACCCAAAACGCAGTTGCTCTCTTAAGCAGTGTCTTTCTTCTGCATCATCTCTTCCTGTTACCGTTAGTCTCATTCCTATCTGAGCCTTACCTTAGCCTTAGGATTGGGTTCTGGAAGGAGAAGGGTTTAAAGAGAAATGATACACACACTATTACCAAGATGATTTTAGTAGTCTTATGTCAATAGACAAGCACTATAAGCATTACTCTGATGTATTTTATCTGATGTAGACATAGAAACTGAAAATGTAATGGTCCCCAAGGGCAAACAGATGATAGATAAACAGAGGAAGGAAGACTTCTCCATGACTTCAGTGCAACCTCTATTCTTCATGCACAATGTTGCACCCTAAATTTATCTTTCCTTCATTCAAATATCCATCTCCATTACTCAATATATCAGGCACTGGCATATTGAGTATATATACCAGGCTAAGTGGACTATGATGGTACCCACGTTAACAAAACTCACCAGGTAATATAGTAACCAACATAAGGAGTTAAACACAAAAACAGCATTACAGAGTTCAGTAAGTTTGAGGAAGGAAAACATGTATGATGATGTGATGCAAAATACATGTACACTGAGCTGGTTATTCTTTACGATTTGTTAGGGATGAACTCTGTGAGCAGGAGACATTGAGTCATGAGACTGCAGACAAAGAAAGATGCCACCCCTGAAAAAAGGATCCTCAAAGGCAACTATTGTGAGGTAAGGAAGAGATGTTCCATCAACAGAATAGAATGGAGATCAAGTTGTGAAAGAACTAGGAACAGAGGGAGAGAAAAGTCTGGAAAGACTTTGGCATTGTGAGCCATAGCAAGACCAGGCAAGGTCCTCATGGAGCTCCTGCACTGACTGTTCTGATAATGCTGGAGGCAGGAGCCAGTAGGCATGCCACTGTCTTGTAAGTGCTAGTGGCTTTCAAGGCTCAGTGTGTCTTTGCTTTTGTATCCTTGGTATAACTTTGAGTTGGTTTTGGCTTCCAATTATAGATCCTCTTGCAGATTTTTAAGATAAACTATGACTAGCTTGTAGGAAGATTCTAGATCACCCACTTGTAGCAATATCTCATATCCATTTCATCTGCATCCCATTTCCCAGGAACTTTTCATTTGGTTTCAGGCTCACTGGTCCTGTCATGGAGCCACTGGGATGAGGAGAACGCAGATGTCAATGTTTCATCTTCTGCTTTGTACTTTGACACATTTAACTGATTGGTCATTTGTATGTTTTTCATGGAACTTTCATTTCCATGAGCTTCCACATCTTTTACTGAAGCTGTTGGCTCTTGCTAGCAAGCCATTTCCCACATATAACTTCCTTGGCATCCTCAAAATCAAATCTATTGTCAACATTACTTTGAAGATTCACTTGCTCTGAGTTTTTATCTTCAAGTAATTCAGTTTCTTATATATTATATATCTGTTCCTTTATATTTAATTACTCATACTTGAGTCCCATCATCTCTAAATATGTTAGTATATAGTTGCTATTAACCAATCAATTCACATTGTCATCACCAGTAGTTGGCTGGTCTATTAAAGGTAAGTTTTCAAAAATCCCAAGTATACTGGGACTGTGCGCCAGTTATTAGAGTGTTTGCCTAATACGCGTCAGGCTCTTGGTTCAATCCCCTGCACCTCATAAGACCACACATTTTTGTGTCTAACACCTAAAATTCTAGCACTTGGGAGAGTGAGTTAAGAGGATCAGAAGCTCAGGGTTATCTTCAGTTAGAAGTTCCTCTGCTTAGACTACATGATATTCTGTCTAAAATAAAAAAGGAGGCAGGAGAGGATTGCCGTAGGATTGCTCGGGGGGTGGAGGTGCTGGCTGCCAAAGCCTGATTAGTTGCAGTCAATCCTCAGGACCCACATGGTAGAAGAAGAGAACCAACTCCTACAAGTTACACACACACCCCCACTACACCACACATAAATGTAATAAAAAAGAAAAAATGAGAATGCTCTGAAAATGAGTTTTAGAATATTTTTTCAAGGAAAAATATATTCACATGTAAGGACTTCTGCATCTGTTAAGATCATCAGGAAAGCTAGGCACATCCAGGGAAAGGGAGCTGATTGGAGAACCCAGAGGTTCAGGATGTAGGAGGGCCTGAGTAGAGAATTGGCTTGGAAGAGTGAGGGTAAATGGCTCACAGTAAAATGTAACAAATTTTAAACCCAAAGGCTTTGGGAAAGGCATACGTCAATATTGGGGCATGATTCTATTTAACTAGTAGAGATTTAGAATCATGCCTGTGCAATGTAATCCTGGGGCGCAAACATATCTCAGGTTACATACCTCACAGAAATGGCTCTGGCAGCCTGGCAGACCAGTCACCATGGGAGGCATCTCATGAACAGAATACTACCAAGTAGGGTAGCAGTTGGTCAGAATCATAGTTGTTGTTCTGTCTCCCAAGGCCAGAGAATTGTCATGGGGCAGAGAAGAGGCAGCCAAGTGTCGCAAGTAACATATGGGAGTGTCTGGTAGCTCATATTCTAGGGATGAGGAGCCACTGGGAAGGAAATAGTGAAGGGATAAGAAAGACCAGAAAAACTGAATGTGAACAGATGCACAGGGATGCCGGGCCTGAATCTCGAACTGCTTCCCTGTCCAAATCTTTAGTTTGTTTCTTGTCCTCCAGTAGCCAACAGTCATTCCAAACTCTTCTCCTCCCTTGGTTCTTGGAGGGCTTCTGCCTCAGCTGCTGTCCTGATGACACCACACCCTGTATTATTCCACCGTTTACAAATACTTGTATACTCCTCCCTATAGGCCTGGGAGATAAATATCTCCACTATCTGCATCTTACACACAGAGAAACTGAAGCCGAGAGAAACCAAATGATTTGCCCAAAGGCCACATACTAAAGTCTGTCACTGACAACAAAGAATTGAGATTGTTTCATACCAATATTTGGCAAACGGCCTCTTTCCTGGCTGGTTTCTATCATCCACTCTCCCCACCACCGCCCAACACGGCTCCGCCTCACTGTCGACTTTTGCCTAGTCACTTTCTAAGCAATGTTTCCTATTCTTTTGCAGAACTGAACCAGCCCTGGCTTCTGTCAGGGATGAGCAGTTACATCTCAAAGTCACAATAACACAGCAGTAATAAAACCTGCCTCCTTACAAACTGAACATTTTAAAAAAAGAATATAGAGAAATAATATGCAAAATAATTGCTAGTTGTTTTATTCCAATACTTTAATAAGATCTTTTTAGTTGATTGTGTTTGTTTCTAATACCATACCATTGATATTTTCCATGAAGAATGTATTATTTAATATGATCATATAACTTTTAAAAATAGCCTAAAGTCTTCAAAGTAGAGTTTACAGTTGTTTACTTTGGAATTTTTGATACTTTTGTTCTCTGTTGTAGAAACTATAATATCTTTAATAGATTTTTTTCATGGAAGCTCAGAGCAAATGTTATTAAATAAAATAGTTCCTAATATATTATTTCTTATACTACACATAAATATTTCATTCCAAATATGTTCATAGCTACTGTCTATTACCTCAGTTCAGTGTACCCTGCTTTAATACAGTTTATGAAAATATAATCAAATATATTGTATTTATCTGTTCTCTTCTTTTCCAAAACTGAACATTATAAAATGTATGCTCTCCCTATTTCATTCAATTCTTTCTCAAAATATAATTTATAAAAATACAGTACTAATTTACCCAAATATTTACCACAAGTCTGGATTCTCTGTGCCCTTTTCCTAGAACTGAAGATTGAATCCAGGGTTTCATGTGTGTTAGACAAGTGCTTAGCTACTGACACAACTCCTAAGAAATATTCTGAAATACAGTTACAAACTTTCAAAATTAAATCTCAGTGCTACTCTTTGTTTAATCTGCTCAGTTTCGGTTTCCTCTTAATTACACAGGGGCATAAATTTCATTATAGTCTAGATTTTAGGCTTTGCTTAAAACAAAGTTAAAAAAGGCAAAAACAAAGGACTCCTTTTCAGACCATTTTGACTAAAGAATTCATAAGGATTTTGGAGAAAATGCAGACAAATTACATACAAAACTTAATAATTGGGCATATTTAGGTTGATTGACATAGTCGCCTTTTAAATTCTGATTATTTGTATAATCCTCCTGTTTTTAAATGGGAGAGAAGGACAGTAAGAGAATTGGTATGGAATGAGCATGTGAAAGACAGTATTTCCATTCTATCACATTTTATTTTAAGTCAACGTTAGTTTCACTAAACAAACTTCTTCGGTTGTTCTGTACATAAGACAAAATATTTGTAAATGTTGACATTAGAACTTACTTTAAATTTCATTTTTAAATATTTATAGACTCACAGAAAGTTATGAAAACAGTATAAGGTTTTATGTACCTTTCTACCCAGGTCCTGTAATGGAAATGCCTTATATAGATTTAGTATAATATTGATACAAGAACATTGATAGGGACACACTGTTATTACTAGGCATGGTGTGAGTGTTTTCTGGGGGGCTGTGAACACACAACTACTTCCTTCGGGGGGGCACCAATAACAGATCAAGTAATTCCTCTCAGTCCAATGTAGTGAATCTCTGAGTTTATTCAGTTTGCTTCCAGGAACATGGGTGAGTAAATGCTTACAGGAGCATAGAACTGACCTGCTGAAAAGTCTCAGCCTAGCATGAGCACAGCTTCCTCAAGTCTCAGCCTAGCATGAGCACAGCTTCCTCAAGTCTCAGCCTACCATGATCACAGCTTCCTCAAGTCTCCTCCTACCATGATCCATCTTCTGATTTGAAGAACCCCAAATGTAAGACCGTATTGTCTCCTTTTCTGTGGTTGTGATAAAAATACCATGATCAAAAGCAACTTGCGGAGGAAAGTGTTTGTATTGGCTTGTTTATTATTGAGAGGGTTAAGAATTGACAACATGGGGCGGCATGACAGCAAGCAGAAGGAGCAGGGGGCTGATCACATCTCAACCACAAACGAGGAGAGAGAAAGCTGAAAGAGGGGTGAGGTTGTAAACTATTAAAACACTCCCACAAGGACATGATCCCTTCAGCAGTGCTACACCTTCTAAAGCTCCATACCTCCTCAAACAGTGTTACCAACTGAGGACCAAGTGTTCAAACAATGGGGCACATTTCCCATTCAGAATGTCATGAAGTTCTTAAACCATAAAACTTATAAAACAGAAATAAATTTCATGACATTGGTATTGACAATTCTTCATATTTTAAAAATATTTTAATTCTAAGACTAATAATAGATTCTTGAATTTGAATCTGAAGTATAAGCCATAAAAGCCTAGATACATAGGACTTAATTAAAATTAAGAAATCCTATTTATTAAAAGACAGTAACAAAAAGTAAATGAATTGGGCATGGTGGTGTATCATTACTTTTAAAAGGTAACTATGTAAAAAAACCTAAATAAATGTAATTTGTCTGCATTTTCCCTAAGATCCTTAGTTATACACCATCAATTTCCTCCCTAGATATAAGCTCTTCAACTTGGACCAAGTATGAAATAGAAGAAAAATCTGAACTACATGAGACCCTGTCTCACAAATTTAGAACAAAACAAAATGATGAGATAATTACAAAATGAAAAAGTTCTAAATTATATATTTTTGTAAGAGGATAATATATGAGAAACTTAAATAAACTTTGTAACTCAATAACAAAAGACAGGCCAATAAAAATATATTAAGTACTTGAGTAGATGCTTTGCCAAAGGATGTATACAAATTTCCAACAAACCCATGGACAGATGCCAGCATCATGAGTCATTAAAGAGCTTCAAATCATAGATAATATAAGAGATAATATATTATCTCACAAAGACATAATATAACTCTGTGCTCTCATGGCTAGAATAAAAATGGAAAATAGTAAAGATGGGGATATGAATTTTTACCCCTCTCCCATTGCTGGTACTGATATAAAGTTGTTAAGTTTCTGACAAGAACAGTTTGGGAGTTCTTTGAAGCTTAACCATGGGACGATTCTGCAACCACCAGCTCATCACTAGTTAAATGCTCTTCAACTTGAACCAAGTATGCAACCAATAACTTGTCATAAGTGTTTATGCCAAGACTATTTCAACTGGCCAAAAGAAGTAACTTGAACCAATGTCCAAGAGCTGAGGGATGAGGTTTACAAGATAGCCTATCAGTATTAAAAAAGGAATAAGATTTCCTTATGAGTTATGGCATGGGTGGACATCCAAAACAACACTGGAGCCGAGGAGAGGACACATTTGGCCAAATGTAAGAACCTGAGGTGAAACTCCCAGTACCAACACAGAACTCCAGTGTTAACCCAGCACTGGAGGCTTAGGGAAGAGGATCCCTAGAGCTCAATGGGCAACCAGTTTAGCAGGATTAGTGAGCTGCGGATCACCAAAAGACCCTGACTCAAAAAATAATAAGTGGAGAGCAATAAAGGAAGATAATAGATATTAATATTTGACCTCACCACACACTTGTGCATGCAGATACAAACACTTATATACCCTCAAATACACAAAGAAAAGAGGATGCTAAGTGAAAAAGACATGAAGTTTCTGATTATATTTATCTGAAATATCTGGGCAAGCAGCAAATTAGTGGTGGAGTAGCAAGGCAGATTAACCAGTTAGTGGGTATGGCACTTCCATTTGGGGTGATACTATGTTTTAGAACTGAGTGTGAATTTAGAAATTCATAATGGTCAGATATCTTTGTGAATATGCTAAATACTATTAAGTTGTATACTTTGTAATATATAATTTCATGTCTTTAAAAAAACCCACAGAACTAAAGATCCTGGACTACTGTATGAATCAAACAGAGCTTAAAAACAAGAGGTATGATCTAGTAAACAAATGTACATAGAACTTAAGACAGCTGGGAGCTCAAGAGAAGGTATAAGGTCCATACTCTTAATAAATGTTTTGTATTCTTTCTTCATGCTAACATAAATCCAGCCAGGAATGTCAGCATTTTCCTCTCCTCTTTGCTCCCTTCAGAATATCGCTATGGATAGCCTATGATTTTTCTTCTAAAGCAGAAGTTACTAAGGACGAATCTCAATGTATAACCCTTACTTCTAGTCTACTGTGAGGTCAACTCTGATGTTGTGGCCAAGAGAATTTTCCCTGTTAGCATGAGGCTCACACCTAGGATTGTTTCCTTTCCCAATCATATCCCCTAAACCAGGACTGCAATCACTGTCATTGACGACAAATAGATGAGGCAAGAGAATGGGTGACATGTGACATGAGGTTTGTAGCAGAATGAGATGCCTATATGAGTTCACAGTCAACCTTTAAGACACTGTACCAGCAACTCCAACTCTATGAACCTGAATTCTCCCCACGGTCAGTTTAGCCTTCTACACCTGAATGCGTTATGTTCTAGCATACTGTTTTCTGTGACTTTGCCACAGAGATTTGAAGCTAATACAGAATATGCAGACTGTTCTTTTCTAAAAACAATAATATCAAAGCCAACGATAGTATTTTGTAAATGGAAATTTTTTTTATTCCTTTGTTACTTTGTGGACTCAGAATCTTAGATCTGGGCCCCAAATTTTATCCTCATTTTCCACGTGTGTAGAAACCTCCCCTGCTATACTTCTGTATTGTCAGGCCTGGCCTTCTTACAGCACCTAATTAGGGAGGACTTCACAATAAGGACAGTCCCTTCCTTTCTGGCCTGCTGAACAGCTGAGGAAGCCATTCTGTGGCTCAGTTGTAGTCTGTTTTGTTTCTTCTGCTCATCTGCCTGTTGTAGCGGGGAAGTCGAGTGCATTCCTGTTTCTCTAAGACTTTCCTTCACTCAGTGGAGATAGCTCCCAAACTTCTCTTTGGGTTATCTTTTCCGTGACATGCAGCCATCCTCATTTTGACACAGTTTGCATATGCTGTCTTCAGAGAGAAAGTCCTCTGAAGGCCTTCTCATTCCTCACCACCTTGGGATCTTTGATGCATTTAACAGCAAACATGTGGTCAAAAGGAAATAGGAGAGGAACGGTTGTGCCTCCTTTCCTAGTTTACAATGTTGCTCTCAGCACCTTGAACAGTGTCTGGAGTGAATATATTTTCAATGTATTATTGTTTAGTCATTAGATAGATAACGTTCCCACAATTGCTTGCCATAGAGTCTTCTTCCTTGGTGAATAAATGTATAAATGTGTTGGTTGTGTTCATATTGTTATGTGTATTATATATGAGATTATGGGATGGGGCAGGGCTTTGGTGCTTATGAAAAGCTTGCCTGTGGGACTGCAGGGAATAGAAATAGTCGCACCTTTGTATATTCTAGACCCCATCTCATATTACATAATCAGAAACTTTGTGGGGATCAGGCATTTACATTTTTAACAAAAATCGAAAATCTCTGGATTTTTTTTCATTTGTTTTTTGAGACAGGGTTTCTCTGTGGCTTTGGAGCTTGTCCTGGAACTAGCGCTTGTAGACCAGGCTGGCCTCAAAGTCACAGAGATCCTCCCGAGTGCTGGGATTAAAGGCGTGCACCACCACTGCTTGGTAAATCTCTGGAAATTTTATACATGATAAAACTGTGACATGTATAAATTTGTATGATATATTACTTATGAAAAATAAGTCCTTGCTTATCAATGTAGGGAAAATGAAGAAAGTGAACTTTGTAAAATTTACCAGATGACAGAATGTGTATAAGCAAAAGGTAAAATGAACAAGTAAAAAGAAATTCAAAGGTCTAGTGTCATTTAATTGGGAGCAGCTGATAATAGTTGTCCAAGTAACTGGCAGTGGTGGATGTTTGGAGAGAAATATAATGCGGAGCCTTCAGGAGGCCTTATCTACTTACCCACAGAAAATATTCCCAGTCCTAGAAATGATCAATAAAATCAGGAAGCTGGTACTGGAGTGAGGACTCAGAGGTTAAGAGCTTTTATTGCTCTTGCACAGGACCCAAGTTTGACTCCTAGTACACATGCTGGGAATTTCCAACTTTACGAGAGCCAATGCCTCTCACATGCACAAGTCCTCACACCCATACACATAATTCAAACTAAAAATGTGTATATTTTTTGATAGACCAGGAAACTTGTAAGTTCTTATGGATGCTGTATTTGTAATTTTGAGGCGGTAAAGAGATGGCAAAGAGGAGACACAGCAGCAGTGGATCTGTGCATCTGGAGAGATGTAATACAGTGAATGAGAATACAAACAAATCAAAGCCTTGTGCAAGAGTACCTTGTAAATAATTGAAAGCAACTCCCAAAATGTCAAGGAGGTCAACTGGAAGAGATGTGGAAAACGTATTGGCTGCTACTTAGAGCATCCCTTCCCTTAGTGACCCCTTGAGGAAACAAGGAGACAGTCCAACCTGGGTGGTAAATGGTTGGAATGTTCCCAGAAGCCTTCACATGCGCTTCTGTAAATGTGCCCACATTAAACGCTGCTCAGTGTGGGTCAGGGGCACGAGGTCCCATGGAGCCAGAGGAGGCCCTCCCCAAATGCCCATATAATCTTGAACTATGAGTTCCCTGTCACTGATACCACAGGCTGTCAAGAAATGTAATGTATGCCACATCCAGTGAGCTCCAGGTATCCAGCCTGTGGCTTCCCACTGCCTATAACCCAAGTGTCTTGGCAGCAGTTTCCCTGATACCCCTTCTCTGTCATTCTTATCTGGGTGTGAGAAATGTTTTAGTCATATTTGGAGCTAAGACTTCAGTAAGCTAAATCCAAGAAATCAACATACAACATTGTATGTGTGTTTCCATAAAGTTGTTATGCCAAGCAGACATTAATTAGGTGGTCACCCCAGAGGGGGCCCCTGGTAGATTTCTTATATTTAAGAGGAGGGACTGTGTCTTGTGTTTACTGCTTCGATGAACACAGAGTCATGACAGAGGTTCATGACTCAAAAATCTATCAAGAGCAGCTTTCTCTGTGGGTGCTCCATGTTTGGCTTTCTCTCCTCTCCAGCCTCCAGTGTTACAGCGTCAGCTCTGCAGCTGAGTCAAGGTCAAGGTACAGCTCAACTCATTTGTGTTGGCTTTAATCAATCAAACTGTTCTAAAGCTATTGTAAAAGCTCTTTGTAAACTGTTATACAGCTAACTACACCCCATACTCCTCATTCTACTTTTCAGGCAAGGAGGCCAACTCACTCCCTTCTCATCTGGGCAAGGCAGACTAGCCTTTTCTCTCCCATATATTGTGTGTGTGTGTGTGTGTGTGTGTGTGTGTGTGTGTGTGTTTCAATTCAATATCAGCAGTGTCTCCATGCACTCATGGTCTGATATCTTCCACTAGAGCAATAAACTAGAGCTTATGCCTTGATAGTTAATATGGTTAGTATTTTTGTATTTGCTTGCCCAAGGCCAAAATGCGAGGTCAGATCAGAGGAGAGTGGAGTTCAAAGGATTTTCCTTACCATTTCCTCCATTCCAGTTATTGAATAAATAAAAAAAAAATAGAAGTCCTGATTAGTCAACTAATAGTCTCCAAGTAACACAATTATTTAATGAGAAGCTCAGTCGCCCCATTACTGCTCTGCTGTCTGCTATTCCCCTACTGGGGTGAACTTTATTGTCTGAGACTGTTTTCAGTCCCAGAAAATTCTGTTATCATTTCCCCAAGGTCTTTCTCTCCATCCTCTCTTGTAGTAGCATTTCAATTGTAGTTTAATAAATAAAGCTTGCCTGAAGATTAGAGAGTAAAATAGCCCCACTGATCAGCCTTACAGACCAGGCAGTGGTAGCACGCACCTTTAATCCCAGTAGCCACACTGGTTGCCATAGAAACTGGAGGAAACATCTTTCAGACACAATCTCATTCTGAGGTTCCTGGAGGCAAGATCACCATTTTCAGACTGAGGTTGAGGTAAGAGCCAGTGGCTGGCTGCTTTGCTTTTCGGATCTTCAGGTTGAACCCTAATATCTGTCTCTGAGTCTTTATTAATCGTGCTTCAGTCTCTGGGAAAGGTACATGCTTCTACCAACTCTCCACTATCTATCTAATGAACACCACATCTCTCTTGAAAGAAAGCTTGTTATCCCATGGTATCTCAAGTCATACCCATCCCAGGCATATTGTCATGGAAAGACCTGCCTGGTGAACAACTCCAGATGAGGCTGTAACTACACAGACTGGATACCATACTTATTTTGGACAGTCATTTGCCACACCTAACCACAAACCAACTCAAATGATGAAACAATACTTAAAGCTTCATACATGTAGACATAATTTTGAGTAGGTAGAACTTCTAAGGGGTGGGCTATATGATCCAGATATATTTTAGGAAAACACTGTGTCTAGAACTCTCTAGCAAAAACACACCCTCTGATCTAATACATTGTTGGACACCGTCACATGAACTCCAAGACAAAGAAAGTCTACAACCACATATGATTTTGTGAATATTTTGTGATTCATATGGATACCTTCTCACTAGTTTACAGAGAACACAAAAGAACAAAACAATCCTTGGTGGCAGTCACTCACACGTCATTCATAGAACATAGCAGAAACAAGTAAATGGCCCTCCCTTAAAATTATTGAGCAACTTTTTGGTAGCAATTCTGATTGATACTCTGCTAGAAATTCTGTATTTAGCTGAACTTAACAGTCTTCATGGTGGTAAAGTTTATATTCTATTGATAGTAGACAGAGGAAAGAAAACCATGGTATAGGTAAATTTTCTGTAAAAAAAACCAAGGAGAAAAAGTATTATTTTACATCACCTGGGTAGTATTTTCAGATGAGATAATAGTTCAGTTGGCCTTTAATGGCTTTTATAGTAAACCATGAAGTTCCTATCTGGGAAAATAATATTACAGACAACGAAACAACAATGCAAATGTTTGAGATAATATTTGGTGGGGTTTTTTTTTTTGGAAAAACAAGAAAAACCTGGTGTCAGGGATTGAAAGTTGTGGGTATAAAAAACAGAGATACTCAGACTCAGCTTTTATATGACCTTACAAGCCATGGTAAAGGTCTTGGACTCGGGACGGGAAATGGGAGATCCAAATAGAAGAGAAGCAGAAAGGGGTGGGCAGGGGAAGATTCAACCAAATGGTGAAGATCAGTGCAGAGTGAGACAGCCACTGCCTTTGCTGCTCAAGATCAAGTTTTTCCTTAACTTTATAAACCTAAAAAAATGCTAAACAGGTCCATTTTGTAAATCTATAAAAGGCTAATGCATGTGTGTTATAGTCAAGCAGGTATAGATATTGAGGGTACCAAAATGTGAAACTGTGGTTAATTAGATTGCTTTTAATTGCAGAGATATTTATTCTTTAAATTAATTTTTAAATTCATTCTTTAAGAATGTCCTGTATGTATATGATGCATTTTGATCTAATCATCCTGTCTATCTCCCTCCAACTTTTCCTCAGACCCACTAGCCTTTAAGACCATTTTTTCATTATTGTTATTATCATAATACCCTGACTAGGGAAATTTAAACTGACCTAACAGTCAAAAGTGATTTATTGGCTCATGTGATTTCCAAAGTTCACAAGTATCATTAGTTCTAAGATTTGTTTGATCCATGTTCTGAACATGCTTTTGCGATTCTCTCAGATGGGTGAGTGTGCTGCTGTAAATCTCAAGCCAGATTATTTCTTGGTATATGCATAGGTCAAGTTACTGACTCAGAAACACTGTGAGCATCTCTCCTATCTACAGTTCTGGCCTCCACAATGATCCCATTAATTTCTACGTCCTCTCAAATGTCATTAACTAATTATCTTGGATTGGGCGATCTACAAATTTTTGAGTCACTTTGGCAAGGAAGATGGGATTTTACTAATGCTGGAGCATGTGAATGGGCATTAGGTTGACAGACTTCTGAAGAAAGGTCGAGATTTTACTGGGGAAGCATGATAGCATCCACCACCTAGACTGAGGAAAGAAGAAAACTGAAACCTTGATATATCCCAAAAGGTAGGAAGAAAACGAAAGTCCACTGACCTAGGATAGTGGAGTTATGCCTGAGCCAAATTTAACCAAATGTCAGTGCAACAACTATGCGCGCACATGAGTTTGTGAAGATGCCACACAATCAAGCTATCTCTAAAGCAAGCCATGTGCAGGGTTTAGACCATAATTTAGAATTAATTGTTTCCATAAAAAACAAAACACAACACCTTTTAGAGTATCCCAGTGGAAAGAGATATAAATTACTTGGTTCTTATCTCACTTCACCTATAGAATCCATTCCAAAATGTGGTGATTGTGACTTTGGAAAACTCTCAAGAGATCTGGACAAAGTGGGTGGCACATAGTGGGACTTGGATAAACGTTAAATACTATCATCACTAGTGTTATGGTCATTGTGATTATGAATCTTCATTGTCAGTTTGACTGGTCTTAAGAGTCATCTTAGAAGACACAGCCATGGTTATGCCTGTGTAGATATTTTCAGAGGCATTTAGCTGAGAATTGAAGACCTATCCTGAATATGGGCAGCATGATTCAATAGGCGAAGGTCTTGGTCTGAATAAGGGAGGAAAAAAAAAAAGGAAGGCAGCTGAGCACCAGCCTTTACCTCTCTGTGTTTCCTGATTGAGGATATGATGTAATCAGCGACTTCATGTTCCTGCCACCACTGTCAGTCTCAGCACCACACCTTTCTGCTCCCCTGAAGGAATACACCCTTGGCTCCTACTTGGGAAAATAAAAATTCATTTAGAATGAGAAGCCTGAATTGAGAATTCTCTCATTTGAAGGGGGTCTCTCTTCAAAAAGTAATTGGGTGATGTAGGATTCCTTTCTGTATACTGTGATTGCCATTAATGAATAAAGGAAACTGGCTTGGCCTATAGCATGGGAGGATGAAGGCGGAGTTAGAGAGAAGCCATGGAGCTGCCACCAGAGTCAGATATGCTGAAACTTTGCCAGTAAGCCTACCATGTGGCAATACACAGATTAATAGAAATAGGTTAATTTAGTATGTAAGAGTTAGCCAATAAGAAGCTAGAGTTAATGGGCTAAGCAGTGATTTAATTAATACAGTTTCTGTGTGATTATTTCGGGGCTAAGCTAGCCAGGCAGTCAGGAACTAACAAGCAGCCTCCCATTACTATTGGGTTTTCCTAGGTTTGGCCACAAAGGTGCCCAGCTACCACTATATCTGTGGTAGAAGAGACCCAGGCTACATCTCACACTGATAGCAGAACTTGTTAGCATTGTTTGCCTGGTACTCTTTTTTGGATGCTTGCAAAATGTACCCATTAGTAGGTTAATGTAGACTTATACCAAGTCTCTAGAAAGCTTCTAAATCCAGACAATATATAGAATGGCTATATTCCCTACAAGGAGACCTTGAAAGGCAAGTCCATAAATCTACTAAGATAAAACATGAACTGTAATGGACCCAAGGATGTCGGAGATGTCACATGTGTTATTACAGCACATTAGGTTCTCTTAAGATTTAATTTTATATTTATTCAAATTTATGTGTACGTCTGTGTGAGTGTTTGTCATGTATGTGGGTGTCTTATGGAGTCCAGAAGAGGGTGTTCTATTCCCTAGGGCTTGAGTTACAGGTGGTTATGAGCTATTTCCTGTGAATTCTGGCAAATGTCATGTATGTAGGTGTCTTATGGAGTCCAGAAGAGGTGTTCGATTCCCTAGGGCTTGAGTTACAGGTGGTTATGAGCTACTTTCTGTGAATTCTGGCAAATGAACTCTGGTCCTCTGGAAGAACAGCAAAAGCTCTTATCCACTGAAACATCTTTCTCATCCCTTATAGCACATTTTATGACAGGAGAGAGGCTCTGTGTATTTCAGGTAGTAGAACTGGAAGATCAGGACTTCCCAAGCCTATTGGAGTCCAAGTAAAATCCCCACAAGCTCTAGATGCTGGATATGGAGCTGCAGGATTTGGTGCGGTAGTGTGTTTGTTTTATTTTGTTTTGTTTTCCTGCTCAGTTTTGGACTTGTTTTAGTCTAGTCTTTCCTTGCTATCCTTGCCTTCCTCCCATTTGTTTACTCTGTACAATTGTGTGTTGAAAATATATAATTTCATACAGTGTATTTTGATCATATCCACTGCCAATTCCTTCTAGACTGAACCTCCTTTCCCTATCCAAATTTTTTGTATACTCTCTTTCTTTTTTAATTGATCCAATATGATTTCTTTTGCTCATTTACTTTTGGATATATGCTATCCACTGTAGTATGGTCAGTCTATGAGGGGCACACCCCTAAAGAAAACTGACTCTCCTTTGCTTAGTAACTATTAGTTGCTGATTGCACCTCAGCTGAGGATAGGACTGAATTTTTATTTTATTTTATAGTGACTTATAGTTAAAAATTGACTTGAATCTCAGAACTCAGAAGACGTCTTTGACCTTGGGCTTTTTCATAATATTAAGACTGTGGAACTCTTAGAGGAAGACTAAATGTGTTTTCAATATGGGATATTCATGAGCTTTTGAGGATCAAGGTGGAATTTGAAACTGGTATGTTTGGGCACCAAGTCAACAAAAGATGGGCTTGGATGATTAACCTTCATTGGCACCTTAGGTGGATTTAGAATCACCTAGGAGAGACATCTTGAATGTGTCTTCAAGGGAATTTCTATAAAAATTCAAAAGAGGAGGGAAGACTCACTCTGACTCTTGGTAACGCTACTGCAGACCGAGGTCTGGACTGAATGGAAAAGAATAGAGGAAGCAGTGAGCTGAACACCTCATGTCCGTGTTACCTGATGGCACATGCTCCATGACACTGCATCACAGTCCTGCTGTTTTAACTATAGCCACTCTCAGCATCATGCATTCCCTGCCATGATGGACTATGCTAAAAAAAAAAAAAATGTGGGCTTCAATCAGCCTGCTGCTCCTTAAAGAGCTTTTGTCAGCTATTTTGGCCTGGCAACAAGAGTGGTAACTAATACAATCTTCAGGCTCATAATTTTTGAATCAATACAAAATTGTGATGTTCAAGTGGAATGGTTTGGTTTAGTAAGAAACACTGTTGGGGGAGGCGATGATGCCTTAATGTACTTTATAAGGTGAAGAAGGACCATGTTCACTTTCTCATATTGTCTTCAGGGACACTGCTACCTTAAGTGGACCTGCTGGTCTTTTAATGTTTCCCTGCTATGGTTGCTTATGTTTTATTATAACTCATCTATAAGGCATATAATCTTGCTTTATTAGTTATAGTCTATCAGAGCAGGGATTAATGTATCACACAAAGGCAACAGAACAGCAATTGCACAGGTCTTAGATGATAATGTACTCAGAATTACCAATAGTGTAGAATTTACATACAGAATAGAAAATCTACGCCAAAGAACTGCTCTTGGGGAGTGTAATGCTGTGCATGGTAGTCACTGGAAACATCCACTGTCCTTTTAGTTCTCTGTCATTCCAAACACATGGTAGGGTTCCATTTTCCTACTTTCTTGAATTTGAGTACGGATATAGACTTGCTTTGACCAACAGGCTTATAGGTGAAGTGATGCATGGCATCTCTGGGTAGAAATGCTTAGTTATCTGGTCAAGACACTGAGGTATCTTCTGTCTTCTGGGGCAGTGATTACGGAAAATTCATTGAGTAGCATCTTTGCCCACCTGTGTCCTGGAATAAGGAATGTTAAAACAGGGTCCAAACTAATCTGCTTTCACAAACCATATGCTATCAGTAAGAAATAAGCTTCTGCTGTTTGAAGACATTGAAGTATGCTATGGGGGTGATGAGGTGGGGTCTCCATTTGCCCACAACCTCTTAGGCCGAGCCTTTTTCTGCTAGACTGAGGTAGGTGAGACAGCACCCTCATACTCCACAAGCTATATGAAACAGGCTTATTACCTGCAGATGAGCAGAAGGGGACAACCAAACCCCCAAACTCCTGATGAGCCAGTCTCTGAAAGAGTGATAATCACGGGAAGTTTCTACCATGATGCAGTATAGTAGACTGATACTGAATTTTGTGTGCGGAAACCTAAAATTCATTGTGCATGAGTTCAAAACAACCCCCTTTCAAGCAGAAAATCATCTACTGTCTACTCACTGCTTTCTTGCTTTCCCAGGGATTAAAAAGATCTACTCCTGGATCCTGAAACTGGACTGTGTTCTCTTTCTGATATCTCTCCTCCTGCTTTCCTACCTGTGTGAACCAAGGCACATGACCTCCCTATTCATCTACCTCTCAGTGAGACAGAAGGATAGTATTGTATATACATCATATATATACACACACACACAAATGCACACACACATACACACACATGAGGGGAAGGGAGAATGAGAACAGAGAAGTGAATCTTATTTTCTTCTTAATGCCCATCACACAGATGAAGAAATATGCCAGGGAAACCTATTATTAGATTTGGATTAACTTATTTTTTTTAAAAAAAAAAAGGTTGATTCCTGATACCTGGTATGTAAGAAGTGCTCACGACATTAGTTCTTATTATAATCATTGCTTTTTTACAAACTATGAATTTGCCTTCTGAATTCTAGGCGTTGGTAGAAAGAGTGTAGACCATAGAGTCTGAGATTTAAATTGTTACATGCTAGATGACAACCATGGGAATGTTCCTGCCATCAGTGAGTTCAGTTTCCTTTTCCTGAGCTGTTCACACTAAAAACTGGTGCACAGAGGATATTCCATATTTGCTTCTTTCTGCTTCTTGTTTGATTCATAGATTTCTTTGGACAAAGGTGGTCACTAAGAAGGGAACCTCTTCCAGCTCAGAGTGTATGAGGATCAGAGATCTAAAGCTGTGCTTTGCTCCTGTTGGCAAACTAGATATGGGCGAGGGGTTGATCATTAACTAAGGTAAATATGATCTGAACTTTTTTTTGTGCACAGACGTTAAAAAATATATCATTATTCAGATGTCTTCTATGTAAAATATGGCAATGTACTACAAGGAGATGAGAACAGATGATATATCATAGATGCTGCTCTTTCTTATACACAGCTAATGCCTTACTCAGGCAACACACTCCCTCATAAACCCCTTAAGATGTAGATATCTGTAGTGAACAACAGAGATGATTGTGAAGAAATATGTGACCTTGCAGGGAGGATCCAAGAACTCTATTCAGAGACCCTGTGAGTCTGCGTTTGCCAGAGTATAATGTGTATACAAAGCATTATTTCCACTAGGCTCTAGGATAAAAAGAGCAGAGCCTTAATTATAAGACATTCCTCAAAGCACAGAACACTTAGGCAATTGTGATGCTTGTTTACTGATATAATAATGCTAACTGCATAGAAAGGAAAGCACCATTATAGCCTAATTTCACACAATTTCAATTATGTTGTTAATAAAAATGATGAATAGTCACCAGCATAAATAACTGACTAATTTATAGGCTCTTAGCTGGGAGAGTGACAAACAGGAAACTAGTTCTTGGTAGCAAATTTGCAGCAGAAAATGAAAACTTTGGGATGCTGATAAAGAAAGGAACTGTAGGTAGAAATGGAGGCTAAAGTTGGCTCCTTCTCATGAAGTTGGAGTTCACTCTGAAAGTTTCTGAGAGAGAAGTGCACTAGATGCTGTCTGTGGAGAAATGAAATCAATTCTAGGAGGGCAGGGAGATGCTAATTTTGCCCATAACAACATAAGACCTCTTTCAGTTAAAGTTCATTTGGTTTGACTTTACTAAATGCTATTCCAAAAGTGAAGAAACCAACTCTTTCCTTCTTTCTGTTCCCTGATTATAAAAAGTCTAGAATGGTATAGTACATTCCCAGGGGGCACTTTATAAATGTTTATTGGAAACCAAAAGGATTAAATCATACATAAAGAATTCTGCTTACCTCGTAAGAAATTATTCTGGTCTGGTAACAACTCTTAGCCCAAGGCATAACTTCACTTTTCAGGCACAGTGCATACTCGAGAAATTGTCAATCCAAAGCACTAGGTATAACTGAAACCAAGGCAACATCTGGAAATGGCAGCTATCTGGCTCTGAGAAAGTGGGAACCCTGATTGGGTTCTGGAAAGCTGATTGGTTCCAGGCCTCCTGTTTGGATTTTGTATCTATTTCTGAGCCACCTGGATCCCGTGTCCATGTCTACACATGTGCATAGCTGCATGAATTCTTGGAGGGAGCTTGGCAGCTGTGAACCTAGCCAAAAGAGCCATGTACTGGTCCAGTGCCCCAGAAGTCCGGGGCCACTCGCTATCAGCCTCCAAGCAGTGAAATGCAGTTGTAGGGAGTTCACCAGGGCTTCCACGGAGACAAATGCCCTCATCGAGGAAAGGCTGTGAGAGGAGCACAGGTGAACACGGTAAAATCTATAGACATGGAAAAACATCTAGCCATGACAAAACAGTCTTTTATGATTCTCCTTAGGACAATCACATTGCTTTTCTCTTACTCCTGATTCCCACCCCCATGGTGTATTTGTTTTACTTTCCCCTCTTCTGTTGTGAAGGGGAAGTATGTATGTTAAAAAATCTATACTGGTGTCTACATCCATGGAACTGGGTGGGTGTGGTAACCGAAATGCAAAGCTAATAAAATATGGGGAAGGTACTTAAAATAAATATCCTATTTTGGACAAGTACAGTTTTGGATGCAAATAAACTGGAAGACACAATTCTTCCTATAAAAATAATGGACTCCATACTGCAATACAGTTTGAGTCAGGGGTTTGTTTAGTTTGGGTACACAAGTATCACAAGTGGATTGTTGTGAAATGTAACTTTACTGAACCAGGGAACCACTCTTAGAAAACACCTAATGACAGAAATATTATTGTGTTGTTTTGCAAAGCAGTTACATTCCTATACAATTTCAGTATGTATTAAAACTGAGAAAAATTACACAATGCACATATCTAAATGGATATTACGGTTGAGGTTTGTTTAATTCTAGACATATGCTTCATTGGCATTGTTATCTGGCAAGATACTGAAAATTAAGAGGTATAAAATGTTAATTAAAAAGGATTATTATGTACCATTTATAAGAATTATTATCTTTGAGCACAGACACTAATATGACCAGTACCGTTCTACACCATACAGCACCATGGCTGTAATAATCCCAACTCTCCCAATCTCTAAAACAGTCTGGAATATAGACACGTTCATTTGAGTAGTTAAAGTGGAATTGCTATGAAGGGATTAGACATGTAAGAGGTTTGTTCTGAAGGAAAATTGGGAAATAGAGCTAGGAGGCTGGGAGTGCTGTCTGATAGCAGTGTTGCTCCAGGTGGAGAGAGGCAAGGATGAAGAGAGTGATGGAGGAAGGAGAGGGGAGGGGAGGAAAGAGGGAATGATGAAAAGGAGAGGAGGGGAAGAGGTCGGGGAGCAAGGGAAGGACAGTGTGCTTTAGATTGTATTTTATTTCTTCTGTCAGAGTCTGAGTCCCTCATTTTCCAAGTCTGAGCCTGCCCTGGTTTTTCCTGCAAAACTGAGTCATTGACTGAAAACACACAATAGGGGCCACCTGTCCTAAATCCAGTAGTGGATTTCCTTGTAGAGACCTTAGCCATAGGTAATCTGAGAAGGGAGTTTCATGGCTACAAACAATGCTTTCATCTCTGATTGTGTAAGAATATCTATGTCTTGGCTCACACTACACTTATCTAAATTTTTTTCTAAAACATTGCTTCTAAATATTTGAAGGAAGTGATTTTGATCCATTCTACCACTGACTTTAAGTGTAAAGACTTAATATTCAGCATTCATGGGTATATTGTGTATAGTTTCAATCACTTGAGTCATCCAATAGGTTCTTGATGTATAATCACTTAAAACTGGACCAAGTTCTTCTTTTGACCTTCCAGACCAGTGATTCTCAACCTCCCTAATGTAGTGACCCTTTAATACAGTTACAAATGTTGTAGTGATCCCCCAACCATAAAATGATTTTGTTACTACTTCATAACTGTAATTTTGCTACTGTTATGAATTTTAATATAAATATTTTTGGAGATAGAGGTTTCCCAAAGGGGTCATGATCCACAGGCTGAGAAGTGCTGTCCCAGAGCTCAGAGGCAGGCTTACACAGTGGAGTACATGCTCTCTCATACCTCAGTGCAGCTTACTACTCATCTTATGTTCCTTTCTTTGTTGAGTATAGCACTCATAGCACAAAACTTCCCTTTGTGGAATTCTTTTTCCACGGAGAAACATGTTGCCAGAGCTGATAATGGAAGTGATTGTTCTTATCTAGAAATGGGATATAAAATCACAGATGGGAGGAGAAAGAAAGAGAGATAAATGGAGGGAAGAACTATGGGAGGGAGAGAGGAGAAAAATCTATATTATAAATAATGTAGAAAAATCATTTATGTATTCCAGTGTCACTTAAATTGCTTGATTATATTTTATGATTAAAATTATGGGATTCCTGTGCTTGGGAATTAAAATTAACCCTTAGGACATATTTTTGGGAATATCACAAGTCTCTGTGAAGTCCAGATTACATACTATGCATATCATTTTGGACCTCAAATTTTATTACTCTATAATCCCTAGCATGGATTCTTCCTAAGTATATGTTATTGATTCAGTGGGTAGAGGCTTCTGCCTACAAACCTGATGGTTCAAGTTCAATTCCTAAGACCCACATGATGGAAAGAGAGAACTGACTCCCTCAAGTTGTCCTCTTACTTCTACATGCATACCATAATACACGTGCGCGCGCGCACACACACAGACACACACTCACACACACACAAATACAGAGAGACAGAAAAAGAAAGAGAGAGAGAGAGAAACACATGCACACACACACTATAATAAAACCCTTTAAAATTTTAAGGTATGAATGTAGTCCATGTAATTAGTTTTAAATAAATGATTAAACTGCTGAATGAACCACAAAAACTAAGTTGGATGTTTGTTTCTGTTTCTAGTTCAACCTGAGTGCTGATATGAAGTGTTTCATTTCACCAGAAATGAATAGATGTTAGTCCTACACACATAAACATATATATGTGGGCCACAGTAAAGCAGCTGGGACAGTTCTATGAGGGGAAGACCATTTTAAGTCACATGAATTTAAGGGAAAAGCCATTTTCTGAAGGCTAATTAGTTATCAAAGGCATCATTTAGTAGATGACTTGGAGAAACGTTACCTTTTGAATGGAGTTCATAGCCTGATTTCAAGAGAATTAGAGTGCTTAAAAGTGCAGGTTGTTAACCTGGGACCTCGATAACAGTCATTGGTGATGACTGTATGGTCTCCTGGGTGTACAGCAACATGAAGAAGACAAGAATAAGAGAAAAGAACTCGGATGTAAAAGAAGTCCAAGGGGCTTCCTCAGAGCTCAGCCCTCAAGGACTACTCCTGGAGTCACAGAGGGGAGGAATTCAAGATACACGATCACTGGGCTGTAGCACAATGCAGGTGGTGTGTCGCCACTGGGCTGAGAACATGCACTTCTTATAGAAGGCGGACGATCCCTTAGCTCTGGCCCCCTGGTGGTACCGCTCTAGCAAAGGGCCAGGGCCCAGTGCTATAGCCAGCTGGGAATAATCCAAGCATAGTTCATCCCTTTGGTGGAGCAACTTCAGTGAAATTCATTTCTGTCTGGGTGTAGTATTTGTTATACCAACTAGAGAAGAAGCAGACAAATTATCCCCATCCCCCATGACGATTTAGTGACTCAGTACTTAAATGATGGGGTTTTCTGTGGACTACACTATAAGTTTGTAACAGAAAGAGATGTCCAAGCAATTTTTACAATTCTCACAGCACTTAATAATCTGCCAGAATACGATTCAATTAAGAGTCTGATTATAATTAAAACAATAAGAGAAATAATTGAAGGCTTTGGACATCAGCACTGTAAAAATGCCAAGCACTTTAGATCTCTAATAGCTTTTCTCTTAGGTCCCTTTGCACATAATTGTTGGTTATGAATCTTTGGTCTTCAGATCATATAATAATAAGAACAGGATTCTGAAAAATGAAAGGCAGAGTGCCGAGTAGTCTCTTCAGTTTATAATCCTCGTAATCTGATTAACTGAAGAAGACAAACACGCTATTGTTGAAAAACAACTGTCCTAAACCAACATAGATGTTCCCAATTCTCCGCCTGTTTGTACTGTTTCACTGTATTACATCCTTATTATGATTACAACGTTATTATTTTCCATTGTTAAAGAAGAGGGTAATGATGAGATTCCCATGTGGTTCTGTGATTTTTTTTCATTGTAAATTGGGGTAAAAGAATCTTTAGTTTGTGGTGAGCATATGGCAAAGTATTGTGTTTTTTAAGTTCGGGGTTCAGTGGACCCTGCCCAATGGTGTGTACTTCGGTGTCCAAAGATGACAGCGACCACAATATAGGGTAGTGTGCCTTCCCAAGCGTCTCTGAGCAGAGACCCTTACTTACATGCCACAGACATTCCAATTCCTGGTCCTTTCCTTTTGTGCCTTGTTAGTTGCAGTCTTTCATATGGTAAGCGCAGCAGAGAGCACTTTCTGTTTATCTTCAGTTCCCTGCCTCACACAGCAGCGAGTAAAGTAAAGCATAGTAAAGACTGTCGTTGAACTCAGCTGAACTGGAGAAAGCCAGCAGATTCATTGTCCTTCTGAAATCACTCTCTCTGGGAAATGTCAGGTTTCTGGTGCCTTTGGGGGGTTAAACCTACATGGGTGGTACTTCTGAAACCCTCTCTTTGGGGTTTCAAGCAGAGAGTGATTGGCTGCCTATGTAAGAACAGCCTCATTCTTCCTGGATTTGGAAGGTGCTGTGGAAAGTGGCTTTCTGGAAGGGCAGGTGTGGCGATTGGTTTCCACTGTCCACTGACAGGGTTTAGAATCGCTGTGACTTGGAGAGCACTTCCAGAAAGGTTTAACTGGGATGGGAAGATCTACCCAGAAAGCAGGCAGCACCATCACAGGAGCTGGGGTTCTGGACTGAATCAAATGGTGAAATCGCCTGAGCACATGCATTGCAGACAATGTGACCAGCTGCCCCATGTTCTCATTGCCGTGATGGACAGTACCAATGGTGAGATGAAGTATACCTTGTCTCCCTTAAGTTGTTGTGTGTGCGTGGGTGGGTGGTGGGTGGGTGTGGGAGTGTTTTGTTACAGCAAAACAGTTTGTCACAGCAATATACGCAGTAACTTCATTCTGATACTAGAGGCATCTGTATCTAGTGTCTGATACTCTAGATTAGGCCCTAGTTTTGACTGGCTTGGCCATATTGAGTCTCTATTAAAATGAAAGAGACTAGTACCTGTGTGACAGCAGGTAATACAAGAACGTTAGCATTCACCATGGGTAGACATGAGAACTAGTACTTACCCACGTGACTCTATAGAGCAGAGATGGGCTAGGAATTGTGATGTTGCAAACGACAGAAATCAAAACTAAGCTGCTTAGATGAGAGAGAAATTTATGGACTCAGGCATCTTTTAAGTTTAAGGGCTGTCCAGAAGTTTAAACCACATCCTCAAGTTGATTTGAGTCTTCTGGTCTGCTTCCTTTATGTGATGCCTTGAGCTGGCTCTGTTTGTGGAATAAGAATGACCGCTAGAACACCAAGCCCCATATCTTAGCATTACCTGGACCAATGGAGAGTAGAGCCTCTTCCCTCCCAGAATTCTGAATGTCTACTTCTTTGAATCTTCTATATTCTGACTGGAAGACTTTCTCATCTCAGAACCAATCACTGTGCCCAAAGGTCATGTTATGGACTGGATTGTGTCCTCTCTCATCGTCCCGGGTTGAAGTATTAGATTTCCACGCATGGGTATTTAGAGTGGACTATTAAGGAGGTAATTCAGTTAAAATGAGGTCATATGGGTGGACCCTAATTCAGTGTGACCCATGTCCTTAAAAGCAGTAGAATTTAGGAAAAATACAGAGGGTTTATGAACACACAGGGAAGAAGACAGCCAAGAAGATGGGCCTTGGGAGAAAAGAAACTGCCAGCACTTTCATTATGCATTTCTAGTCTTCAGAATTATGAGAAGAAAGCAAGTTTGTATTAAGTCACACTGTATGTGGTATTTTATTATGGCAGCTATAACAGCATTAATAAAGAGAGCAGATACATGGCTTAGTATGTGTGAGGAAATCAAAGTAATACTCTGGGAATGGGAATGGGACCATTATGTTTAAAATTCATGGCTAAGAACGAAGAAAAACAAATTCCCCACAGGAGAGTCTGGTTTCTGTTTCTTGATAGAAGGACACTGAGTAGCCAAGTCCACGTGGCTGATGTCCTCTCTTATGATGCAGCATCGGGAGGATGTTAAGTAACATGGTGCACATAGCCCAAGGCCTAGATTACCGCAGATCTATATACGCTCTGTACCCCCCTTCCTTCTAGTCAGGACCAGTTCTCTCATTCTTCCTGTAATTAGTTTCATAAAAGGTCAGAAAATTTTGGCGAGGATTCCAAATCTAGTTTTGGCCACGATTCCCCCCATTTCTATAACTTAGCCCTCCAGAGAAGGGAAAATGCTCAGATTGAGTACATGCTGTGCCCTTAAATGCTACGTTTCATTCTCCTACCGCCGTCTTGCAGAGGTCCTAACTCCTTAAGGGAATTGGTCACTGTTTAGATAATATGCCACAGCTTACAAAGCTCTTCAAGATAACTTAAATTATTTTATCATTATTTTTTCTTGTTCTTTCAATCAGGGTCTTGGTATGGAACCCAGGCTTGGTCCAACTCACAATTCTTCTGTGGCTTCCCACTGTGGGGCTTGTTACACACATGGCTCTTCCCTTACAGCTGATGCCCACGGTACTGAAACCTTCACCAGTTTTCCTGCCTCGTGTGTGAAGACTGTGGTTTTTCCCAATAAGGCCCTGGCTTTGGTTTACCTACCTGCCATGGTTGTACATTTGGTCACATTCAGTTTATCCTTGTCTGATTGTGTTCTACCCTTGATTTTCTCGAGTATTCCTCTGGAACCAAAATGCTCTCTTGATACTTTAAAAATCTGTGCTCACTCTTAAATGTTTGCTATCTTTCTACAACACTCCAACAGTGTTTTAAAAAATTACATGTTCTATTAGCTTCATACCTTTTATTTCCTCTATCTCAAATGCTTGCAATGTCACATACACTAATGCCTCCTTTGGTCTGGTTCTCCATCCCAACTCACCTTTCAGGTTTTAACAGTTCTGACAGCCTGTGTGCACCAGTAGCTGTCTGTCCTCCCATGACCATTGAATAGTCACCTCCAAAGACCCATCCTGTCCTTGTTTCCTCAGAACACTTCTAGGAACAACTCTTCAGATGCTGAGTTCTTCAGGGATTTGGCCAAATGCTATCTTCAGGATTCAGCACCTGAGACATGAAAGCGAGAGCAAAGACAAACAGTAAGGAATGCAGGTGAGCTAGAACTCAGGCCTTTGCTCGCGAGTGTCTGACATTAAGGCCAAATGGCCAACTCTTTAGATTCCTGCCATTTCTAGCTGTCCGGTAGAGCCACAGACAAGGTTGCTCTTTTAGCTAAGGCAAACTAAAGATGATATTGATAGCTGGAAGCTGTTGGCTCATGGCAGCTGAGTAGTAAGTCTTTCCTTGGAGGAGGGTTTGATTGGCATGTCTTTACTGCTACCTTACATGCTGCTGTTAATCAGTTGTCATTGTTTGTTATGCTCACTTCCCCAAGAGTCCAGAGCTATCATTAAAGCATTATCATGGCGACTGTCTTTTGACAAGTAGAATTTTCATCATTGTTTTCCTTTTTATGACTATGAAAAACTTGGCAAAGGGGTATATGTCAAATGGGCTTCAAGCACACTACATCCCTTCTAGAACTTCATGGAGCAGTACTATAGTTCACGCAATGAAAATTCCAGTTTGAAAGGCATGGGTTTAATTTCAAGCCCCTAGAACTCTCTTGATGATGAGAATCATTCTCACTTCACTGCCGTGGAGATTTCAAACAAGCTATGAAGACAGACCCTTGCGGAAGCACACTTAGGGCAGTGTTGGGTCAGAACCCTTCCAGTGGTGATGCTCACGGAATGAGATGTCTTCTTTGTTAAACTGTACCCAAGTTCTTCCACAAATGCATTGTAGTAGCATGAATGACATGGCCCCCATAGGATCATATGTTTGAATGCTTGGTCTCTGTCAGTGAAACTGTTTGGGGAGGATTAGGAAGTGTGGCCTTGTTGGAGGAGGTGTCTCACTGCAGGGTAGGCTTTGAAGTTTCAAAAAAACTTGGCCCCTCCCAGCATCCTTTCTCTCCTTCCTCTTCACGAATCTGGATGTGAGCTCTCCGCTGTTTCTGCCACCATGCCTTTTCCTCACCATCGTGGGCTATCACCCTCGGAAACTATAAACCCTATGAAATACATTCTTTTGTAAGTTGCCTTGGTCATAGTGTTTTGTCACAGTAATAGAAAAGTAAATAATGTATGTGTAGACTGAAAAATGTGGAATGATGGAACTTTATTCAGCTCTGAAAAGAAGTATGACTGCTAACCCACAATTTTTGCAGCAACATGGATGAGTCTATAGGTTATTTCAAGAGAAGTAAGCAGGCATAGAATGATAGCACAGTATGATTTTGCTTGTCTGAGAAAACCAAAATAGTCCAAATTAGGGAAGCAGAGAATAGAAGAATGATTACGAAGGACTGCGAGGAGGGAGAAATGAAGGGATGCTCATCTGGTTTAGTGTTTCAGTTCCACAAAATAAATTAGTTCTGGAGATCTGTTATGCAGCACAGTGCCAGGAAGCCACAATACTGTATCCTGCACTCAAATTTAGTTCAGATGGGAGATTTCCTGTGAGCAATATTAGTATACACTCGCATAAAGACGCATAAGGGAAATTTTGGAGGTGATGGGTGCACTTACTACCCTTGATGTCAAAGTTTTGCAAGTGTATGCACATGTCCAACCTCAGCATGTGGTGTATATTAAATATTACAATTGAATGGATGTCAATTGCATCTGAGCAAGACTGAAAAGAAAGTCAACCCTCTCTATTTATTGCTGAAAAGCAGCTTTATCCATGAATCTTGACTTAGAAACAATGGGAAAGGTAAGAGATGAAATGGCTCTTCTTTGAGGAAGTGACAGTCCGAGTAGAGATGAAGCGCTTATGTAGACAATTCCCAAACATGGGAATAAGGCAGTAAGGACAGAAGCAATCAGAGCCGACAGCATAAACATCCTGCTTTCACTAAGTGACTGTGAAGGCTTTGGCACCATCCTGTACACAGCAGACAGAGCTGCCCCATGAAAGGCAGATGGCATGAGGATTCTGTGGTCAACAGTAGGACATATGGGCAGACTTCCAGGCCAAATGGGTTTGTTGGCCTTTGGCTATTCCAGCTGTTGCTTCTGGTATGTTCATGTAAACAGACCTAACATGGGCTTAGAGGAACATTTGCTTTGGTGAGCACCATGCATGGAGCACGTGCTTAGAATGGTTAATGTATTACATCACTTTAGGAAAGCTTGGTAGCACCTGTTTGTAGAGAAATAATTCACCCATGAGAAACAACTTAAAACTGTCGTGTTTTCTTAATAGTTGGTCACATTTATACATGAAGAGCTTAGAGGTCATGAATGTTAGACTTTGTAAACTTCTAACAATAGTAGACAAGAATGCTCGTAACAGCGGGGGGGAAATACATGGCATGTCCGGAAAGAGTAATTAATGGCCAAAAGGTTACACAGAAAAAAGTGACAGATCCAAATAGACATAAAAATTATGCCTATTTCCTTCCCCCTGGAGCATTTACCCTGCTCACGACCTTTCATTATCTTCTGAACAGATAAGACTTGGTATTGTGTGCACATATGTAGGTGGGAAAACTAACTTGACCCTGTTGCTCTAATCTCTGTAGTTATGTTTACAAAGAACCATATGACAAGATATGTTTACATCATCACTCTCAATGGTTGATCGATAGTGTGTCTAGTAAGGTGGCCATGCCTGCATCTCCCATAATGCAATTTCTGTTGGGGCTGTACTTATCAGCCCCATTGTGTCTCTCTAGGAACATGTCATGTAAGTGGTGTTGGAATATAGTCTGAAGCCTTGTATACCACGGCCCAGCTTAGTGTATGAAAACCTTCCCAGTGATCCCTGTTATATCTAAGTATGCATGTAGGGATCTAGTAGAAGAATGTATGATGTCCGGGGATGGTGGTGCAGAGTGGAAAGACAGACAGACCATAAGTATGCCGGATGCATTTTATTAAGCTTCTAAAGTATTGGGGTATATTTATTATAGCAACCAGTCTGTCTTATGCTAACCAATGTAACAAATCAGGATCACACCTATGTGGACATAAAAGAAATGAAATCACAACCTAAGAGTGGGAGGTGAAAGTGAAAGCAAAAGACAACAGAAGCCTTGTTCTGCCTTCTAAGTAGAAAGCAGCTCAGAAGTAAAGGCTCATCTCCCAGTGTGAATTTACATTAAACCCTCTGGACTGCCAGTGAGGGCCCTGCAGCTAAGAGAGGGGCATTGGTTTTCAGTGTCGCACAAGTTAATGGTGGCATTGGGACTGGAACCCACGTCACTAATTAGCATAAACAGCATTTATTTTATCTATTTGGTTTTGCCAAGGGCTCTAAACTATGACAGGAAATACATGCCGTGGAAGTAAGGGTCAGGACTGACAGACTGACACCCTATCTCAGTACAAATGAGCTGAGAGGCTTACACATGTGTTTATCTTTTCTGTGCCTCTATTTTCTCACACAGAGATTTTAAAATTTGGTTCTAGAATGATTTAGTAAAATGCATTCCACATGCCTTAGGGTTTCAAAGAAACTCAGGGCAGAAGTGGAAGGAAGAGGCCAACTGTGGTGGGCTCTGGTCCACATTACCCAAAGTATCTCCACTCACCTGTATGAACTAGAGTTGAATTAAGGTGTGTGCGTGTGTGTGTGTGTGTGTGCATATATATAATTTTGCCCAACATTTATCTGCTAATATGATTTTGACCATTGGACTTGGACTCCAGCTCTGCCTACAGGACTCAAAGAGAGCACCGAGATGTTGCTGTAGGCATTGTTTAGCTTTAATGTTTGGTTATTAGTTTTGCCCATGACATTCTTTGGTCTAACCCCGCCTCATTTGATGGACTTCTGCAGGAGCTGTGCTCTTTTGAAATGCCACTCTCCACGATGCCCTACAAAGAGAAAATTCTATTATGCAAAAATCCCTCCACTCTGAATGACATCACCACTTCCCTTCACCTTTCCTCCCCTCTTCTATTTCGCCGCCAGCCTTTTGCAAACATAATTCAAAATGAATATTGCCACTTTCATCAGGACTGGAATTTGAGGCTTTGCTTGAAATCACCGCGGCATATTCTCCAGGCCGAGGGTGAAGAATGCCAAAGTGAGACCTGAACGTGCTGAAATGTGGGGTCCTCTGATGACTTGGCAGCCCCCAGAAGCTCACATTTCCTAGTCGCCTGAACTATTAAACCTTCACACTATTATATAGCCTTCTGATGTGTTTCCTCCCATCAGACTGAGCTTACTTTGTCAGATTCAGAACTGTCTAAACCTAAACATTAGCTTCCATGTGGATTGCTTTCTGAGGACAAACTTTCCACCGAAGCCCAGGGTTGCCAGGCCCTGGTATCTCAACATTCGGGCTTCTCCTGTGTGGAGTCATGGCTGTGTAGAATATCAAGCAGACAGCGCCCAGTAATTAGGGCACTGCTAATGTGAAGTCAAACAAGGATGACTTCAGATCTGTTTTGCTTTTGTGGGGGATGTCTTAGGTTGTCTATGGAATCTCCTGGGACTTAGCATCAGTTGATTCTGTCTCCTAGTAATAGCAGAAACTACACCCATAAAGTTTTACCACATGACTGCCTAAATAGTCTAACAAGGACAACAATAGACATGTGAACATGGGTGGGTAAATCCCAGAAGATGACTGTAAGCCAATAAAGAATGCTGAGAGCGGGAGACATAGTCTAATCTAATACCAAATGGGCAGCCCGGTAAACATATACACAAGTAATGTTATATGGACTGAGCAGGCTGTACTTATTTGTTTAGGAACACATACATACACACACACGCACACAAACACACATCTGTATGTAACAACAATTAATGAAAAAAGAAACCAGGAGTTTGAAAGAGCACAAAGAGGTGTTTATAGGAGGGTTTCAGGGAGGAAAGGGAAGGGGTGAGATTATGTAATTATATTATAATCTCAAAATTAAAATACATAGAAAAAGAATAGGGGATAGGGAGCTGAAGAGGTGACTCAGTGGTAAGACTGTGTACCGTTCTTGGAAAGGACATGAGTTTAGCACCCAGAATGCATGCTGCGTGGCTTACCATTGCCTGTAACTCTAGCGTTAGGGCGTCAAGTATCCTCTTCTGGCCTCTGTAGGCACCTGCTCTCACATGCACATGCACTCACATAGGCATACACGCATATATATAGTTTAAAAAAATCAATCCTCTTAAATGAGTAAGGAGTAGGATAAGACATACAGTGTGAAGGCCATGTCAGATTGCGCCTGAGCCTGCCTTCTGGAGAGCTAGAGAGGCTAGGCTGGGGCTCATCTGAAAGACAGTGCCCTGCTATAAGACGAGAGTGTCCCTTTAAACTCATTTCAGGGAAGCATTATCAAAAACACGAGGAATTTTTATCTCCCCCACTGAAACCTCAGTGATGACAGTCTGGACCCTGATTGGTCATAGTGCCAGTGGCTTTTGGCCATGATTCTTCCATGAATTATTAAGTCATTAATAACTTCAGAACCTTCAAATATGTCAAAACTCTGAAAGGCAGTGTTTTGCTGATCTGTGTAAAAATTCTTCTGAAAGCCATCTGGTGGGGCTGTTCTCACTTCATGTGCTCTTTTTTAAAAAACCAACTGAATCTACTTAATGTGGCTAGTATATGCATAGTTAGAGGTCATTTACTGGAGCATGGGTAACTTCTCAGGGGCCACATCCCATAAGGACCTCAGTTCTCCACAACTCCCTACCCCCAGCAGCCATTAAGTGCCAATAATTCCTCAACCAGGGATAGGATTTCATGAGCCCCTCCCACATCCATCCTGAGATTTTATCTGGCTTGATCTTGTTCAGGTGTTGTACGTTTATTTTGTCAAAACTGTTGTGAGATCACATGGGCAATGGCCCTGTAAAGTCCAGCAAATAGTGTTTCACTGAAGACAGCCACTATTTCTGGCTCTTGTAGTGTTTCCGTGCTCTCTTCTGTGATAACCCCTCAGCCTTGGGAGGAGGGGATGTGATAAAGATATTTGTGATAAAGATATTTAGAGCTCAGCACTCCACGACCTCATATTCTCTGCACGTTGACAAGTTATAGGCCTCTGTATTAATCACTATGTACTGTAAGAAGGAGCCTCTCTGATGAAGGTTGAAGGATGTACCAATCTATTGGTATAAAGATAAGTAAGAACTTGGTGATCAATTGTTACTATGTTCATTTAGCAGAATATGCTTGGGCTAAAGAGTTGATTTAGAGGTTAAGAGCACTGCCTGCTCTTCCAGAGGTCCTGAGTTCAATTTCCAGCAACCACATGATGGCTCACAACCATCTATAATGAGATCTGGTGCCCTCTTCTGGTGTGCACGCATACATGCAGGCAGAACACTGTATACATTGTAACTACAATAGTAATAAAAAGCTGGGCGTTGGTGCCACACGCCTTTAATTCCAGCACTCTGGAGGCAGAGGCATGTGGATCTCTGTGAGTTTGATGCCAGCCTGGTCTACAGAGCGAGTTCCAGGACTGGATTCATAACTACTGTGAAGCCCTGTCTTGAACCCCCCCCAAAAGAATATGCTCTCTCCCAGAGCCTATGGCCTAACCAGTCTTAGGTTTTTGACCTAGTTAACAGTACCAGCTATGAGTTCACTTTTGTAGAGAGGATTTTAAATCCAATCAGAAAATGCTTAGTTACTCCTAAAATATTTGTGCCACTATTGTATCAGTGGCATATTTTATAATTTATGTGAAATAGTATGATTGTTTCCCACAATGGATGTACTTTATTAAACTCCCACAAACAAAACTTGAGACTTCAAAATCTTAATATTCTTTTTTTTTCATTATTGATTTTTATTGAGCTCTACATTTTTCTCTGCTCCCCTCCCTGCCTCTCCCCTCCCCTTCATCCCTCCCCCAGTTTACTCAGGAGATCTTGTCTTTTTCTACTTCTCATGTAGATTAGACTTATGTATGTCTTTCTTAGTGTCCTCATTGTTATCTAAGTTCTCTGCGATTTTATAATCAATGCTTGACCGTTTTCATTTTTTAATGCTATACATCCTAATAGGCACGAAGTAATATCTTACTGTGTCTTTTATTTTTATTCTCCAAAAGATTAATGAGTTTAAACATATTCTGAGATGTTTTTGATGGTTATTTGTCTACTTTCTCTGAATAGATAGCTGCTTAAATCTTTTTCAAGTTTCTAACTGGCTTGTCTTTTATTACTGTTTAGGAGAGTTCCTTAGCTATATGGGATACTGGTCCCTTTGCCAGGGAAATGATTTGCAAAGCTACTCTATGACTATGTAGAGTAGTCTTTGCATTTTCTTGATGACTTCCTTTCATATACAAAAGTTTAAACTTTTAATTAACTCAAATTTATTCTTTTTATTTCTTTGAGTGTGTTTTGATATCATAAAAAGAAATTATTGGCAAGTTAGTTTATCCATTTGAGTTAATTTTACATATTTCATGAAGCAGACTTGCAGCTTCATTTTCTTCTGTTGCCCAGTTGCCCTAGAGCTATTTATTAAAGAAATTAGTTTTCTTCACTAAATGCTTGTGGAATCTTTATTGAACAGCAATTTGCCACAGATTTATCTCTGTACTCTTAATTAAAGTTTAGATGTTGACACTTTTTTTTTACAAAATTGACTTTGAACAGAACAGACTCTCATTTTGCACATAACACAATAATTCTAAACTCATCTGGTGGAAAGTTTTGTAGAATTTTTCCAGTAAAGATGGAAACTGTCCACAGAGGGCTAGTGTAGACCTCCTTTCAGAGTTAAAATGAGCAAAGGTAGCATCTGATTTGGCACAAATATACTGTGAAATATTTAACTATGTAAATATGTGTTATATTTGTTTATGCTGTGGAATATTACTTTAACTGTGTAAAGGTGTCTTACATTTGTTTATGCTGCATTTGTTTAATTATGAAAAGATGTATTGCTGTTTCACCTTGCCTGCCTAAGGTACCTGATTGGTCTAATAAAAAGTTGAATGGCCAATAGCAAGGCAGAAGAGGGAAAAGCAGGGCTGGCAGGCAGAGAGAATAAATAGGAGGAGAAATTTAGGCTCAGGAAAAAGAAAGAAAGAAAACAAGAAGAAGAGAATGAGGGAGGAAGAGAGGGAAATACCCGGGACAAGCCAGGCAGCCACCAGCCTGCCAGACATGGAAGAAGTAGGGCTTAGAGAAAGAAAAGGTAAAAACCCTGTAGATAAAGAGAAACAGATGAAGTTATAAAAGTTGGCAAGAAACAAGCCTAAGCTAAGGCCAAGCATTCATAACTAATAAGAAGTCTCCATGTCATGATTTGGGAGCTGGTTGGTGGCCCAAACGAAAAACCCTGGTACACAAATACTGTGCTTTCAAGCAGCATTCCAGCTCAAGCTAACCGTGAGAGTTCATAACCAGTCTGAATGACGACTTTTAGGTTCGCCAACTTTGCCAGTCTCAGGGTCCCTTCCCTCTGCATTTTGTTGCTTCCATCCTTTTTACGCAGGCCTTTATAAACACTTCCTTTCAGCGGGAGAGAAGTCTTTAAAATCGGGTGGTGCTTTCCTTCATCCTTGAGCAGATCTCACCCCGACCAAAGTCACCAAGTTCCAGAAGGACTTTAGGAGAATTATTTCAGAAGAGAAGAAACTTGTAATGTAGCTGTGTATTGCAGGCTTCTAAAGCTGCAGCCACAGAAGAAGTTGGAAAGGCAATCTAACTGTGGTTAGCAAACTCCATAGATCCTCTTAGAATAGGCTGCGTGCCTGACTAAGTTTGTGATTGAAGATGCCTCCGGAGAACACGAGCGAAATCTGACTCAAGTATGCATCGCTTTTGTGAGGCTACATACTAGATGGTTTAGTTTTGTTTTTATGATGGCAAGAGAGTCTGCTTCCTGGATTTGCCATGCAAACCCCATTTTATTAAAATGTAGTCTTTGGCATGGCATCAAAGCACCTGCATTTTCCTTCCATGGAGTTGCTTCTTGGGAGTTCCCACTTAGTAACTCAAAATGGACAAGGTGTGAAACCGTATTACATTGATCTGCCTGACAACCTCAATCCACTCAATTACTAATGGGAGCATTTGTGTTTCACCTTAACAGGATAGAGTGGGCAGGGATGGAGAAAAGTATCTCCATCTTACATCCAACGCCTAATCTATGTCTTCTAAAGCCTTTCAGGAAGGGAGGGGCAGGAAAAAATGCCAAGTAGCTAGAACTGAACTGTTGAGAAGACTTTGATACCATTAAGCAAAATTTGTTCAAAAGTATTAATTCTTCTCTGTCATTATTGTGACCATTAATTTGTTAAAGGTAATCGAAAAAACAGACAGATGTGGCTGGCCTTTGGAACACACCTTTTTCAATCCATCTAGATGGTGATATTAGAAGCTAAGCCACAAGTCATGTGTGTAAGCAGAGCTGGCCACTTCTGGGGTGTGACTCCAGCCAACTGTTTGCCCAAATGTACTTTTATCAACTGCCCAATGTTTAAGAGCTCACCCTAGGTTTTATTCTCCTAACGTGAGTGGCTTATTAGCTATAAAATGAAACTACAAGTATTCTAAATTTTAAGTTATTTAAGCTAATTTGTGTATATCTGTGAAGACCATTTGAATCTCTTTGTTCTGGCGTTTGATAACTAGGTCTGACTTGAGGTATGCTGTATGTAGGTTGGGGAGGGCACCTCAGTCTATTTCGGCATGGGTTGGCGGTTGCCTCTCCCTGAATTTGATTCACTGTGCCCGTATTGATACCAAATCCCACTCGGTGTAAAAGGCAGGCTTTTGTTACAGCCTCTATCAGCCATTGGTAAAGTAAGCGCCTCGGTGCAGCTAGACCGTCTCAGATACCAGCTGTGTGATTTCAGGCCCGCCATTTGATCTCCTCAAGCGTCTGTTTCCACAGCTGTAAAGCATAGCTAATAATTCTTTCTCGCACTGATGTGAGGATTAAATGAGCCAGCCCCTATAAAGCACTGTATAAATGTATTTCTATTATTATCGGAGGTGTTTAAAGCATCAGAGGTGAAGTGTAAAATCCTGCAATCCACTCATTAGCTCTGTCACTGCAGAGAAGGGATTACAGCTGGCAGGTATTAAGCCCTGAGTCGGAGCTGAGTTCACTCCTCCCACTCTGGTATTTGCTAGGAGCTTTCTCCCATTGTTGGGAGTCACTGGAGCTCAAGCTAATTACTTGTGTTGACAAGTAATTAAAGAAAGTCATAAAGACCTGGCTCTGACATTTACATACCCAATGGCAGCTCAGGGCCAACCAGGTCATGCGTCTCTACTTTATATATAAAAAAGTCTAAGCAAGGTAGAGGCCTGGGCACTATTGACTACTTGTGAAGGATAAAACATTGAGGGTGGGAATGTAGCTCAGTGCCAGATGGTTCTTTGTCACGCACAGGGTCCTGGATTCGAGTTCTAGAACTGAAAAGCAAGAGGAAGGATATGAAAGCATGACTTTATATCATTCACTGATCATGTGTGTGTATGTGTATGTGTGCAGCCATGCTCTACTCCCATTCAGAAGCCAGAGAAATACACCAGAGTTCTCCTCAATGGACCTCTGCTTTATCTCTTGAGACAGTTTCTTACTGAAACTGAAGCTTGTCGTTTGGTCAGGCTGGCGACCAGGGACCGCACTGGGCTTACAGAAATGGCAGCCCATGCCTAGCTTTCCTGTGGAAGCTGGAGATTCGCGGGCACTGTCAAAGCAAGTGCTCTTAACCCACTGAGCTCCCCCACCCCCACCCCACCTCCATAGTAATTTATCATTCGTTTACAGAGGATTTCTTACAATTTGTAAGATTTCTTACACTTTGCAGGATTTCTTACAATTATGTATTCACTCTAAACATACAACTTACTTGCAATGGTTGGTTGATACTTAATATATTATTTTCTTTTTTTAAAAAAAAGATTTATTTATTTATTATCTATATAGTGTTCTGTCTGTCTGTATGCTTGCAGGCCAGAGGAGGGCACCAGATCTCATTACAGATGGCTGTGAGCCACCATGTGGTTGCTGGGAATTGAACTCAGGACCTTTAGGAAGAGCAGCCAGTGCTCTTAACCTCTGAGCTGTCTCTCCAGCCCCTAATCTACTATTTTCATATACATTATAATCTATCTACTACATTGTAATTATTCAAACATTTAGAAAATAATTGTTTTTATATCACACAAAGAGGTCTTCTAAGTAAAGAAAAAGATAGCAATACAAATTGATAAACTGGGAAATTAATACATACTTATAGAATTAACATAAAATACCAGTTACAACAAACTATGTAGTTGTGTTTGGTGGTGCATGTACTTGGGAGGCTAAAGCAGGAGAATCAAAAGTCAAGACAAGCCCGTAACAAAGTAAGACCCTATCTAAAGAAAAAGAAACTGTAGACAGAGACTACTCATTCATTTCTTGGCCTCCCGAATATTAACACAAAAACTATATTAATTACAACAATGTTTGGCCAAAAGCTTAGGCATATTTCTAGCTAACTCTTACCTCTTAAATTAACCCATTTCTATTATTCTGTGTATCACCATGAGGCTGTGACCTACCCGTAAGGTTCTGGCTGGTGGCTAGCATCTTTCTCCTTTGGCAGCTACATGGCATATTCTGACTCCACTACTTTCTCTCTTTATCTCTGTTCGTATTTCCCGCCTGACTTTACTAAGCCATTGGCTGAAACACCTTCTTTAAATACCAATGGTAATAAAACATATTCATAGCATACACGGGGAATCCCATATCAAGAAATAGTATATATATTTATACACAGCACATTCAGATATATATATATGTATATGCATGTTACATTTGTATGTTTGTCCATAGACATATATGTGCATGAATATAATAGTCTACTGGTAAACATTTAATGATTGCTTCTCTTAAATTGAAACAATAGTTGGCAATTTCCTTGATTTGAAAACTCCCACTGTGGCTACTTTCAGGGCACCCTGATAATGTCAATTATTGTAGAGCTGGGAAAAAAAATTACAAATCAATTCATTCTAATCACTATTGGATGATGCCAGTGCACTGTTGGATAAATCATGCATACTTTACCCACTGGGTACATGCAGATATACCTAGACATCTAGACGTGACACACAGCGAGAGTCTAATTACTTTTGATGTTAATACTTGGCCTCCCCTCCCAGGGGAATTGCAGAGCACTTCAGGTGCAGCCCGGAAGAATTATGTTTGGCTGGTCCTATGGAAAGCCTGTCTTTCCATCCATGTGACTCTTTCCTAATCCTCTTCTGCAGGGAGCCTTGCTAAGCACCTCACACTGATCAATCGCAGAAAGGGCCGACTTGACAGAGCGTCATTATTACAGCACTACAGAATGTGTGGGCTACTGAGGCCTATAGAGACAGCGACTGTTGCTAAGGACAGCATTGAGCAGGGACAGCAAATAGGATATTATTGATTCTCTTTGCCCGTATGTGCCAACCTGTATGCACATGCATGGACACACAATACACGTCCTTTCACCTTGTTTTGATGCTGCCTGTATTTATTTTCCTGCCTACAGCCTGAAGGAAAGGCTTCCTGTGTGCTCAGACTTCAGCTTCTTTTCATAGAATTTTGGCTGCTTAAATGACTTCACTTCTTATTGACTTTTCTTCTCTTCTGAATCCATTTGTTCTTATTACTATTTTCCATTTAAGTAGCCCAGCCTGCCTGAGAAGTGGGGGCTGTAAAATGTATGCATAAAAAATAAAAGACAAAAAAGAATTCACAGCCTTTTTTTTTTTTTGATTGCTTCACAATTTGGCACAAGACATCCTGCCAGGTGACAGCCTCATTTGCTGGGCTTCCCGTAGCTCACCTCCTCTCGCTGATGCCTCCCTAACTCGTTCCCTAGCTGTGCTGGACTAAAAACTAACCTGCTGGCTCAGTTCCTAAGCTCTGCACCATCTTGAGAGCTTTAGTCACAGATGGTCATCAGTTTTATTAAGTTCCATGTGGAATATTGATCCTGCCCCTGAAAAGCTCACAGTTTCATCAGAAAGACTTTAGAAAAGAGTAAAATTACTTCTTGATGATTTATATGCTTTTTTTTTCTACTAGTGAGATTTCCCCCAAAGGGTCTGTAGAACCCACAGGAAATGTCACCCAACAGCAATAGAGAACACCCTGGGATTAGGTGGGTCTCGTGTTCACGATTAATGGTTTCCAGTCATTAGTCAAGTTAAACTATATATATTGGAGATATATATATCTCCAATCCTAGTTCCATTCACCCTCCTGCAAATTACCCTGGAATGCAGCTCTCACAAAGGCAAACACGTCAGTTTGTTCATGATTACAGCTCTACCAAGTGAGGCAGTGCTTGTCCCAGAGGAACGCCAATATATATTTGTAAACCAATCTGGGTCGTGTCCCTAGTGCGGTGCTGTAGGGACTCGGTAAGCAGTGAAAACAGTAGCTGCTTTTATTTTAACTCTACTAACAGAGGAGACAAGCAATAATCCTGTCTGTGGGAGTAGGGAGGGCTTTGCAGAGCTGTCGCCTTCAGTGAGACCTAGGAGGTGCGAGGACGGCAAATCCAATGGGAAAGGGAACGGCATAGCTATGGAATTCATACACAGGCTAGTAACACAAGCAAGAGTGAAATGCTGGGATAACCTATGACCTATGTGTGACCTGTGACCACAGCCACCCACCACCTTCACCCATAATGCGACCCTGGGATAATTACTTGGTTCCAAGTTTTGTGCCTTGTTAATAATGGTCACCTGTTACCTAATGTCTACTATATACAGAACATATATAAAGTGTATTTACTCCCTAAATCCTTGTAAGAAAACTATGTTTTATACTATTATCCCTCTTAACTAAGGAAACTAAGACTTACAGGGATGTATAATGCCCTGATTTCACAGATGGCCATGTAACTTACTTCAGACGACAATGTAGCCCGAAGGTGCCTCCACCACTCTGATGGTGTCGGTCAGTCTCAAGGAGGATGTTTACCCCAGAGGGGTCAGCAGTAGCCAAAAGGAGCCCATGTCAGCATAAACTACTGACCGACTGCATGGAGGATGGCTGCTTTGGGAAGGTTGTGTGGTAGTTGCTTATGTTTTACTGTGGCCAAAAATTTGTGAGAAACAGCTCAAGGGAAGAAAGGCAAGATTGATTTTTGGCTCCTGGTTTCTGAGCATCTTGGTCCTTCACAGAAGGGAAGGTCTGATTGACAGCTCTGGGTGGCCATGGGGTATGCATAGAAGTGGAACCAGCATTTATCCCTAGTGTGTGAACTGGCTTTCTGGAGCCCATTCTCTATGGAGGGATACCTTGCTCAGCCTAGATACATGGGGGAGGGCTTTGGCCCTGCCTCAAGTGGTGTGACAGAATTTGTTGACTCCCCATGGAATGCCACACCCTTTCTGAGGAGTGGATGGGGAGGGGGAAAAGCGGGGAGAGGGAGGAGTGGAGGGAGAGGGAACTGAGATTGGTATGTAAAATAAAAAAAAATGATTGTTTTTTTAAAAAAAAGAACAATGAAGACTGAAAATTGATAATGATGCAGCAGATGGGGGAAGCAGAGAGCATGATGGGAAACCAGTGGATATGGCCTTCAAAGGCCCGCCACGTGGGGATGGGATTTTAGATCAATGCTTGTCCAGCATGCACAGGCCTTGACTTTGATCTGCACATATTTAGAGAGTCTTGTTTGATCACCTTGACCTGTGTGCATGGAGTGCACACAGTGTAGATCATGAACATGTGTGTCACATTCCAAAATGAGATCTGAATCTTTTGAAACCCCTATAGAATCTTACTCCTACAACAGTGAACAGCATTGTGAAACTGGCAACATAGTTGGAGAATACTAATGGTTTTCTCCCAACTCTTTCTTATTTCCCCTACACAATACACATATTAAAACCAACCTTCTTTACAGGTTGGTAACCCCAATATAGAACAATATAGAAAGGGATAGAAGAAAAACACATCCCTGCCTCTGTCTTCAAACAAATGGTTGTTATTGCAGCAGTTTGGATATCTAGATATTTGTGAATATGAGTTTCAGTATCTAGATATACATTTACCAATCATGTTCGAAATCATGACTAACATAACTCAGAATACATTAATAAGGAAGATACAATGTTCTTTTCATGTATGTCCAAGTCCAGCCATTGATTCCTCCAAAAATCACATGTTCATTAACACTTCTTCTATTTCTCTTCAGGTTATTTTCTATCTACTCCTTGCAAAAAAGGAAGTTAGTAGTGGAGGTTTGTAGTCAGAGGCTGCTTGTTTGTTTCCTGGCCTCCCAGGCCCAAAATAATCACACAGAAACTAGATTAATTAAAACACTGCTTGGCCTATTAGCTTAGGCTTCTTATTAACTAACTCTTACATCTTAAATTAACCCATTTCCAGTATTGTGTATTTTACTTGTGGTTTACTGGTGAGGTTCCTGGGCATCTGTGTCCTTTGGCAGCTACATGGCATCTCCCTGACTCTGCCTACTACCTCACTATATCTCTCTCAGCCTGACTATATTCTGCCCTGTCATAGGCTCAAACAGCTTCTTTATTCACCAATGACAACAAAACATATTCAAAGCATATAGAGGAGAATCCCACATCAGAGGTTAGCAGTGATTTCTTCCTTCCATCCTTTCATCCTTCCATCCTTCCTTCATTTCTTTTCTTGACTCTATAAACTATCTGAACATCTTTTTATTTTATTTCAGGAATATTAACTGCACCTAAACTTAGGGAGTTTGGGGGAAGCAGAATATAAAAGACATTATCCTCTTCAGTTTTTGAGTTCCTGTAAATCTAAGGTTCCAAACAAACAAACAAAACAAAACAAAACAAAAACAGGAAAAGTTAAAGTTTTTATGATCCTTATTTCACCAATATGAAAACTGAGGTCGTTACAATTACTCCAGGGAATTTAATTTTTCACTCTTGTCTTAGGGTTTTATTGCTGTGAAGAGATACCATGACCACAGCAACTCTTATTAAAGGAAAACATTTGACTGGGGCTGACTTATAGTTCAGAGGTTTAGTCCATTATCATCATGGAAGGAAGCATTACAGCAGGCAGACCTGGTGCTGGAGAAGGAGCTGAGAGTTCTAGGTCTAGATCTAACACTAATCCTAGCTATAATCTAGAGCTGCAGGCAGTAGGAAGTAATCTGGATTGAGTTTCTGAAACCTCAAAGCCCACCCCCACAACGACACATTTCTTCCAAAAAGTCACACCCACTCCAGGAAAGCCACACCTCCTAATAGTACCACTCGCTATGGATCAAATATTCAAATACGGGAGTCGCTGGGGGGGGCATTTCCACTCAAACCACTGCCACTCTTGTCCTTTGATAGACTAGTATGAACTTTTACAACCATGTACCAGACAAGCCTTTAGAAGTCTGCTTATTGCCATCAACTCTCACCTTAGATAAAATGGTATTTTCAGAACTGCTACTGATGATTCGTGTTTAGCAGAGACTTCTAATGTTCCAAAACACTTCATGCCTCTGTCTGTTCTGATGCTTTAGGACCCTGTGAAGCAGATCGGGCAAGTGTTTCTTCCCCTCTAAAGATGGAGAGAAGACAAAGGTCACAGAGATGAACTGTCTTGCCAAGAGATGGCAACTGTGATGCTGCGTGAGTGCACATGTTCATATGGCTGTCTCTCATGTGCACATATGTGTACGTGTGTGTATGTGTGCATGCAGAGGCCGGATGTTAACTTGGGATGTCTTCCTCAATCCATATCTATTTTTTGAGACAGAGTCTTTCACTGAACTTGAGCTCAGTGATTTGATCAGAGTCGCTGGCTAGCAAATCCCAGAGATTCTCCTATCCTTGCCCCTAGAACTGGGGTTACAAGCATGTGTCACTATGCCTGGCCTTTTGATGTTGATATGGAGGGTCCAGTTGAAGATCATCATGCTTGTACAATCAGTATTTTATGGAGATAACCATTTTCACAGCCCTGCTTCCATGTTTTATGTGGATTCTAGGAATCTAAATTCTAGGAGGTTGGCACTTTCCTGACCCATTTCCCCAACCCTGTGCTAAGATTAAAATACAATACTTTAGGTTTATCATCCAGTACTATTTATGTTGATTTTTCTCTTGTTACTTTTGGTTTTTTTTTAGTTTTTGATAATTTCATACATGAGCACTGTATTTATATCATTTCCACTCTCTTTCTCCCCTTCCAAACCACTTGTACCTGCTCAAATTTATGACACATGCATATGTACATATATTTATAATCAATCTATTGAGACCATTTATTGTTGCTTATAAGTTTATGTATTTAGGTCTGGCTGCTTGGATTGGATAAAGCTATTAGGAGAGTTGTCCCTAGAGAAGACCAACTCTCCCTCTTTTGGTAGCAATCAATCCATGCAGCTCTTCACCTAAGGCTGGGCTTCATGAGAGTTCCTCTATCCATGTTGGTATGTCAGCTGGTGTTGTCATTATTTGGGTCTTGCTCAGGCAATACGCCAGTGAAATTTCATGGGTGCAGCTTCCCTGCTGTATTTAGAAAACATTATCTCACAGAAGGCGTCTAGTTCCCATGGCTCCTATGATTCCCCTGTTCCTCAATGTCCCTTGAAATCTTGAAGGCTGTAGGTAAACAGATGGGACTAGAAAATATTATATTGAGTGCAATAGCCCAGACCCAGACAGACAAATGTCATAAGTTGTCTCTTCTCCATGGTTCCTAGCTCCAGATCTTCAAGTGTAAGGAAATAGCGTGGAGGAACTGCAGAAAGTGGGAAGGTCAGAAAGGACCATGGTGGTGAGAATCTAGAAAGAGGATGGTAGGACCCAGGTTCTACAAAGGGGCACATGGACAAAATAGGGGACAAGAGGGAAGGTAGAGAGAGAGAGAAAGAGAGAGAGAGAGGGAGGGAGCACAGATAAATAACACTTTACGTGTATTTGAAAAAGTCCTAGGGAAACATTACTTATGTTTGCCTAAAAATGCATGTTACACACACATACACACACCATTACCATATGAGATGATAATGTTTTCCAAAAGAGTCATACACTATGTAACAGGCATGCAGCTATGAGAAATGTTCCTCTGAGCTACTGGCCCAGGAGTCCAAGAGATTCCCAAAACAATATGGACGATTGACATGGCCTGTGGTTGTCTCTCAGAACTCGAAGGGAGATCCTATTGCTAAAGACACCATGCACTTCAGACACAGAGTGGAGGATCTGAAGTGGAACTGACCTGAAATCCTCCACTCTCAGGACTTCCTCTCAGTATCTGAGGATGGAGTAAAGTAATCAGGAGGCCTCGGTTCATTTTCTTGATAAGTACGTCTTAAAATGCTTTATTATTTGAAAGTTTTATACAATTCATTTTGATCATATTCATCCCCTTATCCATCTCCTTCGAGATTTTCCCTCCCTCTATACTTACCCATCTTCATGTTCTCTGTCTCTGTACCCCCAGCCTGTCTCATTTTCTCTCTCTCTTTGTGTCTCTGTTTCTGTGTGTGTGTGTGTGTGTGTGTGTGTGTCTGTCTGTCTGTCTGTCTGTCTGTCTGTCTCCCACTCTCTCCACAAAAGAAATCAAATCTGGCCCATGTTGGCAGACTGCTGCTGGGCGTGGCCCTGCCCTGGAATGGCAGATAGGCCACTCCATTGGAGAAAACTGCCTCTCAGTTTCCCAGCAGCATCCGAATGTCAATTGCTCCTCATTTAGGGACAACTTTGTATCAGCCTACACTCCTCCATTCTGAGATTTTTGTCCCACTTGAGCTTCTGTAGGTATTTCTTAGTTTGCCACATCAAGTAGGAAAACAAAAACAAGATATATACCTTTTATATATTCTGCTGCTGCGTTCTGACTGAGAGAGCTCCTGGCATGCCATTTGTTCGGTCTCTGATACATCAAATCAGTAAGGTTACCGGAAAATAAGTTCTGCTGAAATGTTCAAGAAGATAGTCTTGAAATAGTTAAAGAAGCAAATTAAATACTTTGTGTTTAGTTTCTTCCATGTTGCAAGACCCAAAGCCTTGCAGCTACACAAGTTGCTGCAGGCAGAGCAAAGAATAGGAACTGTCTCCCCATCTGTGCCTATTATGACAAATATTGTTTAATCTTCCACCTGAAATTCCTATCGCCAGATTTTGCAAGATAAAATAGTAAGTAAAAAGTAATGACAACGAGAAATAGAAGGGAAGGTGCTCTTAGAATCTGCATTGTCTACAGAGTAATTCCTAACAAATCACTGCTCTGGGCGCCACCTGTCAGTCCCTGACTGTGGGAGAAAGGCAGAGAATGGCCCTGTAATTCCTGTGTGAATAGGAGAAGCCAGTCCCCACATCCACAACCCCGGCTGACACAAATGAAACTGTTAAAAGACATTCCCCTCGACACAAAAGGCAATCAAGAGCGTTTGTTTTCTTCGTCAGACAGTGCCAAGAGTAGAAGAAAAAAAATTTTTTTTAGGTCACGAAAAGAAAAAAAAAACTTAACACACTGAAGTGGGGAATGTGAGTATGGATTAACCTTGCTGATGTCTCAGGCTGTCATGGGCTCTGGGTGTCCATCAATGGGTAGGACATCACAGCCGGTGGAGGGAGGTGGATGAGAGGGGCTAGTTATCACTGATGCCAAAGTCTCCTAAGTTCTTACCTTAGAATTTTGTTGGGTTTTTTTTTGGGGGGGGGGCCTTATTTGAGGAAACTTGTGACTTTTGCTCACTAACTCATAAATGCAATTCTTCTCCACAATTTCTTCCTTCCAGCTTTACTTTCTTCTTCCAGCCTGTGTTTTCACACGTGATTTTCCCATGTCTCAACTTTATTATCTCACACTGATGGCCCTGAACAGTCAAATACTTGCAGAAAGCAGGCGCTGGTAAGAAACACTTCCTCCTGCTTCTTGGCCCGTGGTTATGCTAAGTGGTAACAGAGTCAGCCTGGCTCGCGAGATTCACTGTTTTCACACTTTTCTTCCCTCTGTAGGGAACCCCCTTTTTTACACTTTCCAAATATTCTGCCTCTAGTCTTTTCGTTCCATTCTCTATATATTGGCTAGGTTGGTCTCGCTAGCTCCTATTCAAATGATTCTCCTATTCAAAGCTTGCCAGCAGCTCCATATTGTGCCCATTAGAGAATCTAAACTTCTCAGTCTAATATTCAAGGATGCTGGAGGTGGTGGCCTACCACGTGCCTGGACGATGCTTGCAAAGGTCCACTAAGGATGCTATTAGAGTTGAATGAGCTGTGTCCCTCATAGGCTCATGTATTTGAATTTGTTGGTCCTCAGGTGATAATACTGTTATGGGACATTTAGGACATGGAGTCTTTCTGGATGAAGTACATCACTGGGGGAATGCTTTGAGAGTTTATAGCTTCCTGGCACTTTGCAATTGTCTCTCTCAGCTTCCGGTGTGCTGATGAAAATGTGATCTATCAGCTTCCTGTCCCTGTTGCTATCCCTTCCTTGCCATTAAAGATATCTAGCTCCTTGGGACTATAAGCCCAAAGAAACTCTTCTAAAGTTGATTTTGCTCATGATATTTTATCAGAGTGACAGAACATTAGTTAATACAGATGCTAACTGCAAAGCCTAAGTTGCCCTGGCCCTGAATCATTTCTGCGGCTGAGCCACACAGGCAGCTAAGTGTGTCACAAACTGACTTCAGTTTTCCTGTACACAGCGCTGGATTCATCAGTGACATCACAACTCTGAATATGCGGTTGTCATTGGTGTCCATGGCTCTGCTCCTTCGGAACAAGAAGACTTTGAGACAGAAGGGCCAATAGAATCATGCTGCCCATTTTTATATGCCCTGAGTACTGAACTCTCTTCCCCAAATCCATTGAGTCTTGTCTTCTCTTAGCGATAGGAATTACAGTAAACAGATGACTGGCTGGCTTAGTCTACAGATAGGTATTCTTCCTGACCAAGTGCGTCCATATTTCATTTCCCAGCACTCTTTACAACAATGGATGTGCATTTGTTTAAAGAAATCAACCAACGATATTGATCCTGAACACCAAGAATATCAAGCTGGTAATTTTTCACTAGAAATCCAATACTTATCATTCGTCCTTCTGTTGTCTCCTTTTCTCAAACTTCTTTTTTCTATATCATTCTTTATCTAAATCCTTCCATTCCGTTAGGAAACGTCTCTGATGTCACCACATACTCAAACCTGGTGAATTTCTCTGTTTTTGACTTCCTTTGGAGACCACAAATGCACATTGCATGCAACACAAAAAAACTTTGAATACATGTTTACATATTTGAGTATTTTCAGTTTGCTGCTAATCTTATAATGCGCATTTGTTAGATAGCACATGAGGAACTGAAGTATTTATAAGAAGGTTCAGAAATGTCACAAAGAACATAGCCCCACCCGCATTAACTCACATTCACTAAGAAGTCTTAAGTGAAAGTTCAGTCATGAGAGTTTACTTCTAAATTGTTGTCACAGCACAGCAGGGGCTATAATTAATTTCTTCTGACTGTAAGTCTTGGAAAGTTTGGGAGACAAGAATCTACTTTTCTTCTGTAGGTTATGGCATGTTACAGGTGCAGGACTCATCTACCTACCTAGCTTATTTGAAAGTATACACTGTCTTATCTTTGAATTCCTCCCAATAAAACAAAGTGGTCATATATCTAATTGAATAATTAGACTACTTTTGTTTAGTGTACTTAGTATCACTGCGTATAAGATAATGAACTAGAAGAGGGGTGATGGATAGCTCTTCTACAAAGGTGTTCCTGCTGGGGGAAACCCCACCCCACCTCTGGAAATATCTGTAGATCAGTACCAGAGCACCCCAATGGTCTCTAGCAATATGCCCATCTTTATTTCCTAGGTTCACACTCAAGTTAAAAGTGAATTATTTCCCCATGTGAATATGGTTTTTTTTTTCATAAGGATTACTATCTTATTTGTGGTCTGTATATGTGTCAGAGTTCTAGTCATCCCTAATTTGGCTCAAACGCCATTGCCTTTCAGTGTCCTCATTGACCTGAGACTAACTGCTTGCTCCTGCTGTGTTTTGAAAGAAAATGGCCCCCAAAGGGAGCGGCACTTTTAGGAGGTGTGGCCTTGTTGGGGGAAGTGCGTCACTGCAGGGTGGGCTCTGAGGTCTCCTATTCTCAAGATGCACTCAGACTGACTCAGTTCACTTCCTGTTGTCTGCGGATCAGGATGGAGAGCTCTCAGCTCCTTCTCCAGCACCATGTCTGCCTGTGTGCTCCCATGTGCCCTGCCATGATGATAACAGCCTAAACCTCTGAAACTGTAAGCTAGCCTTAGTTGAATGTCTTCTAAAAGTTGCTGTGGTCATGATGTCTCTTCACAACAATAGAAAGTCTAACAAGACACTCCTTTTGTTTCTTGTTATCTCTATTGAATGTCTGCTTAGAAACTCAGGTTCACCTTTAACTGTGAGAGCCTTCTAAGTTTTTCTGGGTCCTATAAGAATTGCCAGCATGTCAATAGATATTTAAATGAATGAACCAAAACTCTACTCATCTAAACGTAAACAAGATTAATAAATGGCAAAGCTGATGACATCATGAAAGTATAAATGAGGTCATAATAAGAAATACTGTGTCATGCTGTCAACAGTGCTGAAAATGGAAAGACCTATAATACCTGTTGTTGGTCAAAAAGCAGAGAAACTTGAACTGTGAAAACATTGTTGGTGAATAAATAAACATGCTACAACAGACTGTGAGAGAGTCTGGTTGTTTCCTTCAGAAGAAAAAATATGCCCCCCACCACACTATGTGCTTCAGAAATCCAGTCCTAGGCTCCTATTTCTCTTTGGTAATTTTCTATGTCCACTCAATGACACAACAATATTAGTGACATAGCTTTAACTTGAGAGCAATTGCTTGTAAACAGGTGGATAGATATGCAGAATGTGTTTAGAGTACATCTAAACAATAGAGTTCTCCACATTAAAAAATCCTTACAGATCTATGCAAAACCATGGGTAAATCATAAGTTCTCTGCAGAGGAAAAGAAGCCAGCTTATCCACTCAAAATGAGATGCTTGTGAAAATTCCATTTATTTAGGAGTCTAGAAAATGTAAACTCAACTCTGCTGATGAAAACAAATCAATGTCTCCTAGAGTAAGAGTAGAAGCAATAAAGTGGAAAAGGGCCCAAGGGAGCATTTCCTATCACACAGTGGAAATGTTTGCTGTTTCTACTGTGGTGATGGTTTCATTAGTATCTGTGTATGGTAAACTCTTCCGGGTGCAGATTTTAAATATCAACAACATATTATATAATACTGCACCTTAATAAATTATACCACAAGGATACAATAAAACCATTTAGTATTTTAAAATACACATCACCATATCTCATAGGACCTATGCAAGAAAAATTAAGCTATCTGGCAAAATATAATAAAAATGTCACTGTTGGAAACTTCCACCTGATTCTTGCAACAGTGTTTGCCCACATAGCACCAGCTGAGCAAAGTAGGCAAAGGGATGCCTATACCCCTCAAATTTGGGTCAATTTTGCCAAATTATTGACTTTAGTACTAGGGTGGGAGAGAGAGGAGGAGAGAGGAGAGAGGGGGGGGAGATGGAGGAAACAATACTGGGGGAACTGTCTTTTCTTGGTTTTGTCCTATGGGGCTAGAGATCAAACCCAAGACAGTGTGCACTTTGGATAAGAGTTGTACTGGGGAGCTGCTCCCCAGCTCCAGCAGTGAAAGATGACAGAGGCAGAACTGAGAATGGTAATATTTACCTGCCTCTGGGAGCCTTTCATTGGTGGGATTGGGAAAACCGCTAGTTTTCTTTATCTGTAATTTCTTCTTGTGCTTAAATTTTGTCCTAAACTTAATATTGAATAGTCATGTGATGACATGAGAAATCCAAGTGTTGACCGATCTGCTTGATGTACCCTTGCTACCCTTGTGGAGAAGCCTCATTAGTCTCATCCTGCACCCAGAGCTCTAACCACATTGTCAGTCATCAGTAGATATTAGCAATGCAAGAACTCTAAAAGCCCATATTTCCTTTTTTTAATATTTTATTTTATTTTTTTAAAAAAGAAAACAATCTTTTTTTCATTTGACATACCAATCCCAGTTCCCATTCCCTCTCCTCCTCCCATCCCCTCCACCTACCTCCCCCACCCCACCCCCACCCAGAGAGAGCAAGGCACATCCCTTTGCGGAAGGTCCAAGGCCCTCCCTACTACATCTGGGCTGAGCAAGGTACCATCCAAAGAGAATGGGTTCCCAAGAAGCCGGTACAAACAGTAGGGATAAATCCTGGTGTCACTGCCAGTGGCCCCTCAGTCTGCCCCAGCCACACAACTGTCACCTACATTCAGAGGGACTAGTTTGAATCTATACTGGATCCTTCCCTGTCTAACTGGAGTTGAGGAGTTCCCATCATAATGAGCTCAGATAGACTGTTTCAGCGGGTGTCCTCATCATGGTCTTAAGCTCTTTGCTTATATTCTGACTCCTCCCACTCTTTAGCTGGACTTTGGGAGCTCAGTCCAGTGCTCCGCTGGGAATCTCTGCTTCTGTTTTCATCAGTTGCTGGATGAAGATTTTGTGGTGATATTTAAGATATTCATCAGTCAGGGCAAGGCCACTTCGGACATCCTCTCCTCTATTGCTTAGGGTCCTAGCTGGGGGTCATCCTTGTGGATTCCTGAGAATTTCTCTAGTACCAGGCTTTTGCTAGCCCTATAATGGCTCCCTCAATCAAAATATCTCTTTCCTTGCTCTCATCTCTGTCCTTCCTCCATCTCAACTATCCCATTCCCTCAAGTTCTCCTCTCCCTCCCCTTCCCTAGTCCTCTTCCCATTCCACCCTCCCTTCTCCCCCCCATGCTCCCAATTTTGTCAGGAGATATTGTCTATTTCCCCTTTCTAGGTAGATCTATGTATGTTTTTCTAAGGGTTCACCTTGTTATTTAACTTCTCTAGGATCAGAACTATAGGTTCAATATTGTTTGCTCTAAAAGCCCATCTTCCCTGCTGTACCACCCAAGTTCTTTTCAGTGCCACAGGAAGCAAGGTTCTGGCATTTTTTTCCTTTAATCAATCAGAAAGTGGCACAGTTTCGTTGAATCTTTGAAAAGTAAGGAAGTAAAAGGCAGAAGAGACAGTGCAACTCTTTTCATACATGTGGAGAATTCTTTGTGACTACTAGGGAGAGATTTGTTCTAACATAAAACTGGAGAAAGGTAATGAGAAAATGAGGGAGAGACACTTGGAATAGAGTGGAGATCATAAATTTCATTAAATGCTGTGTCCTCACACCCCTAGCTAGTCTGGAGTGAAAGCACAGTTCCATCTAATGTGCAAAATTAAATATAGACTGAACATGATTGACCCCAGATTACATCGTTTTACATGCCAAGCTGATGGATCAGAAGTCTTAGATGTTGGAACATTTTCAACACTGGGGTCAGGAATGTTCCACTACTAAAGTTTATGCAAAAGAACTTTCCAAAATTTAAAATTCTCTGAGATCTGAACTATTTGTTCCTCCAAGCTCTTTGAATGAATTATACTCAAGATACACTTGTATCAGAGGAAGACAAGATCTGTACTCTTAGGAAGGGTGCAAATCTATGGGAAGCCTGCCTTTTCCTGGAACATTCCTTATACCAACAATTTTCACTTATATCGTTTCTGTCTGCATCTTTGTAGTTTCTCTTCCATTGGGTAGCAAGGAGCTGCGCTCTGAACTTGACCTTCTGGATTCAAGCCCTAGGCTTACCTTTTACCGTGTTGGTGAACTTGAACAAAGTGCACAGACCCTCTTTAGTTTCTTCATTGGTAAAATGGAGAACATGCTGACAGTTCCGGAGTGCCTGGTGTTTGCAAGTACTGTAACTTGCAAACTGCAATAGCTTGTTTCACCTTTTATTCCAAAGGACCCTCCCTCCTTCCTTCGTTCCTTTGTTCCTTTGTTCCTTCCTTCCTTCCTTCCTTCCCTCCTCCTCCATACCTCCCCCCATTTCTCTCTCTCTCTCTCTCTCTCTCTCTCTCTCTCTCTCTCTCTCTCTCTCTCTCTCCTTCCTATATTACACAAAACCCTAAGAACAGTGCAATAAACACAAAGGCTCAGAAAAGATTGGGATTGCTAATTTTGGGGGGGTGTGGTTACTTCAAGGTCAATTTAACCAAGCAATCTGAGTAGACCTGACATTTGCTTCCCTGTATTTGCTGTGGTCTCCAGAGGGGGTGGATGAATGGAGGAGGAAAAGGGGCAGGAACAAGGGGCAAGTTCATGTTTTAAGGCATCAATCAATAAGAACATTCAGAAATGATTAATTAAAGGAGAAAACAATATCTTGGGAATCAGATTGTAAAGGTTGGAGGCAAAATTTTGTGAGTACAAATGAAGTAAAATTAAGTGAGCAGATGTAAATGCGAGGAGGGCTAGAAGTGGAAAGAAAATCTGCTAAGTCAAGAAAAGTTGTTCTTAAGTGAAGATTACCATCTCTCCATTCATAGGTGTCTATATTCCAGTGGTTCTCAACCAGTTACATTATGATTCATAACAGTAGGAAAATTACAGTTATGAAGTAGGAATAGAATAATTTTATGGTTGGATCATCACAACATGAGATATTGTATTAACGGGTCTCAGCATTAGAAAGGCTGAGAAACACTGATCATGGTTTATCTCCTAGTAATAATTTGTTAATGGTTTCTGGATTACTTCCATATATTGATTGACTGCTGTGAACTGTGTTCTGTTTTTAATGTTTGAAATATCTCACCAATAAATCTTATCCTTCTGAAAAAATATTAATCACCCTATATGTGTGCAATGATATCTCATCACAATTTTGCTTTTCAAATGGGCAAAGAAATATGGTATATACATAAAATTCATCTTTATTCAACCTTAAAAAGAACAAAAGAAGCCCAGTCATTTATATACAGCAGCACAGGTGGACCTGGGATACATACAGTGTGTTTAGCGAAATAAGTTAGTAACAGAAGGACAAATGCTACAAGTTCCTCTTATACTTGAAGATCTAGGAGTCAACTGCAGAACGGAATTCTCCAGGACATGGGTATGAGATATAGGATTTAGCGTGCAAGGGGCCTAACTCACATTCAGGGAAGACCTTCCAGGAACCTGTTGTGTAACATAGCTACAGCAAACGGTATGATACCATATGCCTAAAACATACAAAGTACATTTTATGTTGAAAATTTCTTCCACAAAAGTAAGTGGAAAGCGTTCAGAGGTGAGGTGTTTGTGACTAGTTCCTGGATGGCAGCAAGGACATTGTGAATGTGTGTGTATGACCAAACTCAGAAGCTTGTTTGTATCAGTGAAGCTGGGCTGTAGAAAATTAACGTGTTAAGAGCCTTTGTATTAAGAACTAGACCATGTAATCTTTCCACACACTGGTTTTCTTACCTACCCCAAGAGTTACATGCTCCTGCTCTGTCAAGGGAAAGAAGGGGAATACTCTGGACTACAAAAACCTTAAAAGCTGAAGGCTAGAATAAAAAACGTCCTCAAATATCAAGTAGTAACAGGAACATTTGTCTAACACATTGAGTCCACTTGTAGAATTGATATAATTTGATACTTGGACTAGTCTTCCGAGGTTGGCAATGTAACTTGATAATTTACTGACATTCCTTTAAGTGAATACATTTATTGATTCATTTCAGTTATTTATTTTTAGCCAACTAATATTTATGAAGTCCCACCATGTGCATCACTTAGGATAGTAAGGTAAGCAGGAACATGAGATCTGGGGATCTACACGCAGGGTCTCACACTTGTGTGGCCTGTGTTTACCTAAGGAGACATTTCTCCAGCCCACAGATCTCGTTTTCCTTTGCAGATAGTATGGTCCCCATAACCTATATACTCTAATGTTCAGGAAAATATGTGTAGAATGTCTTGAAAGGAGGGCTAAATAGACTCTTTTCATGTCTGTGAACAACACCACTTGATGCCTGCTCAGAGAATGAGAATCTTATTTTAACTCATGGCTTCAGTTTGTGATCTCTTGGCCCCAAGCACTTTGATATGTCCTCATGATGGTATGTTCGTGTGGCAGAGGTAACATGCTTTAAGTTTAGAAGGCCACTTGTGTTTCTGAAGCTCCTCTCCTTCACATTTATGTCAGTTTGTGGACCATGCTTCAAGTCCACACCAGAGGGAAAGGATTTTCTCTAGTAACAAATCATTGTGCTTGTTGTTCTGAGAATCAAAATTTGGTTGACTGTCAAAGTCTAGAACTGCTTCCACGTGAAATATTTTTATTCACATATTACTGACAAGCAAAACATGAAAAATGCTAAATGCACAGCCCAAGTTTGACAACGTGAATATTTCCTCCATACAAACATTGTCCTATGAGGATGTAAGCATTCCTGCATCTTAGAAACCCCCTAGAAAACATTTTCTGTCCCCTGAATTCATTCCCAAAAGAAAGGCCCTCATGAATCTGTTGCCATTGATAGCTTTTGCATGATTTTGAACATTGTATAAATAAGAATCCTATAGTGTGACTTTTGTATATGGTTTCTTTTATGCAACATCATGTTTGTAAGTTTTATCCATATTTAGTCTAGAAAATACATTATTAGAGTAAAGTATTCACTGTATAGTTTTATAAAAAATATCCATTTTATTATTGACTGGGTTTTGGGTTGTTTTACTTCAATGGCAAATAATGCTGCCCAGAGATTTTGACAAGTTTTGGTGCACATATCTAGTAGGTCTCTACATAGGAGGGGACTATCAAGGTCAAAGTTATGCAGTAGATATGAAACATTTACTAGATGATATATTTCCTGAGAAGTATGTGAGGATTTTAGTTTCTCATTATCTTTGCCAATTTGATTTCATCAGATTATTTTGTTGTTGTTGTTTTTGTTTTGTTTGTTTTAACTATTTATTTCTCTCAGTGACTAGTGAAACATTCCATTTCCCTATGTATTCACTCTATTTGAACACCTCTATGGTAGAGAGAACCTTGTGATGTTTAATGTTCATTTTCAGCTTGATTCCATTCAGCTCTCCTATTAGGACCATCAGGTATTTTATACAAGCAAATAATCACAGCTTCACCAAGTTAAACAAATGCAGCATGAACAAAAGCAACACACCTTAAAATAATATTTCCCAAAAAGTAATTTCTGAACCAGTGCCAAGAAGGTGCTGTTCTCTTCTAGTAGTTTTACCATTTCAGGTTTATGCTTAAGTCTTTAATCCCTTAGAGTTGTTTTCTTTGAGGTACAAAATCCAGTTTCATTCTTCTATATGTGTATGCTCAGTTTGCTCTTCACCATTTATTTTCACATCTCCTATTTAATATTAAAATTCTTAAATTGTTTTAACTGATCAGTAAACTTTGGTACATATTTATCAAATACTATGTTGTGTTTCTTTACATGTGTAAATTATGTAATATTAAAATAAATGTAAATATATTTATCTACTCACATTTATTATTGCTTTCAGGCTAAAAGCATTATGAAGATTTTATTTTAGTTCTTTTGAAATAGGTGATGCTCATCTCTATGTATAGTCACAGTACTATACAGTAGGACATGGGAAATTACTTCTAATTATAACTAGAATCTGTTTATCCACATTTCCTTATCCATTTCTCCTATCTTTTCTCTCAAAGTACTAACTTGTCTCAACTTCTATGAGATTTTTTTTATATTCCACATATGAGTGAAATTATGTACTATTTACTTCTTTTGCATCAGACTTAATTCACTTCATATCATACCAACACCATTTATTAAGGAGAATGTCTTTTCCATGGATTGTGTGTTCTTGCTAACCTAAGTCAAGATCAGTTGACTATAAATCTGTAAGTTCACTGTGGCCCTCCGTTTTGTTCTATTAGTCTTTTTATTATGTCAATACCATGCTTTTCCAGTGACCATAATTTGTAGAATGTTTTGAAGTCATGAAAATTATTTCAGCCACAGTTATGTTTCTTTTCAAGCATTTTTGGCTCTTTGGAGGTCTTCTGAGGTTCCATATGAATTTTAGAATTGCTTCCTCTAGCTCTGTGGCAAATGGCATTGGGATGTTGATGAGGACCTCATTAAATCACTTTAGATAGAAAGTACATTTTAACAATGTTCTTTCTAGTTACAAACATGGGTGTCAAGTCTCTTGCCAACCCTAAAAGGATCCCATGTGTCCACAGAGATATCCCAGCTAGGTTCTTGGGCAGTAGAGAAGAGGGTGCCTGAACTGGTCTTGTCCCATAGTCACACTGATGAATATCTTGAATATCACCATAGAACTTTTGTCCAGCGATGGATGGAGATAGAGACAGAGACCCACATCGGAGCACTGGACTGAGCTCCCAAGGTCCAGTTGAAGAGCAGAAGGAGGGAGAAGATGAGCAAGGAAGTCAGGACCGCGAGGGGTTGGTCCACCCACTGAGACAGTGTGCCTGATCTAATGGGAGCTCAACAAATCCAGCTGGACTGGGACTGAATGAGCATGTGATCAAACCAGACTCTCTGTGGCTGACAATGGGGGCTGACTGAGAAGCCATTGATAATAGCACTGGGATTGTTTCTACTGCATGTATTGGCTTTTTGGGATCCTAGTCTGTTTGGATGCACACCTTCCTAGGCCTGTATGGAGGGGGGAGGGCCTTGGACTTCCCACAGGGCAGGGTACCCTGCTCTCTCTTAAGACTGGAGGGGGAGGAAGAAGGGGAAGTTGGGGAATGGGAGGAGGGGAGGAAGTGGAAATTTGGAATGGAAAAATAAAATTAAAAAATAAATAAATAAATAAAGTAAGTACAAAGAGATAAAAAAACATGGATGTCTTTCCATTTATTTTTATTTTCAATTTCTTTCATTTTTACTTTATAGTTTTCTGTGTACACAGGTTTCTTTTCCTCTTTGAATAAACTTATTCTTCTTTTAATTTTTTTGTTTATTTCTGTTACTCTATGTGGAATTATTCCATTAATTAGTTTTCTGACAGCTTTGTATTGGTAAACTTTGTGTTGATTTCTTCTGAAGCTTTAATGAATATTTGCTCCATATTCTAACGGTATTTTGTTATGTTATCTAGAATTTTCCTAGATATAAAATAGTGAAATGTATAGAAATACTCTACCCTTTAATTTCCTTTCTCTCTCATTTTATGCTGTTGAGCTCATGATAGCATAATTTGTAGTTTGCATATAATTTTTAAACTATTGTGTTTAATAGTAACTGCTCATTTGTTCTAATTTTCTTTTTTTTCAGTTAAAGATAACTTTTTATTTTATGTTGAGCAGGTAAAGGGCATTTGTTTACTTTATATGCTTGTTTGGAATGTATAAGAAAACCTTTATCCCTGCCATATAAAATGATGGCATGTAAAAATAAGTCATAAGACCTCATTAGCCAACAAGACTTTTCATGGCTCATCTCAGAGCTGTTCCCCTAGGAGAGGGATCTGCGTATATGATACCTGTGCTGTAGTCTTTTTTTTTAATTTTTAATTTTTCCATTCAAAAATTTCCACTTCCTCCCCTCCTCCCATTCCCCTCCTGCTTCTCCACTCCACCCTCCCCCTCCAGCCTTAAGAGAGGGTAGGGAGTTTTTCACATCCTGTTTAATGGTCTCTATCACTTTCATAATGTTAGGTTTAAAGTCTATTTCTTCTACTTCTTCTGGATTAGGGTGTTCAAGTCTTCCTGTTGCATGTTTGCTGGATTCTGGTGTTATCATGTTGCTTTTCAGGTTGTTGGAGGAATTCTTGCATTGGCGCCTGTCCATCTCTTTCTTCAAATGTGGTCAGTAGAGTCTTGGCGACTTGGTCCGATCTTTACTGTGACTGTGTACTTGAGGGTTTTTCTTGGTCTGCCCTCTCTTAGGTTCCCTCAGCACTGGAGTTGGCTCTCAGATCCCCTCCACCCTGAAGCAGGCTGAGTTGGGTGATCCTAGGACCCTGCAGATGGAAAGGGGTGCTTGGGGGCAAGATGGGATGGGATAAATAGAGAAAGCCAGTAGCCGAGGAAAAGCCCTGCTGAATGGCCTGAAAGTTTAGGAGATTGGAGGGTGCCTGTACTCTGTTCCTGGGGCGTCTGGCCGGCTGGGCGGGCACACACTTACCCCTCCGGATGGATCTCCTGGTACCTTAATTTTCTTTCATATGAATTCAATGTGGTTTATGTATTACCGTTGCAATATTAGAATGTTCTTAGTTGCCTATCTGGTACAACAGGTATTATAATACCTGTTGGTTAATTTTTATGAGTTTTTATGTTGTTAGTGCAATTCCCTTTCAATTTGGAAAAGGTCTTTTGTGTGTTTGTGTCTACACATGTGGAGTATCTGCGTACAGGTTTGTATGTATGTTTTACATTTTTTTTCAAATACTTTATATATCACTCTTTGCTGAGATTTCTGCAGTTCTTCAGTTTTATGGAAGTTCCCATGTACATGGTGAATCTCTCTTGCTTATTTCAAAATTGTCCTTAATTGAGAATTCTATTATGGTACACCTCAGTGAAGTTACCTTATGATTCATCTTTTGGACAGTTAGAGCTCCAGGGAAAACAAATGCTCATTTCCTTTTGTAGATTTCAGGACTTAGCATTACTTTAAGTGGTCTTCCATTTTTCTTTTTTGTGGATATGAAATTGCAAATATTATTTTGTTTAATGTATTTTATAAAATCTATGACTTTCTTCATTCACTTTCATCATTTCTCCTTCTGCACAATTTATAAAAATAGGATCACTTTCTCTATGTTAATTCACAAGTAGAAACATTACACAGGTAGTTAAGGGGGGAAATTCAGAATTTCAAATGGTGTGCCTTCAAACATACTGGTTCTTTCTCCTCTTGACTGAGTCAACTTGTGAAATGCAATGGGATCTTTTTTTAATTAATCTATTTATTTATTTATTGAAAAATAGTCTTTTCTCATTTTATTACCAATCCCAGTTACTTTCCTCCATTCCTCCCTCTCCCTCTACCATCCCCCATCTCACCCCCATTGACTTCTTAGAGATGGTAAGTCTTCCCATGGGGAGTCAACAAAGTCTAGCACCTACATAACTTTGAGGCAGGACTAAGGCCCTCCCTACTATATCTAGACTGAGCAAGCTATTTTTCCAAAGAGAATGGGCTCCAAAAAGCCAATTCAAGCAGTAGGGATTAGTTCTGGTCCCACTGCCAGTGACCCCAAAAATTGCCCCAACCATACAACTGTCATCCACATTCAGAAGGCCTAGTTTGGTCCTATGCAGGCTGCCCAGCTGTCAGTGCAGAGTGAGTAAGCCCCCATATAAAATAATAAAAATGTGTTACTTTAAGATGTAAGAGCTAGCTAGGAATATACCTAAGCTATTGGTCAAACAGTGTTGTAATTAACATAGTTTCTGAATGATTATTTGGGCCTGGGCAGTGGAAAATGAAAGTGCAGTCTCCATTTACATAAATGGTGCCCAATGTTCGGCAACATACATCACATAAAGCCTAAGAAAGTTTTGAGAAAAGGGCTTCTAGACCCACAATAATAGGAGTCAATTGGAGCTTATTGGTGGCCACATCTTTTCAGATAGGCACTGTTTGCTAGCTGCAAACGAAGGCAAGGCTTCTTTAAGAGATGGCTTCCTGGTTTGGAAAAGGCAGGTGCATCTTCCTCAGAACCTGTCTGGCCCAGGGAAGGCCAGCTATGGAAGAGGAGGCACAGATTCCCTGGCATGTCAATGGCTCTGGCTCTTTCAAGATGTCCTGCTACTGAGCACTTAAATGGGGTCTGTGAGCAGCATGTTACACATTGTTTAATGGCAACACCTGCTGCATTCCTGGAGCTGGGGCAATGAGCATGGCTCACAAAGAAGGTGAACATACATCAAACATGTTGGATGGGACAGAGTCAACAGGCAAAACCATAGCATTAGTCCTAGCCACACCTGTTTAAATTTTTAAAAAAATTCTCCTGGTCATAAAATGATTACAGATACACAATAAACAGATTTAGACAAAACCAAACAACTCTGAATGGGTCAGAGTGTTGGATAAATGTACATGGGCTTAGGAGAGAGGAAAGAAAGAATACAGAAAGAAAGAGCTTAAATGAATAAAGATAATAAAATAAATATTGAAAATAATAGAGTAAAAAGAATAAGCTACTAAAAGTGAAATATACACAGAGAATCTGGATTATGTGTATTATTGTGTTTTCTTTGGATTTTTTGACTATTAATGAGGTAACTGCTAAAAAACAGTTGATTCTGGGGGCTGCTAAGCTAAACATAAATATATATATTTTAAAGGTTTCTTGACTTCAAAATTTGAGTCTAAGGATATGTTACTTTGGAGAAGAGGTTCTGCTTTTGTTTCCACAGAAGATGAGAACCTGTGGATTTCTTCTAGGTTAATGTGGTTTGATGGACCACAAGTCCTCTCTAAAAGGTCTCCATGAACCTTAAAAAATACTTGGCCCAACAAACAGAAGGAAGCAGTATGGAGAAAAATAATGCAGATTCCCAAAATGATTGTTTATAATTTTTTTCCATTTAAAAGGGGTTGGGCATAAATGGTTAATGGTCACAGTCAGTCTCTTTGTTGTTTTTTTTCTCTAAAGAAAAAAAGATGGGGGATATAATATAGAAATGAATGCTTTACATTGTTATGAACTTTGGTTTATTGATACAAATTTAAGATCAGTTTTGTTATATGTATATTTCTACTCTTGTTTAAGGTTTTATTTTTATATCACTCTGGTTTGAGAAGTCCTTCTGTCTATGTGTTGCTTTTATTAGTTAATGAATAAAGAAACTGCTTTGAGCCTATAGCAGAGCAGGGCTGGGCAGAGCAGAGCTAGGTGGGGAGGACTGGACCAACTGCTGGGAGAAAGAAAGGCAGAGTCAGAAAGAAACCATAGAGCTGCTGTAGATAGACACTGGGAACTTTACCTGGTAAGCCACAGCCATGTGGCAATATATAAATTAATAGAAATGGGTTAAATTAATATAAGAGTTAGCCAATAAGAAGCTAGAGCTAATGGGCCAAGCAGTGATTTAATTAATACAGTTTCTGTGTGATTATTTCAGGTCTAAGCTAGCCGGGTGGCTGGGAACCAACAAGTGGCCCTCTTTGCAATACAACTCATTTAAAAATAAAATATATAATTAAAAATTATGGATTAATAGATAGTCATTTAAAGTAATCAAACTTGCAGTCATTTTAGTTAGGTTTTCTAGATATACAGAGATATATTTCAGATATATAGATAAGTCTTTAACACTTCAAAGACCTACAGAATAAGGTGTTAAGTGCTTAAACTTTTCTCAACAGTGAGACATGTCTGCTTCTGGCAGCACCAATTACTTTAGAGAGGTTGATGTGCATTGAAGAAGCTCATTAGAGAATTTGCTTTCAATGTGACAAGGCTAGCCATTTGGGCAAGAAACTACTTTTGTCTGGAGTTATTGATGGGATGGGTGTGCTATATAAATTAGACATGCAGGACAAACAGAAAAATGACTGCTAAACTTGTCTATAAAAGGTGGACAGTCCTTCAGGGTTCCTGCTTCATGGAAAAGTCTGCCAGATATTATGGGCCTGTAGGCTAAAGAGGTAGGCTCCAATGTTACAAAAGAAATTTGGGTGACTGTTCAGGCAGCAAGATGTCTCTGTCAATTCTAGAGTTTTGGAAGCTGCTTACATAATGTACTTCCTGTTTACTTAGGTAATATTATATCCTTCTGGGGTCTTTGATGGAGCTAAAGACAAATAATTATAGTTTTTCTTAGTTATGATAAAAGATAAATTATATAGGAAACTTAAGACTCACAAAGATGATAGAAGAGTAGATGAAAGAATATTTTCTTTAATTTTGCCAGATACAAATAGACTAAATATTATAACTATAATTCTTACTTTATACTTTATTCCTGTTTTATTTTATTTAAGTTTACTATGTTAAAGTTAAAACTTTCTTTTTTATTTACACAGAAAAGAGGAGATGATGTGGGATTCTCCTCTGTATACTATGAATATGTTTTTATTACCATTGGTTAATAAAGAAGCTGCTTTGGCCTATGACAGGGCAGATTATAGCTAGGCAGGAAAACTAAACTGAATGCAAGAAGAAAGAAGACAGAGTCATCCATGTGGCCACCTAAGAATATGTGAGGTAACAAACCACAAGCCTCATGGTAAAATATAAAATAATAGAAATGGGATATTTTAAGATGTAAGAGCTAGCTAGTAATATGCCTAAGCCATTGGCCAAACAATGTTGTAACTACTATAGTTTCTGTGTGATTATTCAGGTCTGTGTGGCCAGGAAACAAAAGCACAGTGTCTATTTACACTCCTATTATCTCAGGTAAACTGTTTCAGTAGGTATCTCCATCATGGTCTTGACCCCTTTGTTCATATTATCATTCCTCCCTCTCTTTGACTAAACTTTGGGAGCTCCATTGGGGATCTCTGCATCTGCTTCCATCAGTTGCTGGATGAAGGTTCTATGATGACAATTAAGGTAGTCATCAATCTGATTACAGGGGAAGGCCAGTTTAGGCACCTTCTCCACTATTGCTTACTGTCTTGGCTGGGGTCATCCTTGTAGATTCCTGGGAATTTCTCTAGTGCCAGGTTTCATGCTAACCCCATAATGGCCCCGTCAATCAAGATACCTCTTTCCTTGCTCTCCCTCTCTATCCTTCTCCTATCTTGACCATTCCATTCCCTCATGTCTTCCTTTCCTTTCCCCTTCTCCACCCTCCTCCTCTTCTTCCCTTTCTTCTTCTCCCACCCTTACACTCCCAATTTTTTCAAGAGAGCTTGTCTATTTCTCCTTCCTGGGATCCATTTATTTCTCTTAGGGTTCTCCTTGTTTCCAAGCTTCTCTGTGGTCATGGACTATAGGCTAGTTATCCTTTGTTTTATCCCTAATATCCACAAAATAACAAATAATCCAATTAAAAATGGAATACAGATCTAAACAGAGAATTCTCAACAGAAGAATCTCAAATGGCTGAAAGACACTTAAGAAACTACTCAACATCCTTAGCCATCAGGGAAATGCAAATCAAAACGACTCTGAGATACCATCTTACACCAGTCAGAATGGCTAAGATCAAAAACACCAATGATAGCTTATGCTGGAGAGGATGCAGGGCAAGGGGAACATTCCTCTATTGCTGGTAGGAATGAAAACTTTGGAAATCAGTATGTTGGTTTCTCAGAAAATTGTAAATCAACTTACCTCAACACTCAGCAATACCACTCTTGGGCATATACCCAAAGGATGCTCCATCATACTAAAAGGACATTTTCTCAACTATATTCATAGCAGCATTATTTGTAATAGCCAGAACCTGGAACCAACCTAGATGCCCATAAACTAAAGAATGGATAAAAAAAATGTGGTACATTTATACAATGGAGTACTACTTAGTGGTTAAAAAAATGACACCTTGAAATTTGCATGCAGATGGATAGAACTAGAAAAAAACAGTTCTGAGTGAGGTAATCCAGACCCAGAAAGACAAACACAGTATGTACTCACAGTGGGATCTTATGGTTTTCAGTCATTATGTTCCAGTTCTTGGGTATGGTTTCTTTCCAGCGTCTGTCTTTTTGTGGAGCTTTCTGCTTTGCTTATGTGCTGTTTTCTTGGTTTTGTTTTGTTGCTTATATTCTCTTGTAGCTGGATAAGTTTTTAGAGTTGATGTCTTAGAAACCCTTCTTGAGTAATTTATGCATCTCTAAGTTGATTTTGTATGTGATATTCTGTTCTTTTAGTGATGTCATAGTTCCCTCATTATTTGTGGTCCTTTGGCCTTGTATTGCTATCTACATATTTGATGAAGCAAGTACTTCTTTCACTCTTTTCCAGACTAGCTTCAACAAGGGATGCTATTCCTTCTACTCATCCATTTGGGATGGTATCTGCAGGGCAGGTTTTGAACAGAGCCCAGGTGAATGGGCTTGGTGCTCGTGTTAGCAGGTAGACATGCAGGAGCTGACCTGGTACCTGAGTCTACATGGGAGAGTGTAGCGTAGCATATGGAGAAATTTGGAGTAGGTCCAGATTCTGAGTCCTAAAGACTGTGGAGCCTCGGGTACTGAAGTTCCTTGCCAGTTTTGTTTAAGTTTTCATTCAGCCTGTATCCATAAGAAGCTTCTGTAGTCTCTACCCATAGGAGTTGACCTGGAGCTGAGATGCTGTGGTAGGCCTGAGTCTATAGGGCATCCGGAAACTGCTGCAGATTTGGTGTCTGGGTTCATGGGAATGACCTTCATCCTGAGTTGGGGTTGAATAGAATTTTGGTTCTAGGATCCACTGGGGTAAGTCTGATTCTTAGGTCCATAGAGGCAGTCATAGATTCACATTCAAAGGGGGACTTAAGTGGAAATAACACAAGAGAGCCTGACCTGTAAGTCTGGTTCCTAGCCATGTAGTACTGAAGTCTTGATCCCTCGATACCACCCTGGATTGTACCTGTGGGTTCCGTCACTGAAGTTTAGGCCATGGAGTCAGTGTCTGTGCTGGGGTTCACTGGGACAGACTGGGTGCTGGGATCCATAGAGAAGGTGGGTCCTACTTTCCTCTCTTCCCAGAGCATAGGAGTTTGGAAGAGGATGACAGAGGTGATGTGAAACTTTCCCCCAGTTCTCTTCCATTTCATTGGCTTATTTCTGTTCTTTGCCCAGCTGTTCTGCTCACTTCATGAGGAGATTTTCCATGCGAATGAACAGCTGTTCACATGGACATTCCTGTGTGTATAAGTGTGGTCATACTGATGCCACATGGCTAAATATAAATTGTGTAAATTATTTGGAACAATGAATTTGAATCACAATTAAAATGTCTTTGAAGGGGCAATAATGATAAAGATGATAAAAGGAAAACACTGGAATACACCAAGTGAGTCACGATCCAACACCCAAGAGGGAGGAACCAAAAAGCTAGCTTACCTATGTAGATTGTGATTCGTTTCTCCATGTGAGGGGAGGGGCAAGTCTTCAAGATTATAAAATTATCTGAAGACATCGAACCTGGTCACTAATATTGGTCAAATGCATCATACTTTATGTTGTGGACATAAAATACGATTTGATAAGATCTCGCAGAGCCTATGTTTGTCACTGGATATCCCCTCCCGCCCATTCTTTCCCACATGAAGTTGCCCCACGCTGTTCTCAAATCCTCACATGTGTAGAACTTTCTGCCCCCTCACGTCTCTGCCCGCTCTTGCCCCACTTCCCAGATGCAAAGTATGGGGAGAGGGTAAAAGCAGAGCCTTTTGTGAATGGGCTTCAGGAAACGATGTACTGCACACAGCAGATGATTTCAACATGTTCTTTTGATTATGTTTTTACTTTTTATTGTTTGAGAATCCACAATGTTTTCAGAACACACTTCTCCTCCCCCAACTCCTGCCAAGCCTCCCCCTTCCCCCCGCCAACTTCTACCCACTCAACTTCATGTTCTTTATCTCTTGATGGATAGGAAGGACAATGGAGAAAGGGACTTGCAAAGGATTTATAGGGGCCAGGATTAGGGGAGCGTGTGAGAATGCTGTCTCTAAGCTAGCTTGAGGTAAGAAACATGTGGAACCCTTCAGCAAGACATTAACTAATGCTTTCGCACAGGTGCAACTGAATGGAGCTAACACCTCACATCAGGTCCTCGTGTTGTCCAGCGTGTCTAGGGATGAATAAATAGAGGGGGTGCAGACAGGGAGGCCAGGCAGGGGAGGGAAACCATTTTACATTCCTTGTTCACTAGCCTTAGAAATGTGCCTGGACTCCAGCCCCAGAATCTGCATGCCCATTTCTGCCCAGACGTGAACTACAGCTTCCCCAGTGAGGGACTAAAGCCTATGCCACTTGTCTCGGTTCTGTTTGGGTTGCCAAAATTACGCTGCTCTTTAACAGAGCGGGGACTGAGTCAAGTTATAAACTTGGGGGCTTAGAGGAGTTCCGAAGATTATTTCTCTTGAAGGAAACACACCTAACATAACGTGAGACAGTGAAATGGACAAGAAAAAAAAAAGCATTGCGATTCTCTTCTGTGCCCGGGGCTTTCATATCCATTATTGCTGTAATTCTCAAAGCCACCTTACCAAGTTAGGCATATTTTTCTGGCTTTCTAGGCAATAAAGCTGATTTGGGAAGAGGCTAAGAGGACTCCAGCTTAAAGTTTGAGTGAAGGATTTTCAGGACGAAATTGAAAATCAATTTTTTTTCTGGGTCAAATGTTAGACCTTTGTTCCTCTTGGGTTCTGACAGCACACTTCATACATGCTTTATAACGTTGTTAGGTTATAAATCAAGCCAAGTGGGTAAATTAACATTTTATGGAAGGAGATAGAAAAATAAGAAAAATGTAAAATTTTCACTGTGTGCATTGAGTTTAGCATTTTTAGTAGTATGGACAGTGGCAGTGTGGGTACATAGTTCTTATTCAGGGGCCAATAAAAAAACAAGCCCAGAACTTACTGTATGAGTCCCTGGGACACCCCACCCACTTCATAAGTCAAGTCATAGGTTCAAACCCCCAAAGTTTCTAAGCATGGCCATAAAACTCTTGTTACCTGTCCTACTTATCTGAACAATACTAAAATGCCTCCCCCCAAGGAGCCAGGAGTTTAGTCTAAATGTATAAGATATAAGGGGCTTGTTCTCATCAGGGTGTGTCTGGGACGTGGAAGAAGTGGAGTCTCGGGAGCAGTGCCTCTGCTGTTGCTGTCACTACTAATGATGGGTCCAATAGGAAACAGATAAACAAAGGGACCTGAGATACCTACTGGGCTGCTGCCCATTCACAAGCCAGGTAAGTGTTGGTTTCTGGAGACCTTGCAAGGTGAAGTTATCCTGCATTTCCAGGAAAGGTGTGTGGAGGCCAAAATGATAAGGAGTAGCACAGAGTTTCAAAAGTGATTCTAAGATTCCATCTTTCTCACCTCAGATCAATTGCTTTGCTTAGTTTCAAGACAAAGTATGTAGTTAGCTTTGGGGGACCACGATTCCAGGGACGTCAAGTTCTTTGGGCTACCATATTTCATAACCAGAAATTTCATTCACTCTCACAACCCACCCAAGTAGCCCATCACTATGTGGGTGACACCGTCTTGTCCTGTACTCTCTTCTTCTTTAGTTAGCTGGAAAACATCATCAGATGCATCCTGCTCCACGCACAGCACTGTCCCGGGGCACACAGGGATGTGTGGGACGCCACAGAATACACCAGGAGACAGTTCAAGTAGATGAGGCTGCAGATAAGGAAGAGCAACTGCTAGACGAAGGAGATTGGGAAAGGGCTAACAGATGCTAAAAGAAATGCCTCATGGACCAATCAACCTAAATACAGTGCATTCACTTAAGGATACGGTCTTTTAAGTTTCATTTTCATCCTAGAATCGTTTTAGAATTACTGAGAATTTGAAAATAGTAGAATGTTCCCATATCTGCTTTGTCTAGCATCTTCAAATATTAACTTCGTAATTAATATTGGTCAAAACCACAAAATTCACTAAATTCAACACTTTACCTGACTTTTTAACAGGTTTTCCACTGTTTTTGTTCTGTTTAGAACCAAATCCCACACCCTATATTTAGGATGTGCTTAATTTGGATATTGCTCCAGGCTTTCATTACTTATTTTAAGAATTTGTTTTGTTTTAATTGTATGCATGTGTGTGAGAGTACTGGCATTGTGAGTGTGGATGCCCCCTGGACCTGGAATTACATAGTGTTGAGGCACCAAATGTGGGTGCTGGGAACTGAACTTGGGGCTTCTGCAAGAGGTGTCTGCGCTCTTAAATACTCAGTCATCTCTCTAACCTCGACTTTTATGATGACTTTGTCAACTCTGGTTGTTACAGAAGGCAAAAGGAAGACCATAATGGCCAATGCCCCTTCGGGGGTATTTTGCTGGATCACAGATACCTTGATCAAAACGTAACTCATGCACAATTTTATCAGTCAGCTGGGAGGGTGCTGCCGCTGAACCTGACAAAATATCACGAACTGTTCATTTACAGAGAAATATTTCAGGCCTTCCCAAAATCATTTAGGCCAATGCTGAAAGCAAACAGTTCTCAAACTATGTCTGAGAAGCAATCTGGTCCAATCGAATTCTTAGTAGATTGAAATTGAGAACTTGAGCAATGTAAATGATTTATCCACAATTCTTCTATGAGTTGGCAGCCACTTTAGAATCTATCTTTAATTCCTTTCCTCCCTTGGGAAAAATACACGGAATATTCCACAAGTTGGATGCATCTTTTAAGTGTTTTCAAAGGAACAAAAAGTGAAAAACAGTTCCGGAGAGTGCGAGAGCAATTGAGACACCCCTTTCTCCCAGTCCCTGACTTAGTTCTATTTTCATCAAACATTCTCTGCATCGTGAAGAACCTTTGAACCTTTGCTGTGTCTCCTTGTGTGGCCTTTGGAGAGTCTCATCCTCCTTGGTGGGTAATTGCCTGCTTTCAGCTTCCAACCACATCAGTTCAAAGAAGAAAGATGTGGGGCCACTCTGGAATTCCTCCTCGAGGACAAGGACTCCGAGCCTCACTTTGTGGGCAGGTTGAGCCCTCCGTTCCTCTTTTCTATTTTCTGTCTTGTCCAGTTTGCTTTACCTGTGTCAAGTTTTAGCTTCTCTTCCTCCACACCACTAAGAAAGCTAAAGTGCAGCCCAGTCCTTTGGAAGGAATGCCTGTGGAAGTCACGAAGTGATTCTTTTTAATCCACTATGATTAATTTTTTCCATGAGAATTTGCAGACTGTTAAGCTTATTTTTACAGCAGTGACCGAGAAAGGATGTCTGTCAGGCATACCATATATTTATTGTAGATGCCATTGTTAATGAACTGAAGTCAACATATCAGTTTTCGGTTTTCAAATGGTAGGTATCAAGTGAATAACCAGAAACAAAGCTTGTCAGCTGTGTCGGGGAAGCCATTGTTCGGGGCACGCTGAGTAAAACTAAGTACTTGGCTTTCAAAGAGAGGAGAACTCAGATTTTTTTTTTAAGTCCATCCTCTAGCCTCACCCCCATACAAGAGTGAAATTAGACTTTATTTTCCAAAGCATGCAGACCTCTTTAGCTTGATGCCCGACTGGAGGCGGAAGTTGGAATAATCCAAATTTGGGGGGGGGGAGGCGGGTGGACAACTTAGTTTTGTCTAGAGACATATGTGTAAAGAGTGTTTGTTTTGGAAGCAGACATGATGGGATTTAGATACAGGATCTTGAGGTTATTCTCTGTGCGTCCTTAGGTGAGGTACTCATTCCTCAGGAGATTCGGTCCCCTCTCCTACAGACCTCCTCAGGACCACATTAAAACTGGCAATGAACAGAACCGATGTTTTCATAGTGTGCTAGTATGTTCCCATGCCCTGTGGACCAGAGAACCTTTAGGATTACGTATCCTAAGGAATCCGGTGAACAAAATCTCCATGCTGTGATTTTAATTTTAGACATGATGTGGGACTTTTTGGATCTAGTTAATTCTTCTATACATGCCATGTCTATCAACCAAGGCTATAAACTCCTGTGATCCTGGGCCATAATACACAGTTCTAGTGTTTTGTTTTTCCCCTGAGCATCCATCATAGTGTCTCCTACATGGTGAGGTCTCATGCAGTTGAGGAAAGTAACTGAGTTGAATTGGGCTAAACAGTTTTATCATCACTATAAGGAACTTTCGATGAAGAAATGTTCTAGGGAAAGTGGGGAAATAGCCCGTGGTAGGCAGAATAATGATCCCTAAATACACAGAATGTAATACTTGGCATCTGTGAGTACAGCTAAATCATTTTCGATTATTTGGATGACCCCATTGAATTACATGAATCACCATGGGATTTTCTAACTTTCATAACAATAAGATAATAAATATGTGTTTTTCTGGCCTCAAAATGTTTTCATTTGCTATGGCACTAACAGAAAAATATACACACTATCCCCATGCCCATGCAAAATTCTCTCTCTCTCTCTCTCTCTCTCTCTCTCTCTCTCCCTCTGTGTGTGTGTGTGTATGTGTGTTCTTGTAGAGGACAGAGATACAGAGGTCAACATTGAGCACCAATTCTCAGGTGCTGCCTACCTTGATTTTTGAGATGAGGTCCCTGAGACCCCCCAGTTAGACTAGGCTGGCCATTCCCCAGACCTCAAGGGTCCTCCTATCTCTGCCTTCCCTGTCCTGGGATTACAGGCAGGGATCAGTACTCCTGGCTTTTTTAAAAAAGAAAAGAAAACAGAGGACCCTAAGAGAGACTTACATGGAGCTAATCTACATGGGAAGTAGAAAAAAGAAAAGATCTCCTGAGTAAACTGGGAGCATGGGAATTATGGAAGAGGGTAGAAGGGTGGTGCGGGGGAGGGAGGGTAGCATGGAAAAATATATAGCTCAATAAAAACAATAAAAAAAAGTTCTAGAGATGAAACTTAGTGCAAAGCAAGCACTTCACTTTCTCTTCAGATTTCCTCCCCTGCTAAGTTCTGGAATTTAAAAAGAAGATGCCCTCGAAAGCATATGGTGCTGGAAAAACACATGCATAAGTTTTGTTTGATTTGGAAAAGTCAACAAGGAGCTTAAATATCCTTAGATGGAAAAACTGAATTCTGAGACATACCATCAACAGAATCCAAGAGTAAACCTGTATTATTCTGATGTTGAAGCTCCACATAGACTTTGAAGGCTAAAAGGCCTTACTGAACAATGACTTACAGTCGGCAGTAGAACCACTTGTCAATAACCATGTACAGAATGCTTTTTTGCATTAATCTTAATGTCATTATCTAATATCTCTGTGAATTTCAAAGACCCAAACGCTACTCTGAGTCCCAGTTTCCTCAACTGTCAAGTGGTCAGTTTAAACCTGCTTTGTGTTATGATCTCAGTGTAAGTCACCTGCCAAAATGCACATGCTTGAACACTTGGTGGAACTGTTCTGGGAGGTTTCAGAACCCTTAGGAGGTGGGACTTAGCCAGAAGAAATAGGTTGCTAGTAGGCAGGCATTAGGGTTATAGCCTATGTTCCCCTTCTCTGTCTCTCAGCTCCCTGGTCAGTAGCAACTATGTGAGCAAGCTATGAAGCAAGATCCCACTAACAAGGCCATAGTGTCTCCAGTGCCATGCCCTCCCCGCCATGATGGACTGTCTCCTAAACCATGAGCCACAAGAAAGCCTCCACCCTTACATAGTCATTAAGTATTCTGTCACTGTGATGGGGGGAAGTAATGAAACATTTTTCTGTCAGAGACACCATGGGATACATAGGAAACCCCAACACAATTCTATGCACAGAAAGCCTGAGATGAAAATAAGCAATGTTACTACTCTGAAAAGAAAACTGGACATCCCTGTATTCTCGCAAGGTAAAATAGAATAACCACAGAGAAATAAATGATTTGATTGATCAAGAGATTTTTCTCTGTATCAGATGCTTTATTAGGCTCTACGACAGAACAATGAGTGGAACACAGCTGTCAACCTCTCTAAGCATAGAGTTGCCTCAACAGGAGTAATTATCTAAGTGATGAGTTAATTTAATATTTTCAGGCAGTAGCAAGGTTTGAGCGATAAGATATAAACGTTTCATTTATTTCAAGGGCATGTAGATCATATCATAATCCTCACACGTATAGTCATTTTAATGAAAGCAATACAGACATACTGAACATGTCAGCCATTCAGAAATTGACTAGAGAATGCCATGTCAGAAAGAAGGAATGAGAGCACACTCCCCTGGCTACTGGGAGAACTATTCTGTTTTGTCATGATAGTGTACTAGAACTGAGTAAATATTAAAACAATGCTAATATTCGTAGAAGATACAACTTGATAAAAAAAAAATGACCACTCAGTAAGAAGGTGAGTGAAATGGTTCTTGTAAAAAGAAGCCTAACTCTAACTGTAATCCTAACCCTAACTCTAACCCAAACCTTAATGCTTACCGTAACCATAACCCATACCCTAACCCTTAACCTAACCCTAATCCTTACCCTAATCCTACCCTAGCCCTGACACTTACCTTAACCCTTACCCTAACCCTGACAAACCCTAACACTTATCCTAATCCTAACCCTAACTCTTAACCTTACCCTAACCCTAACCACGCTGAGCCTATGAAAAGTTCTCATTCTGAACTCTGATGTGCAAGTTAGATTATAGGGGTTAGACAAGAGAGAGCCAGTCATGAAGGAGAAGGGAGGAGAATGATAGCTTGGTGGGAACTGGCACTTGTTGTGAGTCAGTTAGTACATGCCAATTGTGAGCTCGTATTACCACAAGCTTTGTCATAGACAGTGGAAAACAGTTATGAGTATTGTGTTTTATTTCTTAAACTATTGTTTTTAAAACTTGTAACTCTTTATTTAATAATATTCATATACATGTGCATATGCGTGTTATGTAGCTAGATGCAGGTGTGTACTCATGTGTACAAATGCACTGGCCTGTGTGGGGGTCAGAGGTTGGCTTATGGAGACTAGAGGTTGACATCAAGATGGCTTCTTCATTCACTTCTCCCATTTTTATTATTACTATTAATTATTATTATTTGATGATGAAGATAAAGGTGATGTTTTGAGACAGTGTCTTACTGAACCTGACCCTGCCATTTCAGCTAGACTAGCTATCCAACAATCCTCTGGGATTCACTTATCTCCATTCCCTAGTGCTAGGATTACAGGCATGTGCCACCATGCCTTGCATTTATGTGAATGCTAGGAATTCAAACTCAAACACTCAAGATGCTTGTTTAATAAGCTATCTACCCACTGCAACCCCAGTCCTTTATTTAATAATATTTTAATTGTGTATATTTGTTGTACATGGTGCTGTTTTACACAAGAACATTTCCCATATAAGCCCTATATTCTCCTCTCTCTCTCCTCCCTTCCCTTTATTCCCTTGTTTCCATAGTCAGTTACTTCCAGTTTGTGCCATCTATACATACATGATTTTATGTATTTCTATAAATCTATCCACAAATGAGAGAAAGCATGTAATGGTTGCCTTTCTAAGACTCACAGCATTTGTGAATATGATTGTCTACATCTGTGTCAATTTTTTCTTAAACCTACACAACTTCATTTTTCTCCAAGACTAAAAAAATACATATATATAATATATACATATTTTTCCTTTAATCCATATATATGTGTATATATGTGTATTCATATATATATAGATACATATATATGTATCTATATATACTTTCCTTCATTCATTGCTCTATGATGGACACCGAGATTGGTTCCATAACTTAGCTGTCGTGAGTAGTTCTGTGATAAACATTAATGTGCACATGTCGTTGTTACATATTGACTAGAGACTTGGTAACTAGCTACCCAGGAGTGATATATCTAGGCTACATTGTAACTGTAATTTTAGGGTTTTTAGAAACACCACCATACTGACTTCCATGGTAGCTGGACTAGTTTACATTCTCATGAACAGTGCCTAACAGTCTCTTTTGCCTACATCCAGAATAACCTTTCTTATTTTTTGTTGTTGTTTCTTTATAAAAAACTTATTCTTTGAAATTATTATATAGTATAATTTGATCATATTCTTTCCCCTGTTCCAACTCCTCCAAGATCTATATCCACCTAATTACTTATCCAACTTCATGTTCTTTCTCTCTCTTAAAATTCAAAAACAAGCCTGGCAGTGGTGGCTCACACCTTTAATCACAGCACCCAGAAGGCAGAGGCAGGCAGATCTCTTTGAGTTCAAGGCCTGCCTGATCTACAAAAGCAAGTTCCAGGGCAGCCAAGACTGTTAAACAGAAAAACCCTGTCCCGAAGAACCAAAATAAATAAATTATTAAAAAACAAAATAAAATAAAATTAATAAATGGATGAGTAACTAAAACACACATTCCATGTTTGAGTTCAAATTGTGTTGGCACAGGGCCCATTTTGGAGTGTGGTGGGTCTAACCCAGGATACTTCACTAAAGAAAATGAATTTTACCTTTGCCAGGGGCATCAATTAGAAATAACTTCTGGGTTAAGGGTGGATCCCATATACACTCCTCCCTCAATGCTGGGACCCCATATGGCTTGACCTGTGTAAGTCTCATCGTGCTGCCTGTTTCTATGTTTTCCTATGTGCACCAGTCATTTTGTGTAGTAGGAGGGGAGCGAGCTGCGTCCTGCCACCCTGGCTGGCTTAACCCCTGAAATAACCATATAGAAATTGTATTAATTAAATTATTTCATGGCCCATTATATCTAACCTCTTCTTGGACAAATCTCACATCCTGATCTAACCCATTTCTACTAATCTGTGTTCACCACGAGGTTGTGGCTTACCAGGAAAGATCCTAACCAGCGTCAGTCTCAGACAGGAGTTTCATGGTGTCTGACACACTGCCCTTCTTCCCAGCATTCTATTCTGTCTACTCCACCTACGTGATTTCTGCCTTATCAAAAGGCCAAGGCAGTTTCTTTATTCACCAATGAAAGCAACACAAATACAGAAGAACCTCCTAAACCATTTCCCCTTTTTCTGTTTAAACAAAAAAGAAAGGCTTTCACTTTAACATAGTAAAATTACATATAACAAAACAGTTATCAAGCAAGAACTACAGTTACCATATTTAGATCTATTTTATCTTTTATCATAACAATGGAAAACTATATCTATCTTTTCTTCACCTCCATCAAAGACTCAGAAGGATATAATATTACCTAAATAAACAAGAAGTAAGCAACTTCTAAAACTCTAGAAGTGACAGAGACATCTCGCTTCCTGGACAGTCACCCAAAGTTTTTCTGTACCATTGGGGCATCCATCTTTACCCTACAGGCTCATAGTATCCAGCAGACATTTCCATGAAGTAGGAAATTTTAAAGACAGTTCAGTCACTTTTTTCTGTGTCCTGCAGAATGTCTCACAGACTCTTTCATGAAGCAAGAACTCTGAAGGATCATCTCACCTTTAAGCAAGTTCAGCAGTCCTCCCTCTGCAGGTTCTTTGTGTCCAATTTATGCAAAAGTCCAGGCAAGAGCAGTTTCTTTCCCAAATGGCTAACCAACTCCATAAGGAGCCTCTTCGATGCCCATCTTCCTCTTGAAGTAGATTGGTGCTGCCAGGAGCAGATGTGTCTCATTGTCATGAAAAGCCCTAAGTTATTAAAACATTTTAAATGCCATATTCTGTAGTCTTTGAAAGATATGAAGAATGCCTATCTAACTGAAATGTATCTCTATATATCTAGATAATCTAACTAACACGACTATAAACTTGACTATTATCAGTGATTATCCATTACCTACCCATATTTCCTAATTATACATTACATTTTTAAATGAACTACATAATCACAATACCTTAATCAAGAGCAGAAATATACATATAACAAGACTGACCTTAAATTTATATCAATAAAGCAAAATCCAAACAAATGCAAATTATTCATATCTATATCAATTTTGCATGTGGAGAACACTGTGTCCTCAGTCACCATCACTTCTGGTTCTTACTATCTTTCTGCTTCCTCTTCTGCAGAGATCCCTGAGACTTGAGGGGAAGGGTTTGATAAAGATATTCCATTTAGGGATGAGTGCCCCCAAGGTCTTCCACTCCCTGCACGTTGTCCAATTGTAGGTCTTTGTGTTAATTCTCATCTACTGCAAGAAGTTTCTTTACTGTAGGTTGAATGAGACAATGACCCAGACTACAACAGCATGTCATTTGGGGTTACTTTATTGCTACATTTCTTTAGCAGAATAATAGTATTAATTTTCCTCACTCCCATGATCTATTTAGTATCAGATTCTTACCCATTTTAGCAGTCCAGGTATGGGCTCCATCTCTTGGAATGGGTCTTTTTTGTTGTTGTTGTTGAGCTATACATTTTTCTCTGCTTCCCTCCCTTCTCCCTTCCCCTTCAACCCTCTCCCATGGTCTTAAATCCAACCAGTGGTTACTCCCATAATATCTGTGCTGCAATCATACCAGTGTAACTTGCAGGTAGTTCACTGTTGTATTTTACAGGATTTGTAGCTGGGTGGTTTTTTTGTTTACCTTTCTCCTAGTGGGCAGAGTTCTTTTTAATAACATGAACACTAATCAATAGGGGTAGAGATTTTATCTGGGTACCAGTTCAACTTCACCATGCTTGTTAACAGTTATAAGTGTTCAGCAATAGGGTCTTGCCATCAGTTTTAAAGAGCAACCATAGCCTTGGCAATAGCTGATGATGTTGGGGAGATTCTATGGGACTCCTTTGGCCAATGACTAAACAAGATATAATCCATTCCTGGCTTCAGAGCTTTTACTTGGTGGTATAAGCTGTTTAGCTGGGGCATTGTTTCCCCTATTATTTGGTGGCTCCATTTAGATTCTTTTCATATATGTATATATTTTGGGATTCTTCTACAGTAGTAGGTTTCCATATAGCTTTTCAAATGGCCTTTCATGTTAGTTGTCCCTCCCTATAATCCCTTATTTACCTTTCTCTCCCACCTCCTCCTTTTTTAGTGCCCCTCTTGTTTTTTTTCCTTTACCTCTCTATAATACAATATTTTATTTCCCCTTCCTTGGAGTATTTCAATAAATTTTCCATAAAGAAAATGAAAAAATAGAAAGAAAAATGAAAATTGCAGATAAATGGATGGAGCTAAAAAAATAAGAATCTTGTGTGAGGTAACCCAAACTCCAAAATACATGTATGTTTTCTCTCTTATACAGATGCTAGCTTTTATGTAGAGTAGCTTGTTTTATCATATTTATTTACCATAGCCACCCTCCAGCTGCCTCTGATTTTCCACACCCCAACTCCCTCCCAACTTCAAGTTCTTCTGAGTCTAATCTTGACAATGTATGCATGGGTGTTGGACCATCCACTGGAGCATGGGCAGTCTACCAGAAACTATATTGTCAAAGGAGAGTGACTCCCTTTCCCTCAAATGTCATCAACTTTCAATAGCTCCTCTACTAGGGATGAGTTTCAGAGGTCACTGTCCCTACTCATGCTGGAATTTGGACTGGCTTAATGTTACGCTGTTCTCGTTCAGGTAACCACAACTGCTGTGAGTTGATCTGTGCAATTGCCACATCATGACCAGGAATCAGAATTTCACAGCTCGCCTTCCCAACCACAGGCTTTATATTCTTTACATGCATTTTTTCAGGATGCTCTCTGAGTCATTGTCACAACTTTTAAAAGGAAAATAAGACAGTTTGTTCAAGAATTCCCCATCCAAGCAACTGTAATGTGTGAAAACTTTATCCCCACAGCTTTGACTGTTCAAAGTAATAGCCAGAGCAATCTTATATGTGCAGCCACACCCTGTGGCAAGTCCTGCTGGGACTCAGGGTCTACCTGTATGCTCAGAAAAGAAAGAAGGCAATGGCTTGGTTGGAAAGCCAGTATCCTCTAGTAGAGTCTTTGGAAATGGGCGGGGGGGGGATGTAGGGAAACAAGGTCCTTATTTGCTACTGGTGGAAACACCAGCTGGTGCAACTGGGAAGAATGTAAAACTGGAGGGGGGGGGATAATCAGTATACAGGTTTTTCTAAAAAAAAAAAACTATAAATATGACTACCATATGACTCAACTATACTAACTCTGAGTATCTACTCAAAGAAGTCCAAGTCAGCATAGCACATCTGTGTTTACTTCTGCAGTGCTCACAGATTCTAAGATATGGAGACAGTCTAGAGGTCTATCAACAGGTTGATGGTTAAAGGAACTATGATACTCTATAATACAATTTCATTGAGCTGTAAAGAAAGCAACATTAGAACATTTGCAAAAAAATTGATAGAGCTTGAAATCTGGCTAGAAACAAAATCTTCACTTTCATGTCATGTGTGTGTCCATGTGAGTGGTGTATATGTTGATGTGTGTATTTATGTATATGGAATGCATGTGAAGGCAGAGGTCAATAATGGTGGGTGTTTTCCTCGATTGCTCCCCACCTCATTTTTCTTTGAGGCAGAATCTCTCACTGAGTTCATCAGTTTAGCTAGACTGACTTTCTAGTGCATTCTAGAAACCACCCACCTGTCTTCCCTGCACTGGGGTTGCAGATGCATACTGCCATGCTGAGCATACACATAGACTCTGGCATCTGAACTCAGGCTTACATGAAGTGCTATACTGGATGAATCTTTTCTGCAGCCCTACTTGTTGATTCTTGATGATAATATCAAGATAATTCCTTGGGTGAAGGGCTAGTCATCTGAGGGCAACAGGTAGCCAAATGTAAAAGAATGGATTGGACCCCTTTCCTACATATTAAAACAATCAAGTGGATCATGAACTTATTGAAGCAACTGAAACTGAAATCCGGAAAAAAAAATTTAGGCACACATATTTAACATGCCAAGGGACTTTTAGCTATAAAAACACATAAAAATAAGCCAGGCAGTGGTGGTGCATGCCTTTAATCCCAGCACTTGGAAGGCAGATCTCTGTGAGTTCAAGGCCAGCCTGGTCTACAATAGCTAGTTCCAGGACAAGAACCAAAGCCACATAGAAACCCTGTCTCAAAAAACCAAAAAGAAAAAAAAACATATAAAAATAAATAAAAATTAACAACATTGAGGTTAGACAAAATTAAAGAGTTTTCTGTGGCAAATGATACTATCAAAAAATAAATGCGCCACCTCTAGAGTGGGAAAATTGGAAAGTATGTACAGAATTAGAAATCTGTCTCTTGTTGTAATGAGGTGAGTGGGCCTGCTTTTCGTCCCAGCCACCAGGCTAGCTTAACCCCCGCAGCCTGGCTAGCTTAACCCTGAAATAACCACACAGAAATTGTATTAATTTAATCACTGCCTGGCCCATTATATCTAGCCTCTTTTTGGCAAACTCTCACATCTGATCTAACCCATTTCTACCAATCTGTGTAACACCAAGAGCTTGTGGCTTACTGGGAAAGATTCAGCATGTCTGACTCTGGCGACTCCATGGCAGCTCTCTCTGCCTGCCTTCTTTCTCCCAGCATTCAGTTCTCTTCCCCCCCAACCCCTGCCTATCTAAGTTCTTCCCTATCAAAAGGCCAAGGCAGTTTCTTTATTCAACCAATGAAAACAACACAAATACAGAAGGACCTCCTACACCAGTCTCTAGAATATTTAAGGGACTTGTATAACTAAGTAAAGTTAACCCAATTTAAAAATGAGAGAACATTGGGGTCTAAACTGTTTTTCCATAGAATACTTCTAGATCTCCAATAAGCCTTAACATTTTGCAGAAACAATAACAAGGCAAAATGCCTTCATATAAGCTAAAATATATTCACTAACTATACTCAAATAATCATCATTTAAAAGATATTATCATGAGGTGAGAAGAACAATACACTATTGACTAAGATGAAGAATAGTACAACCTCTTTGGACAAGTTTGGCAGTACTCTTTCTCTTTAATGTATAATTACCAAAGAAGCCAGTATTCTGATCCTAGGTGTGTATGCAATAATAACAAAAACACATTTATCACAAACAAGGACAATGACTGAGAAAAATTACATTCTATATTATAATGATCAAGAAGTAGAACTAGCCTAAATATTTGTGAACTTATGAATGGATAAGTCGAATGTGGTACATCTGTCAGTCACTTAGAAGCAAAAATATGTAAAGTGTTGAACCAATTGAACTATGGCCAGTCATTGAAAGTTTTCTATTTAGTGAAAGAAGTCAATTCCAGCAGACCACATTTATTTCCAAATGTCCATAATAGTAAAATCTACAAAGTAAATTAGTGGTTGCCCATGACTAGGGGGAGGAGTCTGATTGTCAGTGGTTATGGAGTTTCTTTTTAGGGTTATTAAAATGTTTCAAATATTTTGTGGTGGTTACATGTGCTCAAATCTGTTGAGTTCTACATTTATTTATTTCATGTTGGTTATATCCCAATAAAAGCACTAAAATGTATATCATACAATAAATCATACCTACTATCTCCAAGAGACATATCTCCATCAATTTACAGCCAAGAAATGTGGCTGAAATATTGCCCAAATTTTGGATACTTCCTCAGTTATATTTTGTGAGGTTTGTGGAGGGACCCTGCTAAGAAAAATTTTAACACTGAGAAAAGAGCTGCTTAAATACTAACATGAGTCCTACCTACCTCTTTCTCTACTTTTTCTGCCTTTGGATAAGAGAGCTGTAAGTCAACCCAGCATGGCTTTCTTACTTGTTCACATAGTTTCATAATGTAGAATGTAAAAATTATTTCTTTTAATGTTGAGATTATAATTATACCATTTACACACCCCCTCCTTCCTCCTAACCCTCCCATGTTCTCCTCCTGGCCTTCTTTCAAATGCATGGCCCCCTTTCCCTGTTAATTATTGATGTGGGATTACTGTTAATGAATAAAGAACTGCTTTGAGCCTATAGCAGAGCAGGGTGGGGTGGAGCAGATCTAGGTGGGGAGGACTGGACTGAATGCTGGGAGAAAGAAGGGTGGAGTCAGGGAGATCCCATGTAGTCCCGCCAGAGACAGACACTGGGAACTTTAACCGGTAAGCCACAGTCACACGGCCAAACACAGATTAATAGAAATGGGTTAAATTAATATATAAGAGTTAGCCAATAAGAAGTTAGAGCTAATATGCCAAGCAGTGATTTAATTAATATAGTATCTGTGTAGTTATTTGGGGGCTAAGCGGCCAGGAACCAACAAGTGGCTCTCTCCTTACTACAAATTATTTTAACATGCATATATGAATTTTTAGAAGTACGTACACAACCTGATCACTCTGTTCAATGTTATTTGTTTGCATTCTTCGGGGCTGACCATTTGATATTGGCTAGCCAACTGTTGTGCTCCTCCCTGGGGAAGCCTGTCTTCCCCACTCTCAGTATTTCTTAGTTGCCTGTACTCTGTGTAGTCTTGAGGCCTCTTAGGCTTTACACCATCCTCATGAGCAAGTCTGTTGTTATCCTTGTTCGGCTTGTGTTTAGATAGTCATGTTGGTGAGCCCTTATGAGTGAAACTTGTAACTTCTGACATTCTCAATAGACACAATCTCACATTCAACTTCCCTGTGCTCTGACTCCTACAATCATTCTGCCCCCAGCCTGTCTTCCCCAACGTTCCTGAGTCTTAGGTGTGGGAATGTTCTGTAGATGCATCCACCAGGGCTCAGCTCTGCCACTCTCTGGGACTTGGTTCTGCAACTCTGCATTTGATTTTAATTGGTTATGATTTTCTGTAATGATCTCTATCTGCTGCAAAGAGATGTCTTCTTGATGCAGAGTGGGGAATATACTTATCTGTGGGCATAAGGGCAAATATTTAGAATGTAGATGGGGATTATGCTGTTTAAGTCACGTGACAGTTGTAGGTCCTCTTCTAAGACCTATGACTTTACGAGCTGTGGTAGTTGGTGAGGTTTCCATTACCAGACATGAGTTCCTTCTTGAAGAGGTCTTAAGTCAAATCAGAAGACTGTTGGTTACTGCCAAGATATGCATGCCACTATTGTACCCTTAGGGTTATCGTGCCATGCTGGTCAACCAACATGCCACTGTGGTTCTTCAGTCTACATATGAGGACCTTATGAATGCTTGTTGTCATCTGTTCTCTGTGCCACCTACGTTCTGCATCTTGCCTGTGTTTGGGTCCTTATGTCCTCGATAATAAAGGTAGTAAGACTATGTGGCTTCTCTTTCCCCATCTTCAGTCTTGTGGATGTAACCCAGGGCCCTGGCTTTGGGAAGCAGGGACAACAGTCTTAGGATTCCATAATGAGGGACTTTAAGGGAGATGCTGCTGCATGACAAGCAATGCTGTGTGTTAATATATAGGTCCCTGGTGGGGAGAAAAAGTTTGTGTTGTTATTTTTGTTCTTATTGTATTATCACACTGGCTGCTAATATTTTAATGTATAAATTTGGAGGTAATCATTCATGTATTGTACCATCTCCCGTATTAGGGTCTTCTCTGTCCCCAAGGTACTTGGTATACTCATCAATTAAACTTGTGACTCAGGCAAGCTATTCTGTCCAAGTCCCCATTTCCTCTCTGTAAAATGAGACAAGGATAACAGTGAGGTATGTTCTCTTTATTGAGTTGGTATGGGTTTAAATCATGAAAGTCTCTAAAATAGGTAAAAATGACCACCAGGATTCTTTGCCACACCTCCTGTGAGGTAATGTGTTCCTGGGCTCTTTTTTTCTGTCCAGGCTATAGAAACCTAGGTATGTGCCTTCAAACTTGACTGACCTTTAAACTAGAAGGACCCTTCTAGATTGTTTTCAACTCGTCTGCCTCACAGAGGTGTTCATAGAGGCTTACAGAGAAGGGACATAGCCAGGACCCACAGCTAACTGATGATATGGCTAGCGCTCTACCATCTGAAAGTGCTCCAGGCTGTTTCTCAACCTGCCTGGCGTGCTCACAAAGGCACATACTCATTTTTCTCCACTTGGGCAAAATCTCAGCTTAACCTGCTGCTGTGATGCAGTGAAAACATGGCAAGTTAGTTTTCTCTGAGCCAAGATGGATGACAGTCAACTGTCTGTGGCAGCTTCTACAGGGCCATGCTGCTGGAAACCAGAAGCTCCTCCCTACAGGCGACTCACCCCAGAAGGCTTCTCCTCTCTGGACCCATAAATCGATGCAGGGGGTACACCAGACTGGACCAATGTGTGGCTTTGTGTGTCTCGGGCAGTCATTCAACTGAGTTATTACCAAGTGAACGTGAACATATGCATTTCACACTCATGTTCTGTGACCCTTGGAATCTGTCCAAACTCATCAGAATCTGAAACCAAGACAGAGTTCACGACCCAGAGATAAGAGTGTGGAGAGTTTGGGGAGGAGCTGATCCCTCCAACATTTTAACTTACTAAGGGTTTTAAATCGAGGGAGTCTGTTTCTTTGTTATTTAGTATTGAATAGGTGCTTCTCATATTTAAGATGAGAAGCCACATAGAGTACACAGAAGGAACACCAATGCTCTAGGGAAGCCCTAGCTCTTTTACCTGGCATACTCCATGGCCTCAGAGCCTGTGACCTCACTTTTCTCAATTTACTGGCGAAAGAGTGTTTCTTCTAATATCCTGTTCAATGGCAACATGTATGCATCCAAATTTCCCCCTTCATATCTTTAAGGGAAGTGTTCCCGTCCAATTTTTGTATTACCTATGTCTCACCAACCTCCCAGGGTTTACACTTACTTATGCCATCGCCACCTATGTGATGCTGAAGGAGGAGAAGGGAAAACACAGCCTAGGTACCTGTTCTTTGAACAGGGGATTTGGTGACACAGGATAAAGAAGCAGTTGGAGATTGAAATCTCAACTCTGCCAGGAGTGTCATTGTGGCTGTGACTTTATTGTATAGTAAAGTGTAATACCCTGAGCACAGTGGATGCATTTGATAAATATGAACACGTACTAAGTCTACATAATGCACCCTAGTACAGTGTGTGCCATCCCCGCTCTACCCCACTTCTTTGTTCCTGCTGTCGCTGCCTGGGGGAGCACAAGTGAATGGGTTCAGCTGCCTTTGCTCTTGAAATAAGCCCGAGCTTCAAGTGCTTTCTCCTGAGCTCTCTGGTAGCTCACTCAGCCAATGGATCCACCTTCCTTGCTTGGAATGAACCAACCCAAACCCGGACGCCAGACTGATTCCCTGGAAATGTTGAGTTTGCTAATGAGGTGAGGAAGATCACACCTGCACTACTGGTTGGCGACTTCAAGCTGGACTCTTAAATTGACAAGCTGGGGGCACAATGCCTTGGGCATGAAATGTCAGCATAATCAATTATGAAGACCACCCGCCCCCAAGCCCATTCAGAGCTTTTCATTTCTGTAAGGTGAGAATGGGGAAAACTTAGCAGTTTGCAAACGCGTCTGTGAGCGTTTCCTACTGCTATGGCAACCAGTGAGAAGCAGGTCTGTGCCCTTCACTCTTTCTGTTGCCAGTGTTTTGATGTACCTTCTATCCTGCCCTGTCCTCAACATTTGCTTGCGTGGAATTTGGCTACCATGAAACAAAATGTGTTTTTGTTTTTCGTTTTTGTTTTTTTGTTATTCTGAGCAATCACAGTTGTTTTTCTTACCCTTTGCCCAAGGAATCTACTCTTGTGGTGACATGACTCTCCATGCTTCCTGGAGGCTGTCTTTCTCAGTCAGAGGCTCACAAGTTCTAAAGCACCTCAGATGCCGGTAGCAGTAAAGAACGCATTCTTATTCCCATAGTCTGGGCATCTGAGGAGCCGAGATGGATGGGGCCAACTCTACATCCTCAGATTTGTCCAAATCCTCCCCCGGCGCCTAATAATCCATTCTGCAAATGCTTCCCTAAGATGGTCAGCTCAAGGGTCTGGGTGACACACGGACAGAGTTTGGCATCTGGGAGTGATAGCTGATCCCAACAGTGTCTCTCTTTGGCTTGTAGATGTGGCTATTTCACCAAGAAGTCATTTTATCCCTAGTTGTTATGAACTTTCCAGGCAATTTCCCAAGGAAATGCTTAGCTGCGAAGGATGTTATAGAATCGATTGCAGCTTGCTCGCTCACTGGCAGCTGGGAAATGTGTGTTTCTTGCCAAAATGTTTTCTGGGACAAATGTTTAAACCAAAACTTGAAATGGGAGTAAAAATTACTATTTTTTTCTCCTCCTATTTTCCCCCACCTCCTCATTCATATAGATTTCTAAGAAAGGGGAAGGTTCGACCACATGTTAATGCATTTGTCTATCTCCTTCATCCTTTGTGAATGTAAATGGCTTAGATCGGAATTCTTTCCAATCTTAATGCTTTCCTTTACTTTTTATCATGACCTGGGATCTCTTTTGGTTCTCTAAATTCCTTTTAATATTCTGGGGTTTTGCTCATATCAGATACTATGTGAAACACTCACACATTCATATTTCATTTACTTGCCGTGAACAAAGCCTTTGGAAGCCTAGGGTCCTCACGGTGATGGAGGGACCAGCCTTTTTTTTTTTAAGAAAAAGTGCACAGCAGTGGAAGAGCTAGCATGGAAGTCCTCTGAAGCTGCCCTGGCTCTGACAGTCTCTCAAGGCCACCTCCCTTGGTTCGAAACACTGTGGCTTGGCAGCTTAAGAACACTGCCCAAGATGGAGCCAGATTTGGTCAGTCAATACCAAACCTTGATGCAATCACTTTGGTATTAAATATAAGTACACAGCAAAGTCATCCTTCTCAGGTTTAGTTTCTGCAGAAATATCCCCAAGGATAGCAGTGTGGTGTGAACAATTTATTTCTATGGCTTGTTCCCTGAAAGGGGTGAAGTCAGAGCATTTAGCTGTGACTTCAAGGCCCAGAGCAAGTAGGTGGGGCACTTGGAGCCTTGTAATACAGAGGCAGGCTGCGGTGTGTGGACTGTCTCACTGGAGAGACGGGGAGAAAGCATGCTGTTTACGTGGTTCTCAGGTTACGAGGTTGACTGAGGGCCGTTATTCAGAGTTCAGAGAGTCATTCAACCTCCAGCCCGCCCTGTGTCAGTTCAACATAGTCTCCTAAGCAGAAGACTGTAAGCCGCACAATGATGTGACTCCACATGGCCTGTAGCCCTGAGGGCACTTGCCACCATGCCATCCAGGGCTTTGAGAACTGTACAAACCAGAGAAAGGAGCAACTGTGAGCTGTGAAGTTAGACCAATGTTTCAACGAGGTGGGAAGGATTCCTTTCTCCTTTTAATTCTAATTGTAGAATCCATAACAAGACTGTGAGGTTAAAAATCATCTTTAAAGTTAAGGTAAAATAAGAAGCATCTCTTGGTGGTCATTCTCATTCTTCTGTTGTTTTACTGTCATTGCCCCCCACCCCCGTCCATTAACAGCCCACACAATGCTCTACGTGGATTAGAAATGTAACCGTATGTTTTTTTTCTGTGGCACCTCTTTCTCTTCTCGGTGCCAAATATCTAACTTCTAGGTACAGCCTGTGCCTTGAAGGCTCACCCCTTCTTGACTTCTCAGGGTTTTCCAAAATCTTATCTAAATTTCATCTTTCATGAATTCGAGTCTGTGTCAATACAGGTAAGCAGTGCTCTTATTTCCTGGTCATTTTTCAACTTTAGCTTGTCACTTCCAATCTTTTTGTTTAATTGTAACAAATTTTTCTAGAGCTTAATGAAGTCCCATGGGTGCTATGTGCTCCTAAGCATTTAGTTCTGCCCTGACTCTAAAGTTAACTGATATCTAGCTCCAACCTCCTGTATCTAGTTGTGCAGCCTAGAACTCCCTCCCCTCACTGGGGGGAGGGGGCAACTTTTAGCCAGTACCAGCACCTCCACCTTCATTATTGCTATCTATGGCTTTCCCCTCCAACTCTTATAGAAACTTATAAGGTATATTCAGCATTGCTGAGTACTGAAACAGAACCTTTAAGAGAAATAATGGTTTTATTTTCACTGTATCCACTAAGCCAGGCAAAACTAATAATTCTGCTATGTCCAAATTCTCTCTCGATTTAAAAATTAATATCCTAAAGTTTTATACAGTTGTCCCTAACCAAGGGTGTAAGAGTATATATGGTATAGTAAATGCTGTACTATAGTGTTTACCTGCCCCCGGTATAGCAAATGATCTCTGAATCTAAGAGTATCTCCACCTGCCAGCCAATAGGCTAAATCAGTGCTACCAAAACCAAATAACCAGCAGGAGGAGTGCTATGTTGCTTTAGATATATGTGATTTTCTTTACTGTGGGCATAACCATCTCTGATAAAGGTTGAAGATTCCAAGTGCTGTAGATGAGATTGTCTATTATTAATGAACGGTAAAGGTCATGTGGACTGTCAGAGGTGCCCTTCGAGGGCTTTGGTCTTCTTAAAAAGCCCACAGACTGTGTACGAAGAGATCTTTCCTCACTCATCCCTGTGGTGGGGAAAAACTTTTTCTTTTGATAAATAAAAATGATGATGCTTAAAAAGAGAGATTTAAAATATTCATACGAATCTTTACAGTGCTTTTTCTTTGAAGAATTTACATTGCTTTATGAGAAGCATTTGAACCGGGATATCTCCTGAGTACAGATCCAAACTGTATGCAGCCCACAGTCTGCTGCAATGAACCTCGCCTCTGCTTGCTCGTCTTCCTGGTACCCCTTTTAAAGGAGTGGAATCTACTATCCTATTTCTCCAATAGTCATCGTTGGGTGAGGTTGAATCTAGAACATGATGTGAAAGATTCAGGAAGTTCAATGTAAGTCCAACCCCACAAAGGCTAAAGGGTTAGGACCTGAGAGAAGTCAGAAATAGACCCAGTGAGTTGGGGAAATGGTGAGAATGGGTTAGAAAATGCAGTAGAATTCCAGATTGGGGTAAAGGCTAACTGCTGATTTTACTAGCAATGTAGGACACGCCTCTGAAACAATTCATACTAAGTCAAGGAAGGGGCAAATGCAGTTTTTAGGTAACAATGGCAATATTTGGTGATACTGTACAGAAAACATTTTATTCCCTACAGGTTAATACCAATTTCTATATTTGCAAGTAAAACCACAGTGGTCTCCGGTAAGCATTCTAGGAAAGTTAGGACAGTGGATGTTTACTTAGAAATAAATAGAAGCAACAAGTAAGAGACTTTCTCACCCATCCTCTGAGGCCCTGCTCCCCTTCTTAAACCAGTCTGTCCTGAGCAACAGAGCCACCTAGTGGTCACCCAGGAAATGCTGCATCCCAGAGTTTAAGCTGTGCTTTTCAGTGGGTAGCCTTCAGAATCTCCTGGAGGACTGACTCCCTGAAACAGATTCTGGTCTGCATTCCCAGGGCTGACCCAGCAGGTCTAACGCAAGGCCTGATAGTTTTCATTTCTAATAGTTCCCAGGGGAATAAGTGCTGGAGCGATGTCCTCCTGGGCATCACACTTTGTGAACCACCATGTTATAATAGTGTTCTTTTATCTAAAGACGGTCATAGGATGTATTCCATTACCTAGCAATTCTACTGACCACAGTTCAGTTTATTTCACACTGTACATCAAATATATATATGTGAAATTTTAAATTGTATCTTATTTAACTTTTACTCAAGACATCATAGGAAAACAATCTACTTTTTCTATCCTATCTTTTTTCTCTATCTTCTTATGATTGATATTCAAAGTGGAAAGAGAAGGTGACATGTTCTGGTAAGCGTGAGTAGTTAGCACATCTGATTAAGTAAATAACAGCACAAGATTTGAAATTGGCTAATTACCATGATATCCTGAAGCTTTAGAAAGAGTCCAATTATTTATATTGTCACTAAAGTTCCCACTTGCTGCCACATCTTTCTTTAATTAAAATTTGTTTTTTATAAAAAATATGCAGAACAGAAAAGGTTTTTTTGCTGTTATTAGTTGTTTTTCATTGAAGGCATAGAAGAAATATATGATTGCTTAAGGAAATTGGGGGAAGCCATCAGCACAGCTTCAATCTTATTTCTATGTGGGCTCTGACTTCGAAAGAAAACTCAACTTATATACAGACATTTGGAACCTGCCAATTTATAAGTCGAAGAACAAGAATCATCAGAGGAGGATGTAGCAATTCAGTTGTGTACACAGGAGAAATCACAAATGAGAGTTGTTGGGGTTTTTTGTTTTTGTTTTTGTTTTTTGTTTGTTTGTTTGTTTTTTTACGAAAACACACAAGCATATAAAGAGAAGGGAGGGTCTATGATCCTCACAATTTTTAATCCCAGCCTAGTGGAAAATGTGGGCTACACCATAAGCATTGGTGGCCACAGTAGCATCTTGTAAGGAGAATTTGGAAGATAAACCAAACAAACAGCTGTTGCTCCCGGGTGGCTTCACCTTTTCATAAAAACAAAAACCCCAGAAGCTTTGGGAGACGTTGATGTATGAGCTGCTCTTTCAGAGCCAGAGTGCAATCCATCAGGTCCTTCCTACTGATTATGTCTCTGAGACTCTGAAGTAGAGAGCTGGGGTGTCCCTTCCATGAGATGAAAGCCGTGTGAAAGATGCCCTCAGCCACCTTTGCCAGCGTCTCCATAGTCAGAGTGATTTTATAGACCAAGTGAAAAAATACTGCGGACTAATTGCTAAACAACGGTTTCCTTTGAAGTTAGACGGGTGGATTCAAAACAATTACATGTGTGGTTAACACAGAGAATGGTATCCTTCTTCTGGAAGCATCCAGACATTTTGATGCAGCAGTGCCATGGATATGGAACATTTATCTAGTAGGATCTTTGTCACCAGCCATTTCTTAGATCTTTGGAGATCTCTAAGGAGTAATAAATAAAGTTATTTGGTAAACTGAGGTGTTGTTGTGGAATCTTATTTTAACTAGGCAAGGATGTGTTACGTTTGCTTATGCTGTGGAATATTACTTTAACTGTGTAAAGGTGTGTTACATTGGTTTATGCTGCATTTATTTAACGATGTAATGATGTGTGTTTAATTATGTAAAGATGTGTTGCATCTGTCTCACCTTGCTGAAGGCACCTGATTGTTCTAATAAAAAAACTGAATGGCCAGTAACTAGGCAGGAGAGGGATAGGTGGGCTGCCAGGCAGAGAAAATAAGTAGAAGAAGGAGAAGAAGAGGGAGAGAGAGGAATGAGAGGAAGAAGAAAGGCGAGAAAGAGGCAAACACCTGGGGCCAGAAGCAAGCAGACATAGAGATAGCAAGACAGTAAGGAAAGACAAAAAGCCCTGGAGTAAAGATAAAGAGAAACAGGTTAATTTAAAAGACCTAGCGAGAAACATGCGTAAGTTGGGCTGACCATTCAAAAATAATAAGTTTCTGCGTCATGATTTGGGAGCTGGTTCATGACAGAAAAATAAAAAACCTGATCTAGGGTGTCCCTGGTTCTTAATCTCATTTATGGTTTCTTCAAGAGGGAAGATGGAATCCTGGATTTGTTCTGGCTTCAGCCCTCACCTGAAGCATCTCCATCTCAAGACAAGGTAAGGAATGAGCTTTTGGAGAACAGATATTTACCATCCTAAAGGTGTTGATGGTCCCTTTTCTTCAAAAGTACAACTTGTAGTACCTTGATAAGTCCCATGTATCTCCCCAATGGCTCTTGAGACCCAGAGCTCCAACAACATTGTCTCTGAGTCTGAAACTCATTGAAGACAAGACTCTCTGACTGTCTAAGTCTCTGGTCTTGGGCAGCCCCAGAGGGCTTTATCTTAGGCGACTCAGTTTTCTAGGGTGAGCCCTGTGCTGAGCAGAATAGATGATGCCAATCATGAGCTCATCAGAATCCAAACGTAAGTGATCTAGCATCATGCTTGGTGCAATGAAAATCCCAGCGTTAGTCTCTAAAACTGTTTAACCTTGCCAGAGGAAGCCTGGGTGTCTGTTAGACTTGTGGCTTATTTGTACTCAATTCTTATGAGTGCCAACCTGTAATCATATTTGAATCAATTTCTGATAAGCAGGTAGTCCAAAATCCAGGGCAAACTAAGGGACCTTAGAGCTATGACCAAGTCTCCACTTAGACTCAAGGGATTTTTTTCCAATGGGGGTTCATCTTTGCCTTCAAGGCAGGATCTACTATCCCTTAGTGCTTTTGGTCACCAAAGCCTGACAGTTACGGGCAGCCCCAACAGCTTCACGCTGATGATGAGATCTGGTCTCTAGTGTAGAATAACCATGTATGTCTCTGTCAGCAGATAGCACATCTGTATCTATTGGGGCAGGAAGAATATAAGCATATCCAAAAAAACCAGCTGCTGCATTCATGATTCTAGCCCCCCAAAACAACAATAATTGTAGCATATCTGGTATATTTTCCAGTTTATGTCCCAGAAGTTTGAAAATAACTCTTCATATGGCTTATGTTTCTATTTTATAACCCCGAGAGAAAAAAATATCTATCAAATTTAGTGTATGCTTTTAACTTTGTGGCACCTTAAGATTTGACCATATTATCTGTAATGAAAACATAGAGACCTTTAAAATCATTTTAAAAAGGGGAAGAAAAGCTCTCTACCAGAGACATGATGTGAAAAGTACCAAAGATTTCAAGCTGGTACAGAAGGGAGGCAGTCAGATGGGTCAGAATGAGTGTAACAGATCCGATCTATCTCAGCTCAGATTAACCTCTTTACCATGTCTGCAGAGGTCCCAAATCCCAGGCTGCAGAAATAAAAATGTGTAATAGAGCAGAACCTCAGGGGAGAAATAATAAAAAGGACTGAATTGCATGAAGAAAAACGAGCCTGTTGACCATGGCTGTACAGTCAGGTGACTGGGGGCTGGAGTTGACAGCGGAGAGCAAAGAGGGAAACATTTTTGTTCCATGCCAATCCAAAGGGCAGATTTGTTTCGCTTGTATCTACTAACTCCCAATCCCAGTGACAATTTGCGTTAGTTGGGAACAGCTGCTTATATGTCAGGTAACAAAAGCCTTGGCTGACCTCAGAGCAAACAACTGTGGACTTCACAGCGGTGTTAATTGCATTTCATGCTCTTGGAAAGCTTTGGGAAAGTTGTGTGAAAATTACCGAACTAGATTCTGCTTTCCTGGAAGCACTCTCCAAATCTTTGGAGGGGAGGTGGAGGGTTGGACAATGGTCATCAGGCATGGGTCAAGTGTGTCTTTCTGGATAAAGGTCTGTGGGTGTGTTTTGGAATGGCGAACATCTATGAAGCTTTAGGCTGCAAGAATAGTGCTCCAGGTTGGTTGGTCTTGGGAACTGGTTAGGACTTGGAAAGATTTTTGTATAAGTTGAACAAGGGAATTGAATTGTGGAGTTCCTTCTTCTTTGTTGATCATATATTTGCTTTATTCCTTTAACTTAAGAATCACAGTAAGTAGAAAAATCTAGATCTGCATGCAGACCTGAAGACTGTGGGTGAAGGATTCTAACCTGTAGACTATGGGTGAAGGGGCATTGTAGCCTAATGTTTCTCATGCTTAAAATATATAGAAGTCACCTAAGATATTGTTAAAATGCAGATGCTGGTTCTGTTTAATGCTTATATGCAGTGTGTGTGTGTGTGTGTGTGTGTGTGTATGTCTGCGTGTGTTCTGTATTACTGATGAACACTGGAATACAGTTTCAGTACTGGACAAGAGATCTCAGGAATTTTAAAGGTTGTGGTCTTTTCCAGCTGCACCCACTGAATTCTTTAAGAGATGAGTTATCCAAGTGGCACCCAGGTGCTGATGAATTCATCTCCACCCATGTAAAGGCAAGAGCACCCATTTTCTGATGGGTCTTCAAATTTGACTAGGGTTTCACTGGATAGTATGTTGGGCACCAAGATTATTTGCATTATTGTGGTAGATAATGGTACAGATTTGTGGGTATAGCTATGATAAAGCTTTGGCTATACAGTAACATTTATGACTCTTCTTTGAGGATGATACGCAATATGTCTCAGAGACAGGGAGACATGGATTTCAAATATTCACACACTTTACCATTCAAACCTCATTATCACATAAATATTTATTGAGAAGGCGATTGTCTTTGACACCAGGGTGACAATGGAAATCTTTTATAATAATAGTATGAAATTTAGCATAGAATATTTTGACTTTGAACTGCTCCTCAGTTCCTCAATGATAAGATTGGGACCTTTACATGAATTATAATAAGCCAACATATGATGGTAATACATGTTGTTAACATTTAATCACAATATCCATTTGAATTGATATTCTGAAAGATATAGACCATGAGGGCCACTCATAGTGAACTTTTATATTTTCCCTTGGAAACTATTTTGTATTCAAGATGCCCCAAAGGAAGCGAGAATGTTGCTCACTGTAGGGCAGGAAGGAAGTCCTTGTTCAGTAGTGGTTAGACCTAGGCACAACTACTTGAGAGGTTTTCTCAATGTTACCATTTGGACTTGTGAAATGGAGAGAACACCCCATGGGATCTTGGGAACTGTTTCCTTCTGTCTAATCCTCTCTGATGGCATAGCCTGAGCAGAACCCAGCTCCCCCCATCTCAACAAAACATTGGTGATTTCATTAAACTGGAAAGGGATTTTAGAAGTGTGTAATTTAACGAGAGTGACCATCTGAATTACCTTGAGACTGAGGGATTTGGAGTAATGAAAGGTGGGCAAATCAATCAGTACACCAGGGGAACATATAACTGATGGCTGTCCTAAGAACACTGAGGTCTGTGAATGCCTTAACTATAACCCAGTCATCCTATGGCATCCAGTCCACCTGCTCTGTGCCCAGCAGCTGGTCACGTGACCTCTGTGTACCTGGGCATCAGCACTCATTCCTGTGTGGAGGCTATTACTCCACTGATAGGCTCATTGGCTTAGTTGTTAGAATGGCCCTGCTGCCATTGACATGGGATTTGCAAGATATTTTCTTAACTTCATGCTGCCAGGTAGAACAACCCAAGATGGGTGGGCTCTCTCCTTGTGTGACTAAATTGAAAAGGGTATGAATTCCTCAAAAGCCCCTATTGTATCTCTTCTACTTGGTACTTCTCCAGTTTCTACTAGTGAACAAATGACTATCCAACTGAGGAACTAATGAACTAGTCCTGTTACAAATGGCCAGAGATCTTGGGCGATTCCTGTTAAAATGAGTATTGAAGGGTAGATACTTCAACTCCCTGAGATTTAAATTTCTCCTAAGACATCACTACCTTGCTGTTGTAGACACTAAATATTTCCAATGAATGAGAGTCTAACTGTCTTCCTAGCTGAATTTTTATGTCTTTGCCCAATTCACAGATGAATGAAGGATATTCTGCCTGAGTTACTTAAAGTCTATTTCATGATATTCCCTATGGGGTGGTTTTATGATAATCAACCTTAATTTTTAGAATTTTAAAATAATAGTATTGACTATATCCACTTGAATCCTCATTGTTTCAACTTATTCAACAAATAAAGATTGACTACACATTATTTTAATACATTAATCAAGCATTGTTCAGAGGCCAAAGGAACTTGCCATCTAGGAGAGGTGCAGTGACCCTATATGATAACACTTAGCATATAGTGATTTACACTGATTAGCTTGTGAAGCCATGTAAAAGGTAAAACTCTTATATTTGTTAGTAATTTATAGTATAAGAAGCTAACCTGAATAATCTTAAATTTGTCAAGAGAAAATTATCGGAAGCCTTGGTTCTATGTTTATATTTTGTGATTATGGATTACTAGATGTCATGTCTTAGTTAGGGTTATTCATACTGTGATGAAACACCATGGCCAAAAGAAACTTGGGGAGGAAAGGGTTTGTTTTGATCATACATCCACATCACAGTCCATCATTGATGGGAGTCAGGCAGGGTAGGAATCTGGAAGCAGGAGCTGATGCAGAAGCCATGGAAGAGTGCTGTTTATTAGCTTGTTCAGCCTGTTTTCATATGGAACCCATGACAACCAGGCCTGGGGTGACACCACCCACAATGATTTGGGTCCTCCAATATCAATTACTGATTTTAAAATGTCCTACATTCTTGCCTATAGCCCAGTCATATAGAGCTATTTTCTCAACTGAGGCTCCCTCCTCTCATATGACTCTAGCTATGTCAAGCTGACAGAAAGCATGCAAGCAAACAAACAGAAAACCTAGCTAGCATACTAAGTGATCAGAGCTCCCTCATACCTCCAAAATTCTGTGCATGGCACCAATACAGCATGATAAAGAGCCCTAAACTTCAGAGTCTAAACCAGCTCTTGTATCCTGGTGCCATTGTAATCTGCTACAGTCCTGGGGACAGTCCTGCTTAGCTGTTGTGGATGAAGCTTCAGGATCCTTCTGAAAATTGTAATGGCTGTGCCCATGGATTGGCTGTGCTTTCTCCCTACTTCCATCATTTCTAGTATTAGTCTGGGCCTAATACTAGAATTAGTCATTCCCTAAGGGAATGGGGAAGTGAAGACTGACATATCCACAGGGCAGAGCAGCAAGGAAGGTGTTGTCTAACTAGTAAGGCTTTGAGGCTCCTAACCAGTGGTGATTCCTAGTCATCATGAAGACAAACAATGTTTCCCGTAGCCTCTCTTAACAGTTGAGTTTCTCCCTGTGTTTCAGTTGTTGCTTTTGATCAAATCTTTGATTGATTGTTCACTGCTAACGTCAATCAGAATTCATTACATATCAACTGCTTTATCTCATGCAATATTTCCTTCCAATCCAATCTTCTTTAATACTACTGATATCCATTTTATTATTTCTGTTTACTTTGTATTTGTATTTGAGGGGTCTTTGCTGAAAACCCTCCAATTGCTTGTCAATGTCATTTGTTATAAGCTCTGTATACGATATGACTTGGTTTGGAGAGATTTGTCTCTCTGTAAAGAAAGAAATGTGATCACTTTATATCTATAATATTAATGTTTTATTAAGGAAATTGGAACAAACAACAACTACTTTGTATAAACTCTCTTATTTTGTGTTTTTTAATTTGTTGCTTTCTCATAATTTTGTATATTTTTCTGTGTTTTTGTTTTCATGTGATTGTATTCTTATGGGGGTTGATCCAACTTTCATAATGGTAGTCAGAATAAAAAATATTCAGGTAATCAATATATTAGAGATTGCGTTTACATGCAAAAAATTGGAAATTATAATTCTTTACTAAAGTCAAAGATGAAGTGATAATTGTTTGCTACATTCCCAAGGAGTAATTTAGCATGCCTTTGGATATCTTGTCCTTCCTACTCAGACCCTCTTGTCAATTACTCAATCTAAAGACACTTATTATTTATTTTCCAAGGGAAGATTCTAACACTTGCCCACTGTACTCTGGGCCATGCCATTATCTGTCAATTACACCAATCTGGCAAGAAAGAGTGCTTGGTGACAATGCATTACAATAGGCAGGTTCATTACCCACAATAGGTGATAAGGGACAGCAAAAGTATAGGGTTCATAGCTCGGTAGTCCTCTAAGATATAAAAGAATTGCCAGAAATACAGTCTTATGTGAAGGTGGCTTGCTTGTTATACAGCCAAAGGATCCTGGAAAGCATCATCCACTCTGGTTTTTATACCCAGATGAAACATGAAATGCTAGGCTAACGCACTGTAGGTCATCCTGGACCAGAAAAGAGCAGAATGGAGCATGATGTTACATTCTCAGCACTCTCTATGGTTGTTCTGAGAAATACAAGTGAGAAAGAGGGAAAACCGGAATGTGCAAGGCCACCCGGAGATGCATCTTATATTTGTCACATTTCACACTGAATGAGTATTTGGCTTCCCCATAAATCTCATTCTACATTCTTTAGCTCACAGAATGATATGATGTTCCATGAAGAAACGTTAGTCAGAAATCCTGAGTGCCGCCTTGACTCCTCAATTCCCCATGATGACATAGACCAAGCCCACTGCATCCTGTTTTTCCCTACTCAACCTTTTTTTTTTGTTTTTTCTATTTTTGTCTAGATTAAATTCACACTCTATTTCACTTCTCCTGATATGTTTTATTCTAGGAGGATTATTGTTTTCAATTTTAATGATTCTTGTTTTACTTTGTTTCTTACATACTTTGCCTATTTTTGAAATCCTACACTGTTTTCTCATAACCTTTAGGGTAAATTGCTAAATCCTATGTGGGGATATAATGCCTTTGCCTTTGGCTACCTGAACACTGCCTTTCTCTCTGCTTTACTTTTCTACATCTTCTGTTCTCATGTGTCCTAACTGCATAAAGGCATGCCCTTGCCTGAAGACTCCACACTTTCCCTCACTACCTTACCCTTAAATACATCATTCTCTTTAGCTGGAACATTCTGCATTCTCTTTACTATCAGATTAATTCCACTTTATTCTTGTTTGCATTCTTTTTAAAATTGGTATGTGTTCATTGTTTATAGTGTCAGGCTTAATATAGGAAAATTTCCCAAGTATATCACATTTTGTGATCTTCCTTCCACCCTCTCCCCTTATCTGTCTTCCTCTATTTCTCTCTTGTAAGCAGACATTTTCTGTACCAACCACCTCTTCCCAAAGACCCAGCAGCCACTTCCTACATAATTGACTCAGACGATAAATAATACTAATAAATGCTTGGCTGATAGCTCAGGCTTATTACTACCTAACTCTTACACTTAAATTAACCCATAATTCTTATCTGTGTCTAGCCACTTGACTTGGTACCTTTTCTCAGTATGGAATGCCCACCTTGCTTCTCCATGTTTGCTTGCGACTCTCTGACTCTGCCCTTCCTCTTCAAAGAATTGTCAGTTTGCCACCCTACTTATACTTCTTGTCTGGCTATTGGCCAATCAGCATTTTATTAAACCAATTCAGAGTGACAAATCTTAAGAGGATTATTCCATAGCTCTCTCTCACCTGTCTCCTCCCTTATATTTCTCCCTTAGACTCCCTTCTGCTTACACACACACACATACACACACACACACACACACACACACCTTTATGTACCCACACAGAATCTCAGGACCCACAAATGGGAGGAAACATTCAGTATTTGACTTTCATTTACTGTGACTTGTTTCATTTGCTGTGATACTCTTTAGTCCCATCTGTTTCCTAGCAAACAACAAGATTTCATTGTTCTTTGAGGATGAATACCATTCCATTTTGTGTATCTGTATCATTTTCTGTATTCATTCCATCACCTAACATTGAGTATAACCTCTTCCACAAGCTCCCTGTGAGCCCTTGTGAGTAGTTGAGGCACACAGTAGGGCTTTGAGTAGAAGGGCTCCTTTGCTTGACATGATGATTCCATTGCTCATCCCCTCTCTTCCTCTCCCTCCCTCTTCCAGAACCTTTGAACCCACAACATGTTACAAATGGTAAAGCCACAATGTAGCTGCTCAGCATGCTTCAGGCATCACAGGAAAGAGAAGTAACCTTTAGTGAATAAATCTCCTTGCTTTTCAGTACTGATTTGCTGTTACAGCAAACCCAGGCTACACTTGATAGTGCCTTCTCTTCTTAAACTGATGATTTAGGTTTCTTTCTCATCCAGACCATGAATTTGTTAAGGAAAGACTTTTCTTATTTTCTCTATGGCTCTCACGCCAGCACTCTGTTAGCATATATTAAGGAATTCAAGAAATACTAGCTAGAATTGATTGTATCTCATCCACTCTAGCTGTAGATATGGATTCCATTATGATTCCATCTTTTATGGGGAGTCAGAAATGCAGATGGTCCTGCCAAAGGTCACTCAGCTCACCAACATTAAATACGCTCCCATGACACTTTCAGGGATTGAGTACTGTCAAAAATAAACGTGGGAATAGTTAAATCTCTTTTCTCTCACCTTTATCAGGAAGGGTGCCCTTTATTTTTTTGTGAGAGAGTCATTAAGGATTTTTTGGTTGAAAGAAAGATTTAAAGAGTTACAGCACAGGAAGGGGTAAGTAACCAACATGAACCATAATGGCATGCTAAGACAAGCAACAGGAAATGAGTGCATATGGGCTTCTCACAGCTCAGTGCACATCTAAAGCTAAGGTCAGTGCCTCCAACAGAAGCTACTGTCATAAGTGGGGTCAGCACCAGGCATAGCTACAATATCCAGAAGGATTGTGTGTGTCGTAATTAGTGCTCTCTCTCCTTCCACACTGGCCAAGCCCAGTCGATGTCAAAGTTAACAGAGCCTAGATAATGAAATCTGTAGATAGGAATCTCTTAGGGAGAGGAATAATCCACCTCTGAAGGAAGGGGAGATGAAGAAAGACCCTTGTGTCTTCAAATCATTATCAGATAGAGACTTGGTAGAGCATCTTCTACTGAGAAGGTGTCTAATGAAATATAGGAAGTTAAGGAAAAGACAAATTCCATCTACTCCCTTCATCTCTAACTTATTCTTCAAAATCAGACTGATGCATCCTATATCCTGGAAACTTCCCCCATCCACATTGTGCCCTGGAGATGGAGTGAGTGCTCTCTGTGTTCATTTATCTTCCTACCTCTTCCAGAACATTTAGAAAACTCTTACTTGACTCTAAGTCCCTTGAGGACAGGGACCACGTCTTATTTATCAGACACCTCAGACTGTCACCTTCTCCTCATCTATAGGCTCTCAAACCAAGGTAAGATGTTATGCATGACACTGAACATGCGCATGGCATGGAGTAAACTGGAAAAATAATGATTCATAACCAAAGTTTTCTCTGTTGCATGAATGATGAAAACCCATTTGTGGTTCACTGAGGTAAAAGGGAGATTGTCCTATCATGGCCTGTGTTCTGTTGCTCAGATATCTCAACCAGAACATTAAAGAACAGAAATATGGGGTACCTAAGGCCCTGCCTATCATGTCTGTAGACATATGCAGCCCATCACCTTGATAAAGAGAGGGATGGTGTAGCTAAAGGCAGAACTCATACCTTTGCTTTGTTCCACTGCTTAATGTCTACAAATAGTGTGGCACAGGGCAAAACCCCTGAGCCTTCAGATCTGATTTACTAAGGCTAAATCATAGAGTACCACTTGGTGATCTGGGAATATTTTACTAGTTCCCTTGTCTGGACCACTAAACTTGAGATTGTTAAGAATTCAAATAAGCAACTTTTATAAAGTACAGGCAACTTGCTATGAATTTGTTCCTTTTGCCTTACATTAGGGTACCACATTCACAGTCTTGAGGTGAAAGGCGCCATTCCATCCTAAACATGCTATAAGGAAGCTATAATGTCTGTGTATGTGGATAGATGATATCAAAGAGAAAGGATAAAATATTGAACAGTTGATTAATTTGAACAAATATCAGAACTGTTTGAACTAGTAGCCGCATCAGACCTAAATCTCCTTTGCATCGATGTGTGAGAGCAAATGGAATCTTTCCCCGCTTAATGCTGCTGTGATGATTATTTCTTCCAGCCTTGCCGCGCCCTTCTTCAGGCTGCCTATCTTTGTGTCCGGTCCTTTATCTTCTTTTATGACTCAGCATGCCATAGGCACAGAGCACACTGAACAGGGCAGATGTGGAAGAAGGCTGGCCTTTGAAATCAAATGTGGAATCTGAAACAATTTGGCCTTCCGGTCTCTGCTGTCAGTTCTTGCTCTGTCAGAACTCAGTCCCACAGCAGACAATGCCATCTTGTGGTTCTTGTGAAAATCAGGCCTTGGAAAATTTAAGACATTCATTGTCTCAATCTCGTCACCGGCATTCCTTCGTTTTATATTTTTACGCTTTAATCACTACCCCTAAGATGTCAGCTAATGAAACAGGAGCCAGGTTAAAAATAAGGTAGCTAGTTGTTCCTGGATGGGAAAATTCCCTGTGCTGCCTTTAAGGAATCTCAGGACCTCCCTGCGTTGGACAGGGGCTTGTTTCCTGGGGGAGAAGCTTTCCCTGTTTGCTTTCCTGTAATGATATAACTGGAATAGTGATTCCTGCCCCATCCTCATCCTGCATGTCAGCACTCCGAGCCCTGAATCCTGGGCTGCAACCCCTCGTCCACCCTTGTCCAGAAATGTCTCCTCTGTGTTAAAATCTAGATGTAAAGATGTCTGCAGCTGCTGCATTTGGGCCACTTGTTGGAGATATGTGAGTACTGTTGGTCCAGTCATGTTTTATTACAGTGTAAATAAATAAATAAATAAATAGAAAAATAAAAAGAGAGACTTTGGCTTGTTACCTCTGGAACCTCAGGGAAATCAAAGACAGCACCCATCTCAGATGATAAAGAGAGGAACCCCACAGGGCCAGAGAGGGAAGTGAGGATCTTATCCCTGGAAGCATTTCCCCAGGAGTTTTCATAACAACCAGAAACAACACTTGAAAAAACAATTCTGGAAAGACCACGGTGCTCTGAAAATGTATAGTGAATCTATGATTAACATTTCTTTTATTTCTGATAATTGAGTTTCAAAAGAACCAGTAAAAGCAAACATGGTTAAGTGTGGTTTTAAAGTATCAATAGTTAAGTTTTAACTTGTCATCTTGTTCTGAAACACTGATAACATGTAGGAATAAACTGCTTTGGAAAGCAATTGCCCTTGAAGACCTCAAATATTTCTCATGAAATTTGTTCTCTTGGCAATGGGTGTTTCATGAAGAACTCCTAGATGGCAGACTGTCTAGAAAGTGGACAAAGTACAACACAGTTCCTGTTCTCAAGGACATTATAATGGCCAGAAGGGGTAATTACTTGCAGTTAGTTCTGTATGAATTGGTAATAGGTAGGCAAATAAGGAAAACTGGACATGCAGTCTTAGAACCCTTGAAAGCTCTAGATGAAAGTGATTTAATAGAAGAACATGAAGACTCCAGAAAGTGAAAAGGTCAAGAAAGAAGAACGTTATAGAGGATCTTAGGTGTAGGAATAAGAGGCACCCAAGCAAACCCAAGACAAAGGAGAGGAAATGGGATTGTAACTGAGCGAGAAGCAGTACCCAGAACTTCAGATCTACACAAGTGAATATGCCCCATCTCCCAAGGATGAGGACCCAGAAGGGCCAATGATGCCAGAGTCACCAAATGACCTAGTACTCTTGAAACTGCCAGTTCTGACATTACAAGTCTCATGCTTCAGGAAAGCCAGAAGCCACAGGCACAAACCTGGGGAGTTGGTTACCTGAAATGTTGGGTCATCATGATAGAGGTTGAGGTTTAGCAGTATTGTCAGAACTGTAAGGAGGAGACTTGAGTAGAGGTAGTATAATAGAAGGCAGAAGAGTTAGGAATTTGAACCAATATTTGGGAGAGATAAGGGCAGTCTAAACTAAGATAGTAGGAGGGGAGAACAGAAAGAAGCGAACAGATTCAGCAATAAATGCTTATGATGGAAACTAGAAAGAGGTCAGAATGGACTTTATGGTGTGGGAAGGAGGGGTAGTGGTGAAATAGAGCATTTAGGCTGATTCTTAGACATTTGGCTTAGGAAGCAGGGATCATCTCAAGCTTGTAATAATCTCAATAATCCTTTTGATCTCCTTTCCTCTAATATTTATGCCTTCAGAACTATTTTAGATACCTGCAACCCTTTAGATATGTAAACTGTAAGATAGCCACCAATAAAACTACATCAAGAGGTATACTCCAAAATATTATTAAAAAACAAGAATTCTGAAAATAATTCAATAGTCCACACAAAGGCAAGAAAAGAGAAAGGCAGGTACATTAAACAAATTAAAAATGGCTGACAAAGTGATACAGTTAAACTCTCACATGAGGCATTACATTAAATATAAATGTTCTAAATGTGTTAATTAAAAGGTAGAGGTAGAAAAGTAAGTAAATTCTTCTTAGCTTTTACACCAAATGCAGGATACATTAAAATGATAAATTTAACCTTATTAAAATTAAACATGTTTGTTAAACAAATGGTTCTGTTAGACAAAAAGATAAACCACAATCTGTAATACTACAAATCACTCATCTAGCAAGTAATCTATATCCAAAACATATAAAGAGCTGCATATGATGGAGGCAGAGACCCGCATCGGAGCACAGGACTGAGCTCCCAAAGTCTAGTTCAAGAATGGGAGGAGTGAGAATATGCGCAAAGAGGTCAAGACCATGATGGGTTCACCCACTGTAATAGTCTACCTGAGCTAATGGGAGCTCACCAACTCCAGCCTGACTGGGAAGGAACACACATAGGACCAAATTAGTCCCTTTGAATATGGCTGACAGTTGCACGGCTGGGCAGACTGAGGGGCCACTGACAGTGGCACCAGGATTTATCCTTACTGTTGTACTGGCTTTTTGGGAACCCATTCTCTTTGCATGGATACCTTGATCCGCCTGTTTATAGGCTTCCCCAAAGCAATGTGCCTTACCCTCTCTGAGGAGTGGATGGGGGTGGAGTGGGGAGTTATATAGAGGGAAGGGGAGGAAGAGAGGGAGTGGGAACTTAGATTGATATGTATAATGGAAAAAGGAAAGTTTGTTTTCTTTTTTTTAAGAAAAAAACTAAAACCTCAACAGTTCTCAATAACATAATCCAATTCGAAAATGGGCAAATATAGGAACAGATATTAATTGAGCAGTATATGCAGATTGGTTATTAAACACAGGAGGACTTATTTGACACTATTAGCTATTAGAGAACCACAAAATAAAACTACAGTGAGATATCACTCCAAGGTATCACCATGAATAAAAGTTAAAGTAGTGGCAAAATGCAGTTTGGAAGGGAATTAGAAGAAATCAGATCATATATACATTGCTGATAGGAATGTGAAAGGGTGTAGCCTCCTTGCAAGAAGTCCTTAAAGTTTCTTATAAAAACTAACATTTAATTACTCTATATTGACAAATATGCTTGAGTATATATCCCAGAGAAATCAAAATGTAGGCCTGTGGGGGAAAAAAGCATTTGTAAATAGTCATAGTTTTGTTATATCTAAAATTGAAAACTCCCTCAGATGTCCTTCAGTGGTAGACAGTGATTCTACAAACTATGACACAGCCATAATATAATAAATTACTCATCAATATAAAGGACTATACATGCAACAAACACAATTAATAACATGGGTGAATCCTGGGAGCATTACACACTGAATGAAACAAGGCAATGTCCTAAGATTATACATTCTAATTTTACTTACAGAACATTCTTCATTTTTTAAAAAAATGAAATAGCTTAGTGTCTGTAGGGGAAAGAGGTCAGGAAGGACCAAGAGAGGATAGGCTACGGTCACTGACAAGAACTTATTAGGGAATGTTGTGGTGAGGGAGGTTCCTGCACCTTGCCTATGTTAGAGGACATTTGGTAAAGCCACAAATTGAGATAAAACAAATGTAAATGACATATTTGATAAAGGATGGCTATTGGAATTTTTCAAAGAACTCTAAAAACTCAACAATAAGAAAATGAATAACTAAATTAAAATGAGACTAAAACCTAAATGGACACACCAAAGATGACATACAGATGGCACATAAGCAGGTGAAAGGATGCTCAGAACCATGCCATTAGGGGAGTGCAGATTAGGGCAACAATGAGCTATCACTATACAGGACTGTTATAATGGCCCAACCCCAAAACAATGACAATATGACAGTTAGCAAGCATCTGCTGGTGGGGAGGGGTTGACAAAATGCTAGCTTTGGAAGCCAGTGTGAACCAGTGTGAAGTGGTTTCTTTTTCATTTGTAATGACAAAAATTGAATATTCTAAACATGGAAGCCCGCGATGGTGGTCCAAATTATTTCTCTAAAGGAGCTGAAAGCATGGCCACACAGAGACACGCACTTAGATGTTTATTCCAGCTTTGCTCACTTTACTCATTTCTAGCCCCAAACAAAACTAATGCCCTCAGCCAGTGAATGAGAACATACACTGTGATACATCCAGATGTTGGAATATTATTCAACAGTAAAGGAAATGACCTATAAAGTCATAAAAAACACATAGAGGAATCTTACACATATATTACTAAGGGCAAGGAGCCTATATGAAAATGGTAAATGCCGTATAGCTCAACTTTGTGACATTCTAGGAAACATAAAACTATGGGAACCATAAATGTTGGCGTTTTCTAGAAGAGTGAGTTGACTGGGAGAACTTTTAGAGCAGTGGAACTCTCCATAAAGATAGCACCTATGTCTTAAAAATACATAAAATATACACTATTGAGAACAAATGCTATCTAAACAAGACCTGCACAGTGACAATACCAGTTGACATGCCAAAGTGAATAGGGAAGTCGCATAAGGCCCCACCTGGAGATTAAGAGTTACAGACAGTCATGGCTGCTGAGATGAGACTCAGTCTCCAGGAACGAGGCCCAGATAGGGCTGGCTCACAAGTGGTGCCAGCCTTAAATGCATCTGCAAATGAGCAACACTGTCTGTGTACATGCACGCACATGTGTGCATGTGTCTATGTGTGTGCTTGAGCATAATTAAAGACAAGGTCATGCATTTGAAAGAGCAGCAGGATCATAGAAGAAGCAGAGGGAGAGAAGGAGGTGTAGAAATGATGTAAATGTAAGAGATTCTCAAAAAATGAAAGCTAATATTAAAACATGTTGAAGAGGACTGGAGTACAGATGATGGAGATGCAGCCTAAGCTCTGTCGGCTGCAGACATGTGCCATTCTGCAGACATGCATGATGATAGTGGGTGGAAAGGATTTGACTGAAAGCAACAGACAGGCGCATAAGGGAACTAGATTTTCTGCTCATTATTTCTTGTGAATGAAAACCTGCCTTTTAAAACCAAATAGAATGATATGAACACATGGATACAAGTAGAAATGAGTGACTGAATACAGTCAGTGGGTTGTGTCAATGTCGATATCCTGGCAGTGGTTTGGTATGGAGGTTTTGTAAGAGGGCGAGGGAATCTTTGTTTTATTTCTCATACTTGCCTAGGAGTCTACAGTCACCTCAACATAAAACAGTTTTAGGGAAAATATAAGCTGCACCAAAGTGTTCATTTCATTGGAAAATATTTGACTTTCTGTCTCCGCTGAAAGTCAAATGGGAACATCTTTCTGTGTCAGAAATGGTCTTGCATCACCCGTCATCCATTCTCTCTCTCTCTCTCTCTCTCTCTCTCTCTCTCTCTCTCTCTCTCTCTCTCTCTCTGTCTCTCTCTCCCCCACAGATGTTTTTCCCTGTTACTTGGCCATGGCAGTCTGCTTCCCTTTCTAAGTCTGCACACCTGTTCCTTGCACCAAGACTCATCGCCTAGCACTTGATACAGGTCTTTCAGAGTGTGCGTTTCTGACCAGTCAACATCAAGTGACTCCCTGATTGTCTTTCCAATTACTTTTATTACAGTACATATTCTAGGTACAATGAGAAAGCCATCTATATTTTCCCCCTTTCTCTCTCTGCATAATGCATGCTCTACATGTGTAGCGGTGTTTCCCTCCTCTCTTTTCTCCTGTGACAGTTCCCAGCTCGGTATCTGATTGCTGGTAGGAGTTTACTAAATATCTGCTAAATGAACGTTTCAAAGTAGATTAAACCGGGAAGATTATGAGAATCAGAAGATTGTGGCATAAGACTCTGACAATAAAGCTCTTTAAGCTGCTCTTTCGGGGGGGGGGGGGAGACACACTGCTTGATTGAAACCAAAATCAATTTCCTAGTTTTTCTGAACGCGAGCCCAGGTGAGTTCAAAAACAATCAATCAGCCACCACTTGCCCATTCCCCGTGCTCCAGGCCTGAGAGTGAGGTGCATTCTCCAGGAAGGTGAATTTGTGCATCCTATGCTGACGATCCAAAACCAGAAGCCATACACACCATGCGCTTTGGGTGGGAGGGGCACTTCATTCTAGCTCCTTCTGAGAGCCATTATTTACGTGCTGCTAATCTGATAGCACCTTCATGTCACTAAGTGTGGTACCTGGAATCTGTGGAAGAGAAAATGCCCAACTCTTTGGCTGAAACATTCTTGCTCTTCCCAGCCACACTGGCCAGACTCCATTATGAAAGACAGCTCCAAAGTAAGACTTAAGAGAGGCAGGCAGGCCTTTGCCATTCTTGCCTATTTCCCACATTTTCCGTATTTGCTGCTGCTAGGTCTCTGGCTAGACAGAAATATTTTCTCCATCTCTGGGTGTATCAGTCAGTTCCAGCTACTGTAGTAAGACAGAGACAGTGGCTTGAGTAATAGAAATGGCTCATAATTCTGGAGACTGGCAAGTCCAGGAACAAGAAGCCAGCTGACTTGGGAAAGCTGTTTTCTGTTTCCTTATGTCTTTGGCAGTAAAGGCAGGGATGGCAGAGGGATATTGTATGCACTCACTCATAAACGGGTATTAGACATAAAGCAAAGGATAGCAAGCCTGCAGTTCACAATCCCAGAGAATCTAGACAACAAAGAGAACCCTAAGAGAGACATAAATGGATCTGCTTTAGAAGGAGAAAAAGACAAGCTCTCCTGAGTAAATTGGGAGTGTGGGGGAACAGGGAGAGGGTAGAAAAGGAGAGGGAAGGAAGGGGAGTAAGAAAAAATGTATAGCTCAATAAAAACAATAAAAAAGAATACTAAAAAAATAGAAGCAAGCTCATTCCTATCATATCCCAAAGACTCTACTCTCAAGACCTAACTGGTTCCTCCAGGCCTGGGCTTTGATAATACTGCCTTGGAGATCAGGATTTTTCAAGGAGACACACCTTCAGACCACAGTCCCTGCTAACCCAATGTCTCTGCTACTCCCTTCCTCCTCAACCAGGTTTACCAAAGCAGAATGCTTAACCCTCTCTTCCTGCTGGACTCTGGAAGTGTGAGCAGTGCTCAGAGGGGAGTGCCATTTACTGGGACCAAGGACTTTCAGAGCAATACAACTGTGAACTAAGTTTTAGACAGGAGCCTCAAACTGTCAGGAGGGTCAAACAATTGACCTTCACATTTGCAATTGACTTTCAAAATGTCTAAGGTTTGCAAAGGGTTTTCTGCCAATGGTAGAATTCCGACATCCCTAATATTCCTTCCTAAATCAGCAGTTCAAAGATATTGGCTTTACAGAACAACGATTAGAAGTAGTAGTTGTTAAAAAGAATCCTCTAAGCTGGGATGTTTCCCATTAGTCTGAACACTACTCCAGCACACCTGTGCTTATCCTCCTGGACTAGCAGCCATGGACTTGGTTTTCTTTACTACACATCCACCATTGTCCAGACGTCTAGGAATGAGAGTGCTCCAGGACTTCATTCTAAGTTTGCTTACCCCACCCCTTGCATTTAAGTGCTCTGCCCAGTTCTTTGAACTTAGATGCTCTCTAACTTCTGATAACCCACCCCCATATGTTACAGGTCCCACATCACCTCTGAACCCCAAAATCCTTTCTCTAACAACACATGAAACATCCCTACTGGCCTGAGCCTAACATATCGAAAATTTGACTTTAAATTCAAAAACATTCCCTTGCACAAACTTTTTGCGTGTCTTCTTCTCCACATGCAGTGACTAAGACCCTAGTCTGTGTCTTAAGTGGATGGCAGGTCATTCGGTGTGACTCTCACTCCATGCTATGGATCATACCGAGTCCCTGTCCTGCTGTTCTCCTAAAGCCACTGTCTCCAGTCACACCACCTCGGTGTACCCCAGGCTTCTCCCTAAGGTTCTTGACCCTTCATCCTTCCTGCTGGACCTCGTATCACCCAAGTGCCATCCTCATTCCTCAGGTCTGGTCTCTCTTTGTTCAGCTCCAGCACTTCGGAAATGCCATTCCTGATACCTATTTAAAGCAGCACCCGCCATCGCCATCTTTCACTGTTTCCCCTGTTATTGGATTCTCTCAACATGATCATGTAATATAACGTATTACATTTGGTTTATTACTTATCCAGCCTTCTAGATGCATGCTCCATTAGGACAGAGAAGTTCCCTCATTTATACTTGTATTTCTAGCCCACAAAATCCACACTTAGCCTGTGGTAAGTAGTTAATAATTTTTTTTTATCAACTCCTATTTCAGAAAAGAAAAGCAAGGCTCAGAAGGTTGAAGAACGAGGATGTAGGAAACCAAATCAACTGCTTAAGATACATCCAAAATTTAGTACATTGTCTCCCACCCAGCCTGGTTATTTTAAAGAACTAGTATATCTGGAGGCAAGAGGTATAGAATCTTATGGAAACTATTTACTTAATTCTCCACTGGGAGAAAAAATATAGTAGCTGAGAGAACATTCCAACAAAATTAGATAATTTGGAATCTGGGTCTATAAGGCAAAGCACCGGTTTGTCATTGGTAACTGTCCTATTTGGAAGGGAATACACCTGGACTGGGAGATGTGGAGGTCCAGGGCAAACAATAGATAGAAGCTAGTCCATTTGTTTTCTGTGAGAAAAAAAAATTGTTGCTGTTCAAACCAGTAACCAGCAAATCCAGCTCTGGGTTGATGCAAATAAATTGTTGGATGTTGAGAATTAAGAAAATTCTGTCTGAGACACATCCTATGCCATTTGTAGCATTGTGCCAATGATATATTTAGTTCATTTAACTGTGTGAGGAAGGAATTTATGGAAAAATCACAGAACAGGGAAATTTTTATAATACAAACAGTGTGTCTTTCATGATTTCGGGACAGTTAAAAATTTCAAGTCTTATTTTTTAGTTTAAAGACATTACCTCACAGAAAGAAAAGTGGAGATCCCCACCTATGGGTTAACTATTCTCTCCTAAATCAGGGAGTCTGTCAATTTAGGTTCAAGAATTGATTTGATCTTTAACATTGCCCTCCAGGCCAGGCTTTTACCATTCACCTCTTCCCAGCACACACATCCTTATTATCTAGGACCAAGAAGGTGCTGCATAAGGGTCCCTTACTCTTGCTCTCATCCCAACCTAAGGGAAGTCAGTTTCTAAACATCCTGCATGGGGAGTCCAAACAAACCAATCCTGAACCTGCAGTTCATACCTAACAACATCTTGAGGAATTTCTAGGAGAGAAACAACTTTCTCCCTGCGGTGTTGGCGTTAGCAAAGTCTTCTCTGTTCCTGGAAAAAGAAGAAACATAGAAGACCATTGCAATGAGAAGGCAGGCTCTTAAAACTGAATTCACCATGTTTTTCTTTTCAATACAGACAGCAGTACAAAAGGAGAAATGAACAAGGGTCATCAGAATCAGACTCTTTGCCCATCGTCAGTTTCACATTGTGTTATTTCTTTCTGAGTTCAATCAGTAGCCATCTCCTGTGGGCAGGCTTTTCCTATTACTGCACACCCTCTTGGAACATAGCCTGTTCACTTGACCCTAGGCACCAGTGTGACAGGATGCTACATTATACAGGCGTGCAATACTCAGTTGCCCAGTGAAAAAGAGAGATTAATTACATTATCTTCCCCTTGAATATGAGCATGAAGAAATATTAATTTTTTCAGTGTATATAATGTAATGTTCCTTGGACCTTCACATAAGGTATATAGGCCTTAATAGGCTATGTCTATTAAGACTGTCCAGAAGAATTTAGAGATTGTCAGTGCCTGGGTGGTATTTCTAGGAATTGAAATTTAATTAGATAATACTGTATCTCAAGGAGATGGGCTATTTTTACACTCTCAGGCACTTCATGTTTATGACAAAGGTTGAAATCACTTGATTAGGGCCCACTAATTGTGTGATTCTGACCAAGTGTGTTCATATTGTAAAACAGGACTAATAAAATTTCCTTTGAGTATTATTTTTCGAATAGAGTTATATCTTGTCAATTTAAAACTTTGCATCACGATTTAAACTCTACAACTTAAATCTATTAAAACCTTTGATTTCCCTCATGCAACATGGAGATTTAAAAAAAAAAACAGGTTATGTATGACAATGAAATGAGATCATGTATGAACACCTGCTATCTTATGCGGCGTGAGTGAGTTAAGCAGATCTTGGGTCCATGATTAACATGAAACATGGCTCAGGGTAAACTCTCAAATGCTAATCCTCTTTCCTATGTCTCTTCCATCTGCTGGTATGTGACAACATGGTATCAGTTCTCTAAATTTGGCCTTTGTCATGTATTAATCAAATCTCTCCTTAGGACACCAATATATTTAAGATCTGTTTGAATGCTATCTCCTCTTGAATAATGATGGATTAAAGGGGCATGGTGTACACATCCCTGTGACAATGGCTATAGACACAGTGATAAGCAATTGCTCAGTCCTGGCTTCTGGAGAGAACGCATTGAAGCATTTGATAATATGGGATCATCTGTGTTCAGACACATCTCCAGAAATGTGTACCTCTCAGAATGATCCTCAGACAAGTGTCATCTGGCCTCCAGGGAGCTCGATGGAAAAGCATAATCTAATGCCACCCTAGGTCTTCTGAAGCAGAACGTGCCTTTTACTACGATGCTCAGGTGATTGGTGTGCCCACGAAATGCTTCCAGGCTGATAAATGGTGTCTGACAATCACAGGCACCAGGCAGCTAGACTGCAGAGGCCTGCCTGGCTCCCCTCACCACCACTGCTCCCTCCCCTTCTGTCGTCAGCATTGTTTCCTGAACCCCTTTGTAGGACCACACTTTGACATCCCTAGAGCCAGCTCTGAGTTGGAGGGGGCTTTAAACCCAGGCTCGTTCACTGTGAAGACAGAGATGTCTTGTCGTGGTCACATGTTATGCCCTATGCTCCGCTCCACTCTCGCTGTCCACTCTCCCATTCCCAACTCCGATCCTAGCTTCCAGCCTTTAGGCTAATCCATGTTCCTCGCTGTGAGGAATCACTCCTTCCCAACTGTGCTCTTCTGCCTAGTCTCGAAAAACAACTTGACCCAGGAGCTGCGGTAGTTGACTGACCACTGAGAACAGGAGTCAAGGTAGTGCGGTTGAAACTGTGGGTCCTTGGGGTTGTTTGACACTTTGAGGCGCCACCTTGCCTTCAGTATGGCTCTTCAGTGATCCAGCGCTGAGTGGATTCATGTTTCTCAGAGAAAGAGGAGGCAGCCAGAAACACACTAGATCAGTGGTTCTTGTGACCCTTTAATACAGTTCCTTATGTTGTGGTGACCCACACACACACCATAAAATAATTTTCATTGCTACTTTATAACTGTATGTTTGCTACTGTTATGAACTATGATGTAAATATCTGTGTTTTCTGATAGTCTTAGGAGACCCTTGTGGAAAGGTCATATGAAAGGTCACGACCCACAGGTTGAGAACTGCTGGGCCAGAGGGTGCCCTTGCTTTGATAAGGAAACAGTGAAGAGAATGTCAGCCTTCATGTTTCCCTTTATGCACTGCCATTTTGGAATGGCCATCCCAGTTCTGGCCTTCCTCCCTATATGTGTTTTTATTTTCACCGAATTGGTTAACTGAAAGGCACCCTGTGCTGTGCAAACCATAATTACGTTGTCAATGTGAAACTCAGTGAAAGTTGCATGAGACTTGGGCATCATTAGGTCACTCAGCGGTAGCTGAAGAGAACCCAATGGGTTGCTCCAGTTTATTCTCCAGAAGACATGCTAGTTTGGCTTTTCAGCATACATGTTTTTGGCGTCTTCTTTTATATATATTTTTATCCCCGTCATTTCATAAGCAAAACTGACTTTACTGATAATTAGATTTTCCCCACAATGGCAACTTCGCTACTTATTTCCATTTCACTACAAGACGCCTGTGGATTCTGAAGCTGGCATCAGCTCTCACCGCCCACACACCTTCAGTACATTCAGGAAATGTGTTACCCTCTCTAACACGTGCCCAGGTGATATGTCATTCCCTAGGTTTTACGTTTGGACGCACACATTGTGCTATTTACACACGTAGGCAAGCTGAATAAGTGGTATTTATTTTAGAATCTGCTATATTGATTTGGAAAGCTTGAAAGAGTAAGAAATACATTTTACCTGGTTTATTCTGTTAATGCATAATTTTACATTGAATTTAATTGTACTTATTAATATTTAGATTTTAAGTAATGTTTGATGTAAGAATTATATGAGGGCTAAGAGTGTAGTTCTTAGGGAGAGTGGTTGACCAGCCTGAGGAAGGCTGAGTTCAATCCCAACACTGGGGGAGAAAACACAAAGGATAAAGTATGATTAGGAGCATGTGTTAGTCTATGAGATGAGACCAGCAAATTAAGGAAGAGGTGATCTGTGGCCACTCACATTTATCAGTTCAACTAATGTGGGGGTCGGCTTGATCTATTTTGTTCAGTGAATTAACTGCTCTCACCTAGACCATCCTGTCTACTGCTGAGGCAGTACTCACACAATCACCATTTGACAGTTCCTTCCACTAACTCCTAGTAGAGTTTTTAAACTACCCATTGTAATCGTCCAGTAAGTCATGAGTTAAGTTAGTGAGTTTTAATACAGTGTTTAAAAAAATGGATCAGAATGCCTCACAGGAAGAAAGGGTAAGTATTACTTTGTAAGGTTTTTATTTTGATTGATTGATTTTGTGTGTGTGTGTGTGTGTGTGTGTGTGTGAGTATGTGGTAATGAAGATTGTAATGCTTGTTGCAAGTTGTATTACAAACCACATTGGACCTAATATGAATTCCCTTATGAGATGAGTCAACAATCTAGAGATCAAGGAATACCAATTCTTCAGAAGACAGAGTCTTTAAAGTACTGTTAAGCTAACACCAACTCTAGGACCAAGGGCTACATCTAGATCCCACAGCTAATAGCTCTGTGAATGATCTAATTATCTAAGTGTGCAGTTCTACACTGAAGAGTAAAGACTCCAGCATCCCAGGGACCATGTTAGAAATGCAGCTACCAGGTCCACCCCCAGCCCTTTTGAATTCTGTTTCTCAGGCGGTGTCTGACATTCTGTGCATTGGGAGGGCTCTCAATGACTCGTCTGTGCTGATAGTGAGAGTGCTGGCTTGTTGCTATAGGCAAATCACATTTGAATCTGGACTTCACTTCTGCTTATTAAAGTAGGATGATCTTAGCCATCCACGACTCCCATATCTATGCCTCTGTCTTCTGCAGCTCCTCAATGTGCTTATGTCACATGATTACTTACTCAGTGACCACACGAAATCACTCTATGGCTCTGTCTTCTGCAGCTCCTCAGTGTGCTTATGTCACATGATTACTGACTCAGTGACCACACAAAATCACTCTTTCTCTCTGCCCGCTCCTGGTTTCACTGGGGTGTGTCTGCCTCTGTTCACACTTGCTGTCTCTCAGGGGAAACCTGCTGGTCCCACTGCCGACACATTGCTACTTACCAAGAGAAGAGAAATATAGAAATAGGGGCTCATTTTACACAAGGCTTTATACATTTCTACTGGAGGATTTGTATAGGAAATACCATCGCTCATCCAATTTACTGAATTGTTTGTAATATCACCCCAGGTATCTGAAACTATCTTGTGATTTTAAGTTGATTTTTGTGACTTTCTATGTCTTGAACACATACAGCTTGTTTAAATATTTTTATAATAAGATAATGTGGATAAAGTGACGAATATGCATATGACACCACGCATACAATTTGGTTTCCACTGATAGGAGGAAGCCCATCAACTGTTTAACAAGACTCGAGAACCTTGCATAATCATGAGCATTGTGTACCATGAGCCCTAGCATTTAGGATCTAGACACACATACCTCTGTGAAGTTTCCCATTTGGAGAGGATGAGAATCAGCCTCATGTTCATCAAGTGTTTTGAGAGAACTCAAAGAGAAGGGCAGACAATATTAGGCCCCTTTGACCAGAGAATCTTCCATCATGTCCCATCAACACCACATACACAACTCCAGACCTCACTTACACCCTCTCTTCCATTTTCCTGCCTCTCTGACATGAATATCTTGCCTCCTTGAATTGCAGTGTAGCACATGAAGAAGAATGCTATGAAGGCATTTCAACCTGAAGATGTCTTGTTATACATCCATTTTGTTAGTAAAATAAATGAAAAAGATATGACTGTAGATGTGGGAAAGTATTTTGAATAAAGTGAATAGTCTCAATTTTTCAAGATTTCAAAAGCTTTTACATCCTAGAATTCACCACCTCAAGCACCTGTAAGTGCTCAAGTCAGGGCATCCCAGCTTTGGCTTATATATCAGATACAAATATTTTCATCTTCTGGAACAAAAACTATGCTCATTAAACTAGAACTGCGTCTCCCTTCTCACAGCCCCTGGTAGTTTCCATCCTACTTGCTGTCTCAATAGTTGTGAATTGTTTGATGAGCTCACTTTCTGGAATCATGTAATATTTGTCTTCCTATAATTGGTTTATTCCACTTTACATAACGTTCTTAGGGCTTACTCACATTGTAGTGTGTGTCAGATTCTCTTTGCTTTTCAAGGATGAATGATATTCTGCTGTTTCCTCTCCATTCCCACTAACAAGGGTTCCAGTTTCTCCTACCACATCCTTGTCACGACTTACCATCTTCTGACCGAGGACTTTAATTTTGGTAGAAGATATCCTAACAGATGCAATACATCAGCCTAGTGCTTGGTGATTTGCCTTTCCTAATGATTGGTGGTATACACATTTTTCTCATGTTTATCTTGAGGGTCTGACCTGAGCTACAGTTTTACTGTCTACAATTTTAGTTAGCTGTGGGCAACTATAGCATGACAATAAACTTTGATGTAAGTATGCATGTAGAGGAACAGTGCAGACCTCCATCCACAGACAAGGGGAGACTGTTTTCTCTCCTTTGAGGAAATGTCTGCCTGACCTCTGCCCTTTCTAACTATGTTGCTGGGTTCTACATTCACAGTCTCAGACTATTCTGTCATTACCTTCTTATGAAATACATGATTTGAAAATCTTTTCTGTCTCCCTGGAAGCAGCCTTTTAACTTTGTTGATATTGATGTACACATGTTAAAACTTTATGAAATCCAGTTTGTCCATATTTTCTTTTCTTATGTGTGTCTCAAGTGTCATAGCTGAGAAATTGCTGTCAAGTATTCTATATTTTCTTCTTAGATCTTCATGCCTTCTTGATGTGCATAGCATTAATTTTGTTTACAGTGTGAGTAAGGGGTCCTGCTTCATTCTTTGTCACATGAATTTTCTGTTTACTCGGCAAGATTTTTTTTCGTGGGGGGGGAAATCCTTTCCCCATTGGATGATCTTAGGACCCTTGTCAAAAATGATTTGAACATATGTATGAGATTTATTTATTTATTTTGCAGGCCTCTATCCAGTTCCATGTCTCTGTGTCTACTTTTACTCCAGTGCTACACTGTTTTGGTTATAGTAGCTTTGTTGTCAGTTTGCAATCAGGACATATAAAAAATCTTACATTTTTCACTTCCAAGATTGTTTGAATATTAATGGTCCCTTGAGATTTGTAACAATTTTAGGATACATTTTTTTTATTTGTGTGAAAACATCACAGGAGCTTTGATAGTGATTGGATCAAATCTCCATGTTTAAAGGGATAGCATGGTAACAATATAGTGTTCATTTCATGTACATTGGGTATCTTTTCATTTATTTGTGTCTTCTAATCTGATTTGATTCAGGCATATTTTATAGTTTTATTGAACAAATTTTCTTTAGGCTTTGTTGTAGGCAGAGACTGCTCTTTCATTTCCCAGTCACTCAGACCTGAAATAATCACACAAAAACTGTATCATTACAACACTGCTTGGCCTATTAGCTCAGGATTCTTATTGGCTAGCTCTTGTGTCTTAAATTAACCCATTTCTATTAATCTGTGTATTGCCACATGGTTGTGGCCTGCTATGGGAGCTCCTTCTGCTCCTTCAGCCAATAGCCTTTAAGATACCAGCCCACTTGGGCATGGTCTCTTTTGATTTAAGGAGCAGTGGTAGCCCTGCTCTCTCTATCTCTCTCTTGCTTCTGGCTCTGCTTCTTGCTACTAGACTCTGTTCCTGGTCATGCAGAAGGCTCTTTTCTAGGACAGTGATCTATAAGTTTTTCCCTTAAATAAATAACCCTTTTATTAATCATAATTCCAAACTGGTATGGGATTGTTTTGTGACTTGCACCTGGCACCCATGTGGATTTAAACTCCATGCCTCCCAGGCTCTATGGGCCCAGACAGTCTTTGCCTGCCTGGTTTGCTCTTTCCTGAGCAGTTTTTAAATCCCCATAGCAGCGTGCCTACACAGCATGAGTCAGAGTTCAAGTGGTTGCTGACTACTGCAACCCCTAGGGGTGACTCTTATTGCGTGGCAGTGTGTGCAGCTTCCGTGTTGCTGTTCTCTGCTCCTGGAATCTGGGTTTCTGGCTCTCTGTATGGAATTGATTTAATTATGTTTACTTTTTGAGCAACTCATATTTCCCAGTCTTTAAGAAATACCAGGCAGACACTGAAACAGGACTGTTTCTGTCACCTTTGCATTGATTCTAGTCCTGACTCAGCAACAGTGCCACCTTCTGGATAATAGGAGAAGAAAAATTATGGATACCATCAAAATTAATAAAGATTTGCTTCGAAAAGGAGAAACCTATTGAAACAGAGAAATGACAGCTCATCCACAATGGTGACAACCATACAGGTGGTAAGGAAAGCCACATAGGGTTGGGGCAGGGTTTTGCTCTTATCTTTGCAGGAAAATATACATCATCAAAAATTCAAGAGACCCTGGATGTTTGAATGCTGACAGAAGAAAAAATAACTATCCACTGAGGAGCATCTAGAAAACAGAATATGGTTTATGAATCCAGGTATGGGTGACACTTACATTTACACACACACACATACACACACACATATTAATATATTCAGCTGGTTTTGGAGTTGGACAATGGCTTTGTACTTCTCTAAATCCAAGCATGTTGTTAAAAGGAACATTCAGAGTTTCTGTCTCATATCGGGAACCATCTGGTATGGGACAGAAGAAAGTCTTTAAGAAAAATTTTTACCTCTCCATGCTTTTTTTGTCTATATCATATTCTTCATTGAATGTATGTATATATGAATGATGTTTAAGTTTTTCATGATGAACAATAGATTTTCATACAGATCCATTTCCTGCAGTAATCTCTGAAGTTTCCAGGAAGAAGATGGGGCCCCACAGCAACAACTCTACCTAGTTGAGATGACATCGTGATGTAGACAGCACTACTATAAGACTGCTTCTTTTTGGGGGGTACCAGCTGCTGAAATGGTACACCTTCCCATGACATTCTGGCCAGAACTCCAAATAAGAACTTTGAAAAAAAAACCTATCTATCAACTTCTCAGAAATTGTTTGCAAATATACTAGGCAGACATTTTGAAACTTAACCATCACTTTAATTTTGCAGGATCCCATTAAGAGAACATCGTCCCCATGACAGCAGGAAGCAATTCTTGAAGACGATGCCCCCATCCCAAAAAAGTTTGTCCATAGGGTTGGGAACAGTGTTTAGGGGTTGTTGATTATTATTTGTATTAGATAGAAGGTTGGGTGAAAACTATGTTTGTTAAAAAAAAAAGGGGGGAGGGGATAGTAATAGTGGGTAATAGAGTGAATACATGTGAGCTATTATTCATGGTTAATTTACATTGGTATATCTTTTGTATATTGATACAAGTTCAAATTATATTTGTTCCTTTTGTTTACATTATTTGTACACTTATACAAAGTTATCTTGTCAGATGTACATATGTATGTTATTATCTCTGTTTAGGACATTTTGTATATTGATACAACTTTTAGGATATATTTTCATATTGCATTATATATTACTCCTACCTCTGATCAAGATACTTATATATTGTTTACATGGTAGGTCATTGCCCTCATTTATTGCACATTTGTTTACAGGTTATTTAATATTCTGACATGAATTTTAGTCTTTAAGTTGTACAGGTATTAATTATTATAGGTTAATAGTTGTTCATGCTTGCTGTATATACAGTCAGATCAATTAGGTTCTTTAGATACATAGAGATTGTATTCTGTCTAGATAGGTAATCTTCACCCACTTCAAGGATCTGTGGAACATGGCATTTAAATGACTTAGGGTTCTGTTGACATGAGACATGACTGCTTCTGACAGCACCAATCTATTCCCAAGAGAATGTTGAGCACCAAAGAAACTCCACTTGGAGCTTGTTTTCTTCTTGGCAAAACTGGCCTTTGGGCAAGGAACTGACAATGCCTCAGCCACTGACAAGTTACATGATATCCGGAAATGTATAAGCAGGACTGTCAAATCTTGCCAAGACAGGATAAGACAGTTTTGAAAAATTTCCTGCCTCTGAAAATGGTCTGTCAATTACACTAGGCCATAGCCAAAGTTGGTTACTTCAATGTTGCAAAATGAGACTTTGGGTAATTGCTCAGGTAGCTAATTGTCTCTGTCATATATTGTTCGCTTTGGAAGCTACTTGATTGTACTTCCTGCCTGCTCAAGTAATATTATCTCCCTTCTCAGGCCTTTGATGGGGTTGAAGATCAGATGGTCATAATTACTGTCCTCTTATGATCTAGCCAAGCCAACTCCAATACAAGACTTAGACTCCTTAGGATAGAATGTTTATTAAAACATTTAGCATACGTTCTTTGCTTAATATTGTTTATGCTGATTGTAATTCTAATCTTATACTTGATGTCTGTTCCTAGTGTATATTGTTTTGTGTCAGGTTTGGAACTCTCTTACTTAAACAAAAAGGGGGAGGTGCTGTGGGAGCTCCTTCTACTCCTTCAGCCAATAGCCTTTAAGATACCAGCCCACTTGGGCATGGTCTCTTTTGCTTTAAAAAGCAGCAGTAGCCATGCTATCTCTCTCTCTTGCTTCCGGCTCTGCTTCTGGCTACTAGACTCTGTTCTTGGTCGTGCAGAGGGCTGTTGTCTAGGACAGTGATCTATAAGTTTTTCCCTTAAATAAATAACCCTTTTATTAATCATAATTCCAAACTGGTATGGGATTGTTTTGTGACTTACGTCTACAGTGGCCTACTGGTAAGGTTCTGTCCGGTGTCCAGCATCTTTCTCCTGCTGCCACTACATGGCTTCTCTCTGACTCTTCCTACTCTCTCCTTCTCTACCAGCTTGGAATTCATGCCTTGCCCTATTCTCCACTGCAAAAGGCCCAAAGCAGATTCTTTATTAACCAATGATATTCCCAGTATACAGAGGGGAATCCCTTATCCCTTAGTCTCATTAGCTAACATTATTCCTAAGTACTTTGTTATATTTGAAGCTATTGTAAGTGGAATCATTTTCTTGATTTTTCTTTCCTATTGTTGGTAGACAAATATGCAACTGTATATTTGTGTGTTGGTTTTGCATCCTGCAAATTTTCTGAATTTGTTAGTTTTCACTTTGTGTGTATATGCATGAATGCATGTATGTTGTGTTTATGTGTATCTTTGAGTTTTCTACATAAAAGGTCAAGCACCTTCAAATAAATATTTTTACTTTTTCCTTCTCAGTTTTGAGAGCTTTACTTCTTTTCACTTCCCAAATGATTAAGCCCATCTAGAAGTGGTAAAAAAAAAAAAAGTCCTTATCTTGCTTCTAATATTAAAGAAAAAATAAATTTTTTTTCACTATCAGAGATGATGTTCTCTGTGGGTTTTCTGATATAACATTTCTTATATTAAGATATGTGCTTTGAATCCCTTTCCTTTTTGAAGGCTTTCATTTCATCACAGTAGAACTTAGAACTATGTCACATCCTTTTTGTGCACTAATTAAGATGATCATGGGCTGTGCGTTTTATTCATCCGTTCTGTAAACAAGATGTGTTACAGTTTTTGTTCTCATATGATAGAGTTTACATAATAAAGAAAGATATTCTGCTTGTGCATTGTATTAGTTTCCTTGTCTATTGCTATGGTAAAATACTCTGACAAAAGTAATTTTAAGAAATATGTTTTACTTTGGCTTGCATTTTAAGAGTATAGTCTACCTTGGTGGTGAATTCATGACAAGAAAGATGAGGAAATCAGTCACAATGCATTTGCAGCCAAAAACTAGATGAATTCTTGTTCTCAACTAGCTCATTTTTAATTCATTTCAGTACCAATGCCCAAGAATAGAGCTACCCACTTTAAGGGTGAGATTTCCAACCTTAATTGACATAGCCAAGAGAAAGGGAAACACATGAAGTTAGCAGGAGAAAATGATGACAGGATAGAGGGAAATTGGAAGATGAGGGAGAGATGGTAAGGTTGTAACAAACATATTAGATGCATATATGAATATTAAATTGAATATTTTAAAAACATAATTTCTCACAAGTATGGCCAGAGGTTAATCCAATCTAAATAATCCCTCACAGTCATGCCTAGAGGCTTGTCTCCCAGGTGATAGATCCTGTCAAGCTGAGAATCAGTACTAACTGTCACAGGCATACTATGGAGTCTTTTGGGTTGCTCGCATATTAAGGTGTTCTGCACTATTATGATTGGTATTTTCCTTTTCTTACATGGCCTTGGCTTGGCCCTGGGATAAGTATGTTCTGACACTTGCTTCAGGGAATGAATTTGGAAATGTTCTTCAGGTTTTTGGAAATTTTGTAATGTCATTATTAATTATTTCCTAAATGCTTGGTAATAGTCACCATTCAAGCCATCCATCCTGGAATTTTATCTGTTGAGAGGTTTTTGATTATTCAGCCAATCTCCAGATAGGGAAGACATGCTATCTCTTCCTGGCTCTGTCTCGGTATAATGCATTTGTAGGAATTTAACTGTTTTCATTTAGGTAGTCTAGTTTATTGGCATTTTCTCCTTAATGTCCTTATTTAAAGTAAAAATCCCTAAAATATCTACCATTTTGCTCCTTTTTTAAAAATTTTGAGTCATCTGTCTTTTATTCCTAGTCCATCTAACTAATGGTTTGTTCAATTTCCTTCCATTTTTTTTTTTTTTGAGGAACAAAGGCTATAAAAATTAGTGTTGTTCTATTCTCTGTCTTCATTCTTTCCTTGTTGAATTTGAATTCTATTCATTCTTATTTTTCTCATTTCTGGAAGGGTGCAAAATTGATTGTTGGTTTAAAATCTTTTTTTTTCTTTTTCAATACTTTATCCAGTGGCTACAAGTTTCCCTCTGGGTATTTGTTCCTATTGAATTTTGAAAGCTTAGGTATACTTTCTTTTCTTTGATTTCACTTAAAGGATATTTTCTACTTCTTCCTTATGGTTTTGTATTGTTTTATCCAGCCAATGTTTATTTGAACTCACCTCCTTACACATGATTTATTTCTGGATCTTTTAATATTGCTACCTCTACTTTGGGATCATTCTTTTCTTCCTCTGTATTTCATCCATGAAGAGTTCCTTTAGTGAGTTTCAGAACACATGCTGCTTTGATTGCTTTAATGATTGTTGTTCCATCTCATTCTTTAAAAGATGATGTTGTGAGATATAGAGTCCAGATTTCAGTATTTGTTAACATGATTGCTATGGCCTTTCTCTTAAAATAACTCCTCAAGGGTCCACATTCTAATCCTTTGTCACAGTGAGTGTGCAAGTGTGCTGACTTGCATAGTCAAGGAATCGCAAAGGACTGTCCTACCTTATCTTAGCAAAGTTCAGCAGTCTTTTTCCTTTATTTCCTGATTGTCCAGTTTGTACAGCATATTGTCAGTAGTCAAGGCAACTGCAGTTTCTTGCCCAAATGGCTAGTTTTGCTGCATTGAAAACAAACTGTGTATGGAGTTTCTTCAATTCCCATAATTCTTTTATGAAGTAAATTAGTTCTACTAGGAGGTGTGTCTCATTGTCATGATAAACCTTAGGTTATTAAATATCTTAAAAGCCATATTCTTTAGGTCTTTGAAGTATTTGAAAATAATCTATCTTTGTAAATATACCAGGTTAACCTTAAAAACATACCTAATGTGACTACAAGTTTGATTAATATAGATTGACTACTAGCCTTATGTTTTTAATTTTACATCACATTTTAAAAATGAGCTGCATAAGCACAATACCCCAAACAAGAGTAGAAATATATATATGTATATATAACAAAAATGCCTTTAAATTTGTATCAATATACAAAAACACATACCAATACAAAATATCTGAGATTAATAGGTGTCTTTTTATCCTATATTCATTCCCCTAAATGATAACAAACATCCATAACCCACCAAATAACTGAAAACCACCAACCCCATCTCTCAGGAATGTGATCATTGTCTTCTCTAGACTAATTCCTATTATCTGGGTTAAAGCATCTTTAGGGATCCCTGAGAAAATTGAGATAAGGGCCAAGTCTTGAGAAGACCCACTATAACCTTTGTTGATATATATCACCTGTCAAGATTCAGAAAGTCTCCCCTGAACAAACTTTAACCGTATCAACCTGGGACAAATCCACAACCTCTTGTTTCCTATGAAAACAAAAGCAAAACCTCTTGCCCAAAGTAACATATTATTTTTATTTCTTTTTTAAACTTAAGGTAGTATTTAGGTTGGCTCAATTTAACAGTGCAGTTCACAATCCCATGTCTGTTAGTAGCTGTCATTTGCTTATCAGCATTCAAAAAATTCAAAATCAATAAAATGTGTACAGGATCCAGACTCCCTGTGTATTTCCCACCTTATGTGGCTTTTTTCTTTTATATTACTTTTAATCTCTTTTTAAAGACGACTGTTTTTAAACTAATTTTTTCTATAATTGTCTATACCCTTTCTCTTTTCTTTATTAAGCCTACACACACTGTTAAACACACTGTAACCTGTTTAGAGGTGTTTTCCATCTCTATCTATATTTACTGCATATCTCTATCCTTTTATGACCTCATGAACCTTTAAACTGCTAAGTGGCGACTTGGATATCCACTGCAGCTTTGACATGTGGCTCCACCAAGTTCTCAGGTCAGCAAAAGCCAAGCTTGCAAGGCCAATCAGAGGTGGGTGACTGAGAAATGCCTCAAACCTCCCCCCAGCTCTGGAATGCCAGTGCCCTGAACTGTGGAAGGCACCTTTATTTAACTTTTTGTTTCTACTTAGTGTGAGAAAGTCTGGTGAAGTACTCTGATGTACTGCAGAACTTCTTAAAGGAGTTGTGTCTGTTTGTTTGTTTGTTTTGTTTTTAAGTTTTCTCAGACTCTATGGAAATTCAAGTCTTGTGCTGGAATGACAAAATGTAAGGGTTTTTTGTTTATTTTTTTCTCTTTTGGGGGCCTGCCACTCAGCTCCCAAATAAATACACAGGGGCTTATTCTTACTGATGAATGTCCAGCCCAGGCTTGACTTGTTTCTAGCCAGCTTTTCTGACTTAAGTTAAACTATCCTATTTATCTTTTCCTACATTTTGCATCTGGGCTTTTTGATAGCAGAAGATACAAAATAATCCCACACTAGTTCAGAATTACATATAATAAAGGGTTATTTATTTAGGGGAGACTTACAGATCACTGTCTTAGATCACAGTCCTCTTCACGAATGGGGAATAATAACAGAGTGGAGCAGCCAGAAGTGAGAGCCAAAAGCAAGAAAGTGCGTGAAGGCTTTACAGCAGCATTTAGAGCATAAGAGACCACACCCAAGAGGGCTAATATCTTAAAGACTATTGGCTGAAGGAGTGGAAGGAGTTCCCACAGCACCTCCCCTTTTGTTTAAATAAGAGAGTTCCAACTCCAATACAAAACTATATACACTAGAAACAGATATCAAGTATAAGATTAGAATTACAACCAGCATAAATGATATTAACCAAGGTACATATCCTATGTTTTAATAAACATTCTATCCTAAGGAGTCTAAGTCTTGTATTGGAAAAGGCTTGGCTAGGTCATAAGAGGGTGGTAACTATGACTATCTAATCTTCAACCCCATCAAAGGTCTGAGAAGGGAGATAATATTACTTGAGTAGGCAGGAAGTACAATCAAGCAGCTTATAAAATGTGCAGTAGATGACCAAGACAACTGGCTGCCTGAGAAATCACCCAAAGTCTCATTTGCAATGTTGAAGCAACAAACTTTGGCTAAGGCCTAGAGTAACTGACAGGCCATTTTTAGAGGCAGGAAATTTTTCAAAACTGTCTTACCCTGTCTTGGCCAGGTTTGGCAGCCTTTTATCCTGTATCCCTGCTTGTCCAGTCCAGACATTGTGCACTTTGTCAGTGGTCAAGGCATAAGCAGTTTCTTGCCCAAAGGCCAGTTGTGCCAAGAAGAAGACAAACTCCAAGTGGAATGTCTTTGGTGCTCAACACTATCTCAGGAATAGAGAGTGCTGCCAGGGGCAATTGTGTCTCACATAAACAGAATCCTAAGTTATTTAAATGCCATGTTCTACAGATCTTTGAAGTGCTTGAAGGTTACCTTTCTATGCAGAATCCAATCTCTATGTATCTAAAGAACCTAAGTAGTCTGACTAAAAGTACAACAAACATGATTGACTATTGACCTATAATACTTAATACCTATATAACTTAAAGATTAGACTTTATATCAGAATATTAAACAATCTTTAAACAACTGTGCAGTAAAGGAGGACAATGACCTCAAAATGTAAACAATCTATAAATATCTTGATCAGAGGTAGAAATACATAATGTAATATGAAAATATATCCTAAAATTGCGTCAATACACAAAATGTCTTAAACAGAGGTAGAAACATGCATACATACAATCTGACAAAATAACTTTGCATAGGTGTACAAATATTGTAAATAGAAATAGGTACATATTCAATATAACAAATAACATTTGAACTTCTATCAATATACAAAATTCTATACCAATGTAAATTGTCTATAAATAATAGCTCACAAGTATTCACTCTATTACTCACTATTGTTATTATTAGTGTGAGTAAGTTCACACTAATCTACCTATTATCCTATTCAGGTTTTCATCTTTATTTTTATTCCACCCCAACCTCCAACCCTATGTGAGTAATAATTGATCCCAAAATGGTGTCCATAGCCCTGAGGACAAACTTTGTTGGGAGTGGGGATGTCGTCTTCTAGAAATGCTTCCAGCTGTCATGGGGGTGATGTTTTTTTCTATGGGATCCTATAAAAGTAAAATGGTTAAGTTTCAAGATTGCTGTTTTGTATAATTGCAAATGGTCTCTGAGTTGTTGATAGAATTTTTTTTTGTTTGTCTGTTTGTTTTTTAAGTTCTTATTTGGAGTTCTGGACAAAACATTGTAAGAAGGTGCACCATTTCTGCAGCTGGTAACCCAAAACCAGTCTCATAGTAGTGCTATCAGCATCATGACATCATATCAACCAGGTGAAGTCATTGTTGTGGGGCACCATCTTCTTCCTGGAAGCTTCAAAGATTACTGCAGAAAAATCTACTGTTCATAGTTGAAAACTTAAGTATTATTCATATAGATATATATTCAGCTAAATATACAGTATAGACAAAGTGAGCATGGAAAAAAATAAAATATTTCCTTAAAATCTATCTTCTTTCTGTCCCTTACCAGATGGCTGCTGACATGAGACAGAAATTCTAAATTTTTCTTTTAACAACATGCTTGGATTTAAAGAAGGATAGCCATTGTCCAAATCCAAAGCCAGCTCTAATTTTTAAGTAGAGATGTATACATGTCCAAATAATCATATTTTACCATGCAGATGATACAGCTTCATAAGTCAGATTTCTCTTTGCTTATTGATTCTTTCTGGATAGCTATGTTTTCATCTTCAGGCATCTAGATGTCCAAGGTCTCTCGACTCTTGACGATGAATATTTTTCTGCAAAGACAAGAACAGAACCCTGCCCCAAACCTTATGAGGTTTTCTTACCACCTGTATGGTTGTCACCTCTGTGGATGAGCCGTCATTTCTCTTTCTCACGGGGTTTCTCTTTTCAAGCTGAATCTTTATTAATTTTTATGGTATCCATAGTTTTCCTTCTTCTGTGGAAATACGAATGAAACCCTTTCCCCATTGTAACACATGGCCTAGTTTCCATTGTGAGGTCAACACATCCTTGAAATATACTGGCTGATTTAATTCAGAAGTTTTTTTCTATTATTCAGTGTCTCTCTACTGCTGTTGTTCCTTTCTCATTAGTGTTAATAAATTCAAGGTCATTTATTTATTTATTTATTTATCTATCTATCTATCTATTTATTTATTTATTGTTTTTTTGAGACAGGGTTTCCCTGTTTAACAGTCCTAGCTGTCCTGGAACTAGGTCTTGTAGACCAGGCTGGCCTCAAACTCATAGGGATACACCTGCCTCTGCCTCCCGAGTTCTGGGATAAAAGATGTGCACCACCACGCCCCAGCTTAAAAAAAATTAGCTGGGCAGTGGTGGCACATGCGTTTAATCCCAGCACTTGGGAGGCAGAGGCAGGTGGATCTCTATGAGTTTGAGGCCAGCCTGGTCTACAAGAGCTAGTTCCAGGACAGGCTTCAAAAGTTACAGAGAAACCCTGTCTCAAAAAACAAAACAAAACAAACAAACAAAAAAAAAACCCCAAGGTTAATAAAGTATTGTGCCATCTATTTCTGGGGGTATTTTCCATCCCTTTCTGTTTGTTTAGTATATCCTTTATAATTCGATTTGATCTTCCTATAACTGCCTTTATCTATAGGATTGTTGTTATACCTGTAATATGCTTTATATTATAATAAGCAAAAAACTGTTTTATTTTCTTAGACACATATGCTGGACCATTGTCTGTATTTATTTGTGCAGGTATACCCATGATGGCTATAATTTCTAATAAATGCATGATTACTGAATAGGTCTTTTCTGAGCTCAAGGCAGTTGCCCATTGAAAACCTGAATAAGTGTCAATGGTGTGGTGTATATATTTTAATCTTCCAAATTCTGTAAAGTGGAACATATCCATCTGCCAGATCTCATTCCTTTGAGTACCCTTTGGGTTACTCCCTGCAGGTAGCTGTGTTTGGTTACAGAAAGAGCAAGTAGGACATCTCCTTATAATCTCCTTAGCTTGTTGCCATGTAATAGAAAAGTCTTTCTTTAAGCCCTTGCTATTGATATATTGTTTCTTATGAAATTCTGAGGCCTTCAGCCCACTTCCAATCAATAATCAATCAATTTCTGCATTACCTTGTGCTAGAGGACCTGGCAGATGCATATGGGATTGGATGTGTATTATGTATATGGGACACAGCCTATTCCTGATTATATCTTGAACCTGTATGAATAATGAAGTCAATTCTATATTATCTGGTATAAATTCAGCAGTTTCAATATGTAAGACAACTCTTTCTGCATATTGTGAATCAGTAACTATATTGAAAGGTTCTTTAAAATCCCTTAGTACCATGAGAATAGCATATAAGTCTGCCTTTGGGGCAGAATTATAAGGGATTTGTTAGACCCTACTTAATTCTTCTGATTTGTAACCTGCCTTTACTGATTTATTTACATCTGTATAAAATGTATGGGCTCCAGTTATTGCACATCATGTACAATTCAAGGAAGAATCCAAGAAGTTCTCCTTATAAGGTTAATTCTATCACTTTTGGGATAATTGCTATTAATTTCTCCCAAAAAATTAGCACAAACTCTTTGTTAAAGTTCATTGTTTTCCCATAATTTTTAAAATTTCATCAGCAGTAAAAAGAACTATAATCTCTGCTGGGTCTATACCTGCTAGCTGACAAAGTCTCAATTTTCCTTCTATAATTAATTCAGAGACTTTTTCCACATAAGTTTTTAATTTTTTACTTGGTTTATGTGGTAAAAAGATTGATTCTAAGATAACATCTTCCCTCTGCATTAAAATTCCTGTAGGGGAAATTCTGGAAGGCAATATGAGTAGAATACAATCAAGATTTGGATTCACTCTATCTACATGTGCCTCCTGTAATTTCTCTTCAACGAACATCAACTCTTTTTCCACTTCATCTGTTAATTCCCTGGGACTATTTAAGTCTTTGTCACCACCTAAAGTTTTGTTTAAATGAACTATTAGGTCAGGTGTTATCCCACCAGCCGGTCATAGATGGGAAATGTCTTTGAAAGTCATTAAGAGTCTGCAATCAGTCTCTCCTAATTTGTCCCTTTGTATTCTAATTTTCTATAAACCTATTTTGTAACCTAGGTAATTTGTTGCAAGAAGAGAGGGCCCACTTGTTTTTCCCAGCCACCTGCTAGCTTACACCTGAAATAACCACACAGAAACTGTATTAATTTAAATACTGCCTGGCCCATTAGCTCTAACTTCTTATTTGCTAACTCTTACATCTTAATTTAGCCCATTTCTATTAATCTGTGTATCCCCACGTGGCAGTGGCTTACTGGAGATTCTAACTGGTGTCCATCTCAGGTGGAGGATCCATGGCTTCTCTCACTCTGCTCCTCTTCCTCCCAGCATTCAGTTCTGTCTTTTCCACATACCTAAGTTCTGCCCTTTCAGGCCCAAAGCAGTTTCTTTATTCATTAACCAATGAAAGCAACACATGAACAGAAGAACCTCCTACACCATTTCTGTTTAAACAAAAAGGAAGGCTTTAACTTTAACATAGTAAAATTACATATAACAAAACAGGTATCAAATAAGCACTACAGTTATAATACTTATATTTACTTTATCTTTTATGATAACTAAGGAAAACTATAACTATAAATTCTTCAACTCCATTAAAGACTCCAGACAGATATAATATTACCTAAGTAAACAGAAAGTGCATTGTAAGCAACTTCCAAAACTCTAGAATTGACAGAGACATATCACTGCCTGGACAGTCACCCAAAGTTCTTCTGTACTGTTGGGGCATCCATCTTCAGCCTACAGGCCCATAGTATCCAGCAGACTTTTTCATGAAGCAAGAAATTTCAAAGACTGTTCAGTCATTTTCTTCTGTATCCTGTAGAATGTCTCACAGAATCTTTTATGAAGCAGGAGCCCCAAAGGATCGTCTCACCTTTAGGCAAGTTCAGCAGTCATCTCTCTGGGGGTACTGCATGTCCAGTGAAGCAGTCCAGAAAAGAGCAGTTTCTTGTCCAAATGGCTAACCAAGTCCAAAAGGAGTCTCTACAATGCCCATCTTCCTCTTAAAGTATCTTGGTGCTGCCAGAAGCAAATGTGTCTCATTGTCATGAAAAGTCTTAAGTTCTTAAACCTTTTAAATGTCATATTCTGAAAGTCTTTGAAAGATTTGAAGAATACCTATCTATCTGAAATATATCTCTATAAATCTAGAAAATCTAACTAACATGACTACAATCTTAATTATAGATAATTATCTATTAACCTATATTTCTTAATTATACATTACATTTTTAAATGAACTACACAATCACAATACCGTATTCAAGAGCATAAATATACATATAACAACATTGACCTTAAATTTGTATCAACAAACCAAGATTCATACCAATGCAAATTATTCATATCTATTTCATATCCCCCTTTAAATGTAAAAGAACATTTATAAACAATATTTGGAAATTTGGGTATAGTTTTTTCTCTCCAAACTGCTTCATGCTGTATGGGGCACTGTTAATCAGGTATTTCATGGTGTATCCTGTGTGCTAGGTTCATCTCAGTCAGTGAAGTAAGTTTTGAGGGTGTTCACAGCAACCTTTCAGGAGGCCTTGTTCCATGAAACAATATTTGCCTGGAGGCAATCCACAGATTCTCATCTTCTGTGAAAACAAAAGAAGAACCTCTTTTCCCAAGCAACATGTCCTTAGACCCAAATTCTGAAGTCATGATACCTTTATAATATACATGCTGGTTTAGCTTAGCAGCCCATGCAATGAAATGTCTCTCTGTACTTAGCTCCTTCACAGTCAAAAAATTCAAAGAAAACACAATATACATAATGCAGACTCTGTGAATTTTCCATTTTTATGTGGCTTAATTTTCTTTACTTCTTTTAATCTATGACTATTTGTACTCTGACTCTTTAAAGAGTTTACCCCTTTTTAAAGCATTAACCTTATGACTCTCTATACTCTTTTTCTTTTCTCTCTCAGGCCTACATACATTTATCCAACAATGTGACCCATTTAGATGTCTTTTATGTCTGAATCTGTCCTATTGTGAATCTGTAATTCTTTACTGTCCAGGAACACTTTTGCTTTGTGCTTTTAAAATGCTAAGCGCTTAAGAATCTAAGCTGCCATATTCCTAGGTCAAATACAGGTACTGTGGGCTTGCCCTGCCCAGTCCAGCATGGCAGAGCTGCTCATGCCTCTGAGAGCCAAGCACACCACCCCACTTCCAGGCACAAAGCTGGTCCACATTGCCATCAAGCAAGCTGCAGCAATCTGCTCACAAACCCCATCCAAATGCTCTGTCTCCTGCAAGAGACAGAGATCGTACTAGCAGCATAGCCCAGAAAGCCGGCATTTTAAAACCACCACTTTTTTCTTGCTGCAGCTACTGAATTAGGAATTTCTCTCTGCAGCACACTGCCAGAAAACAGCAAAAAGCTGTACTAAACTGTATATTTATGTCTAGAATTCCTTTTCAAGCCCTCTCAAGTTTTATGTGGAGTTAGTCGACCACATTGAAGCACCAACTGTTAACAACACATGAACAGAAGAACCCCTACACCAGTAATTGACAGAATCTCCTCTTTGAATATTTTCAGGAGCAATTTGTATTCCCCATTTTGGCAAAACTTTCTTTACTTCTTCAAACATTCTTTTTAAAGTATCTGCATTTTAGTCAGATAACAAAATGCCTTTCATTTAATGTTAAATTATAGACTTAGGAAATCGCTTACAATTATTTTTCAGTGGCTGATTTACAAAGTATTGACACAGGGTGGGATTATTGAGCATTTCCTGTGGGAAGACAGTCCACTGGTATCTCTTAGTAGGCTGAGAATTATTATAAGTACACACTGTGAAAACAAATTGTTCTTGATCCTTTTCTTGTAAAGGTATAGTGAAGAAACAATCCTTTAAATCAATAGCTATAAGAGTCATCCTTTTGGTAATAGAGAAGGCTGAGGAATTCCAGACTGTAGAGGGCCCATAGGTTGGATAACCTTGTTGACAGCTCTTAGATCTGTCACCATTTTCCATTTTTCAGATTTCTTTTTAACAACAAATACAGGAGAATTCCAAGAGCTGGTCAATTCTTCATTATGGTGAGCATCTAATTTTTCCTATACCAGCTGTTCTAAAGCCTGCAGTTTGTCTTCCATTAAAGGCCATTGTTTAACCCATACAGGTTTCTCAGTTAACCATTTTAAAGGCAAGGCTGTTAGTACCTCTGAAGTTTTGCTAATTGCTTTGTGTTCTTGTACAGCATGAATGGCTGGTGACCTTTGTTTATAATTATTTTTTAATGAGTTTCTGGGGACTACAGGAATATTAACCTGGGTATTTGATGCAATAGGTCACAGCCCCATAAATTCACTGCAGTATTAGCTATGTATGGCCTCAGCCTTCCTTTCTGTCCTTCTGACCCTATGCATTCAACCCACCTTGTGCTTTGTTTTGCTGAGATAGGGTTCCAATTCCTAGGAATTGAATATCTGCCTCTTGAAGAGGCCAATCTGAATGTCAAGATTCTGGAGTAATGAAGTTACATCTGTACCTGTGTCTAGTAAACCCTCAATTACAATGTCATTTATACACACTCTTAGTTTTGGTCTTTGATCATTTATTGAAGTCTGCCAAAATGTACATTTCCTATTTCCTAGTGGAGTTTTTTTGACTCATCCTTCAGGTCTATTCCATTATCTAGAACAGTATGTTTTTTTACAGTAGGCACTGGATTGTATAATTTTCTTTGTGAGACATGTTCTCCACAGTGACTGGGAATGACTGGGCCTTGTTTGACATCAGGGCCTATGAGCAGCCTCCCCCAAGGGGTTTCCCAGTGGTATTGGGTTGCCTTGTCTGTGTTTTGTCGACCTACATTCATTAGTCCAATGTCAGCCTTTGCCACACCTCCTACATATACCAGAAGCCTGAGTCCCCCTACGTCTGCCATTCCTAAAGGAGACATTATTCCTAGGAATTCCTTGTCTACAGTCCCTTCTTAGATGTCCTATTGTTTCACAATTAAAACATTTGGCATTTTGGGACTCCTCATACCATTGGAAATCACTTCTCCCACCCAAGCTTCAGTACTATAGTCAAATGATTCAACATTCATTGTATGCAAGATCCATTTATCTATGAGTACTGATCTAAGCTTTAAAGGCCCAAGGATCTTCTTACATTCTAAGTTGTCATTTTCAAAAGCCAAGGATTCAATTAGTACACATCTAGCTTCAGGGTCTGTCACTCTGTACAACCTTAGTTAATCTTTGTAAGAAGTCAGTAAAGGGTTCTCTCTGGCCCTTTTTTAACCCTAATATATGATTCAGTCCTCTTTTCTAGTTCCTGAATCCTGTCCCAAGCATTTAAAGCTGCTGTGCTGCATAGGAACAAGGTGTGTTCATCATAGTGAACCTGTTCCTGACAATCAGAGTAATAACCCTTGCCAAGAATTTGATCTTGGGAAGTCTCAAATCCTTTTGCTTTCCTTGTTGCTCTAAAATTTTTGCCTCTTCTCTCAAATAACACTTCCAAAGCAGCTGAGGTCCATTTTCTAGGCCCACTGAGATTAATTGAAGCCAATCGTGTGGGATAACTTTAGTGCTTGAAGCCCACATTTTCACCATTTCCCTGACAAATGGTGGAATGTAGCCCATAAGAAACTATTTCTTGTTTTATTTCTTTTAGATCACTCATATGTATTGGTTCCCATGCATATTCTTTGACTACCCTAGGGTACTTTGTGCCAGATGGTCTTTCTTAGTAAATTACCAGATATGCAGTTGAAACTCTGTGTAAGTCATCCAGGAGTCTGGCATGTACTGATGAGGCTAAATCCTGTCCTTGTACCTTCTGTTCCTGCTCATCAGTTTCAATAAATTCCTCAATCCTTTCAAATCTTTTTAGTACTACCTTTTTTAAAGTCTGAATCTCCTGTCCAGTGTTCTGTTCTAATGTCCTCACTGAGTATTCCAACTTGTTCAGTAAAGATAATGTCTCATCTTTGGACATATCATAACTTTTCAACAGATTCCAACAGTTAGATTCAACAGCACAAATTCTTTAAGAAAATTTTGTCAAATTGATGCTAACCCTCTCCATAATATTGAACTATTTTTAATGAGATAATATTAAAAACAAAGCTAATTTCTAGAACCAAATAAAGGGAAGGAAAAAAGTATAAGTCTCGCACAATACCTTCCATAATATAAGGAAAATAATTATTGAACTCCTGGATGTTATCAGTCATTATTTATAGTTTTTCAGATTTTACCTGTTGTAAGGCAATTACAATGAATCGAAGTAGGTGTAATAATTGTTATCAGCCAGCAGGTGTCACAGTTGCAGCCACGTGGCCAAAAGACACTAGCAGCAATGAACAGCATATGTTGCTTACTTAGGTACTGAAAAATATGCTTTGTTTAACAAATTAAGAAAGTTATTAAGGTGATCAAATGTTTCTGAGAGTTGGGGCCCAGGATAAAGAGAAAACCCATAGTTTTCCATCAGTGCGAGTTGTGGACTATGTGCATCACTGGGATCACAGGCAGCAAGTATGTGGGCTGGCATATGGGTCATATGCTGTGGAGTGCTGAGCAGAAGCCTGCTGCCTCTAAGGGCTGGCTAAAGCCGCATGTGGGAGAGTCAGTGCCCAACGTGCCACACAGCTGGTAGACCAATCCCAAAAAAGTGTGGACTGGTCCCCATGTTATGGTGCCAAATGATTGCAGAAGATACAAAATAATCCCACACTAGTTCAGAATTATGTATAATTAAGGGTTATTTATTTAGGGGAGACTTACAGATCACGTCCTAGATCACAGTCCTCTTCACGAAAAGGGAACAGTAACAGTCTAGCAGTCAGAAGTAAGAGCCGAAAGCAAGAGAGCAAGTATACGCTTTACAGCTGCATTCATAGTATAAGAGACCATGCCCAAGTGGGTTGGTATCTTAAAGGCTGTTGGCTGAAGGAGCAGCAGGAGCTCCCAGAGCAGCTTTTTAACTTTCTCTATTCTTTATATCTTTCTTTCCTTCTTACTCTATGCCTGGCTGTGTGGGTGGGTGACTGGCCACTGGCATCCTCCTCTCCATTTCCTTTTCTCACTCCTACTCCTCTCTCTCAAACCTAGATTTCTCCTTCCATTTATTCTCTCTGCCTACCATCCCCTCCTGTCCTTTCTCCTGGCTTGCTATTGACCACTCAGTTCTTTATTAGATCAATCAGGTGTTTTAGGCAGGCGAAGTAATATAGCTACACTGAGTTAAACAAATGCAACACAGATTTGCCTCATTAAGTTAATATTCCACAACAACATGCTGAGAATAAAACACTTTAGACTATATTACATGTGGGCAATGAGGGTATTCTCATCAGATTTACCAAACTATTTAGATTCAAAGCTTTGCCTCTTTGATCAGCCCATTAAAAACCAACACCTATTCCTCTAGGATTCAAAACAGACTCTCATGCTTGCTTAGTGCTTACTGGTTTCCACTCTGTCATTTCTTGCCTTTCCAGATCTTATTTTCTGAGGAGTTCATTTCCATATTAAGTAATATATCTGCAATTTATGAAGTATTTTAAGGTGTGGACTCTCTGACATTTCTTTATTCTGTATCATTATAAAGCTCATTGTATTATGAATTACCTTAGTATATTGCACTAATTATTATTTAGTGTAAATGGCAAGTGACTAGTATGTCATAAATTCTGTGAGTCCAATATGTCTGCATGTCAGGAAGCTGCTACAGTCAGTTTGTCTGCTACAGCTTCAGTCACTTCATGGCTCACCTGATGCAAGCATCTGCTGAATACACATGGCTTTTGGCTGTACTGGCTTCTTCATTGCTGTTGGAATATGACTTCTCTAGATTAGAGGGCTCTGAAAGAGTAGGAGAAGGCCAGTAACCTATAAGCTACAGTCTATAACATAATTCAGAACTGACACCCATGCCTTTTGCTGTTTAGAAGAAAATGACTGTTACTACCTATGACTTGGGGAGGTACCTGAATAAGATTGTGAATCCCAGGAGACAAGCTCCCTGAGAACTACCTCAAAGACTGTCAAGCTTGTTTCTATACATATAATGCCACAAAACAATCCCACACCAATTTGGAAATTATTATTAAAAGGGGTTATTTATTGGAGGGGAAAAAACTTACAGATCAATGTCCCAAACCACAGTCCTCTCATCGCAAACAGGAAACAGAGAGTTTAGCAGTCTGAACAGGAGCCGGAAGCAAGAGAGTGAGCAGAGCGGCTGCTGCTGCTTTTTAAAATGAAAGAGACCATGCCCCAGTGGGCTGGTATCTTAAAGGCTATTGGCTGAAGGAGCGGAAAGAGCTCCCGCAGCATACATAATTCTTTTTTTTTCACTCTTGAAGCAAGAATGCCAATTTTATTGTGTTCCAGGGCAGCTTATATAGTGCTCTCCTTGATTAGTGGCCACACCCTAACTCTCAGGATTTTCTACTGCAAGTCCACCAGAATCCACTTCCTTGTTATCAGGAACTCATGAAGCTTTCGTGCTCAGAGCAGCTGCAAGCATAGGAAAACAAATTGTTTACTCTGGCAGGAAAGAGATCATAGAAAATTCAGGGTCTGCGGATCTGTAGACTATAACACTGGGGCAGACCAATACTCCATATCATTGTGGGGTTTAATGATATCTTCTTACAAATGAGAATCATATGAGGAGGAGACTCACATTAAGCACTCTCTTGATTGATTTGAAAAGGTTCACCCAATTATGGATGGCACCTTCTGGTAAGAGTCCAGAATGATAACTCATAGAGATCCTCTTGATTCTACATCCCAAGTATTGGGATTAAGGCATGTGCCATCCTGCCTGGCAATAAAGTATTTCTTAGTGTTAGAGTATGTTGATAAAAATATAAACTAGGAACTTCAAACAAATCTAGGCTAGTGAGAATGTAAATTAGTATGTATTTTATAGCTTAATTTGGCAATCTGTCTTAATACTCTTAAAATCTATATACCTATAAAATCTATATATGATATAGATATTAAAATTATTGTCCCATTATTTCACATGGAAGCATTTACCCTAAGGACAAATTATAAAAGCATTAAAATATTATGCAAACTATATTCACTTTTATGATAAAAAACATTGAAAATAGATGTCTAAGGAAAGTTATTGGTAAATAATTATCTCAACACATTCATAAAGGAAAACTATACCCATATTAAAATAATATCACAAATATGCATATGTTATCACTGTAAGATTGCCCAACATATTATTATGTAGACAGAGATAGTGTATACGGCATGGTTCATTTTATCATGTGTAATTTTCAAATAGATGTGTATGAAGAAAAATAGTAGACTCTAACTAATATTGTTAATGAGGTCATCTTGGCAATAAAACCACAAATTATTTTTATTTCTATTTCATCTGTATTATCTAAATTATGTTAAGCACCCATTCCTATAACTTATAACTGTTTTGTAAAATAAAAAACAAAGGTAGTATATGCCAAGCAACTTCCTATAAGATATAACCCACTATTTAGTAGTTCCTTCCTGATGTTATTATTGAAAGTTCAAAATACACATTTGCCATCATATTGAAGATAAGTGTATGATGCCAATATTTAGTCTCCATCTAGGCAATGTTTCTTGCCATGAAGAAAAGTACACTCTTAAATCCATACATAATTATGGAATTAATCTCATTACCAAATTGAATATATAAATGATCAAATTTGAGGCTAGAGAGATGGCTGGATGGCTAAGAGCACTTGCCACTCTCTCAGAGGAACTGCATTTGGTTTCTAGTACCCGCATGGTGGCTCCTCACCATCCGTATCTATCTGTAAGGGATCCAATGCCCTTCTCTGAGCACTTGCACATACATGGTGCATATGAGTTCACCCAAGCATATACTTATACACATAAAATATTTTTTTAAAAAAGAACAATATTTCTTGTAAAGCAGTGTGCAAGGATATATTTACACTACAAGTTTATGTAATCATCAAAATTCCTTCAATAAAATGGGCATCACAATCATTATCCATTTTACAAATGAGGTAGTTAAGACCCAAAAATATTCACTACCTAGAAACTGGAGTCCTGGAATCTGCACTATTGACAGCAGTTTCTAGATACCCTTTTAGTGCTAAAGACTAATGCATCATGCTGAGGCTCTCTGCTAAGGACAAGAAGTAGATGAATGAAGGAACTTAGCTCTAACTTTGAGAAACATGCACGAAGATCTGAAGATATGTGCTCTAGTTAGACTCTATTGCTCTGATGAAACACCATGACCAAAAGCAACTTGGGGAGGAAAGAGTTTATTTGACTTATTATTGCAATCCATCACTGAAGGAAGTCAGGATAAGAACTCAAACAGGGCAGCAACCTAGAGGCAGGAGCTGGTGCAGAGACCATGAGGAAGTGCTGCTTACTGACTTTTGCCACTCATGGCTTGCTCAGCCTGCTTTCTTAGAGAACCCAGGATCACCAGCTCAGGGGTGGCACCACCCACAATGACTAGACCCTTCCTCATCAATCACTAATTAAGAAAATGCTCTATAGGCTTGCCTGCAACCATATCTTACTGAGACATTTTCTCACTCAATGTTTGCTCCTCCCAGATGACTATAGCTTGTGTCAAGTTGACATAAAATTGGCCAGCACAATATTCTTTTATCCTATAGGCCATTTTGCCAAAAGATGCCTGATGCAAACTATTCTTTTCAGTAGACACACTCAGATATGTGTATGCCCCTCACTGACAGATTTTGTGTTTCTCATGAAATGGTCTCTATAACTACCTTCTCTGTCTCCCCACAATTGTAGGTGGCTAGATTCTTCAACTTCAAAGACAGACTTTGCTTTGTTTTGAACACTATACAAAATTAAAACATCCTTCCTCTGCACTAATAATTGGAGTGGATGATCTGTGAGGCCCAACAGTTTAGTGTAGAGTCGTAGAGGAAAATGCAAAATAGTCCTCTTAGGAAACACATAATATTGCCTGCACAGCAGTCTCCTTGCCTTCAGTAAGGAGCCAGGAAATGGTGTCTGGAACCCTCTGCAGGGCAATCTTAGATATTTGAATTAGAACCATTGAATTTAGTTATTGCTTTAATTTCTATTTGATTTCCACTTTTAATACCTCTGCCCTCGCATGGTTTTAGCATGAAGTTCTCTTCTAGTAGTGTTGTGGAACACTCCTTACCTACTTGTATTTTTAAAACATGCACCTCAGCTTTAAGAAATGGCAGCTTTATGCACTAAAAATCTGGGGCAAACCTGAAAGCATGCAGTCAATTTTAAATAATTTCATCTGAAATATGATTTTATTAACTCTAGTTAAATTAATTTAGTGAGTAACATTTTCTCAGCACATTTCATTTCTACTTTAACTACTATTTGGGATAAATGGTGATGATGATGATGGTGGTGATGATTATAAATGTGCTCAAAGCTCTATGCTTGTCTGAACTGATACCTAGAGGGGAGGCAGGCATTAAGGATCTGCAGCATGAAGAAGGGGACTATAAAATATAAGCCAGGCGACTTAGTGGGAATAGCAGAAACCTCTTTCCCCATCATAATTGTGTGGCTTTGGGAAGCTACTCATGTTCTGTCAGACTATTTGCCACCAGGAAAACATGCATAGTACTCTTTTGCTCTAAGAATCAAGCAGGGTAAGTAACTGAATGGTAGCATCTTGTATTTGTTGGAAATCTACAGTGTTGTACTTTCTTTTTTTTAGTGTTTTAGCTGCATATTTCACTTTACCAATAACTTTTAAAATTATTAGTATTATCATTGTGTTAATGGGGGTTATATTTTGTTTTGTTTTCTTTGTTTGTCCTTTGTTACTGTAACCAAATCCCTGAGAGATACAAGAGAGGAAGCATTGATTTTGATTCACAGTTACAGAGTTCAGCCTATGGTCATTCGGCTCTGCTGTTTCTGGTGAGTGGAAAGAAAGAAGGTCATGACAGAAAGGTGAGTGTTCATGGTTGCTCACCTTATCATGGAAGCCAGGGAGCTAAAAGAGAGTGCTGCCTGTGCTGGCCAGCTTCTCCTTTCTTCCTCTCATACTCCATCTGGAACCCCAGATGATAAAGCCCATGTCTAGGGTATGTGATGGTCACTTTTCTTATTGCTATGACAGAATATCTAGCAAAGACAATGTCATGGAGGAACTCTGGTACATACAGTTTAGAATGGTAGAGAACGCACAATGGCAGGAGGAGATCACAGCCAAGACTAAAGAAGCTTGAAGTGGCTTGTTACATGACATGGGCAGTCAGAGCTGGAAAGGAGCAGCACAGTAGTCTAAGTGACCCACCCCCCAGATAGACCCATGTCCTCTTCTGATGTCCTATCTCTGAAGGGTCCCTCCCAAAATAGCACCAACAATTTGGAACCAAGTGTTCAAATACATGAAAACAGTTTACACTCAAGCTATAACTGTGTCTACCACCTCTTTGTTAATCATTTCTTGGAGTTTCCTTATATTAGATGCTAATCTAGGCTTAGCTTAATGCAGTCTATCAATATTAACCATTAAAGCCCCAGAGAAGATTGAATAACTCACTCCAGTTTGTATAATTAATGACAAACCAAGATTCAAACCCATACAGCTTGAATCCAGTGCTCACATGCTCAAACCTGGGATGCTATGCCTCTCAAGTCAAGTTTTTGACTGGGCTCTAGTTCACAAAGGTGCAGTGAAACATAGGTCTCATTAACAGTTGATGTTTATAAGTTAATGCTATTGAAGTCACCTTGCAAGGCTGTCTTTTCATATACACAGCTTCTTTTAGATTCTGATTTTCACGGAACAGAAGAGGTCAAAGACTGATCCTGGAGTGGCACTGGTCAATTGGAGCCCCACATACTTTTCAGAGGGATGCCAAGGCTTGTCCTGGATTTCTTTTACTCTCCCATTCTAGGACTTCAACAGATGGAAACTTCAACTTTTATGCTTAACAAAATGTTTTGTGTATTGAAATCACCATTGAAAGTGGATTCTCTAGTAGAAAAAAAAAAGTCTACTTGGAATATAGGTAAAGGAAAATGTTTAGATGTTCTTTAATATTGAGAAGGAAGTGTCCATGGAAAGAAGTTGATTGAAAAGGCAGAAAAGATACAAACTGAATATCATATTTAAAAGCAAAAGTCTTGGTGTCCAAAATGCTTAGATTTCATCTCCAGATCTGCTACTTACAATGTCGCCAAAGTAATCCTCACTAAGCCATAGTTAATATGACAATGGGTAAAATAAATGTTTCCCCTCATAGGACAATTTTGAAAACTAAAGGGATGTCACACATAAAGCCTTTAATATTGTAACTCCACATGCTGATAATCTAATAAATGTTAACTTGTGGTTATTATTACTGTTGTTGAAAAATACTACTTATCAAATTACAATGATTTTGTATGATGACACATCAAAAATGCCCACTGCTGTTATTAAGAGTATAATGATACCTTGATTTCTTATATCTTGTAAGCAAGTCAGTGTTGTAGGTCTCATGGTTCATGGCTGAGTAACATTACCTTTTACCTCTGGTAATACATACTCACTATGTGTGTGTGTGTGTGCATATATATATATATATATATATGATATAGTGTTATATTATACATTCTACCTTCCAGCACTAAGAATGCTAATCAGTATGGGCAGAGCTTCTAGTTGGGTACCAGCTCAATTTCTTCATGCTAGATGACACAAGTGGTGTCTTTAACAGTGGCCTTTACTGTCAGGTTGTGGAAGGGTGGAAGGTGGCCAATAGGATTGCAATATCCTGCATTGTCTGACAGAGTGTCTATGGGACCCCTTTGGCCAACAGCTCAAGATGTAATCTATTCCTGGTACTGGAGTCTTGAAGAGGTATGTGGAAGAGGAGGCAGAAGGACTGTATGAACAGAGGTAGTGAGACTCCAAAGAAACAGCATCTTCCAGACACAACAAGGTTAATGCACGTATGAACACATGAGACATAGAGATTGTGAATGTGTACAAAACCTGTGCAGATTCAACCATGACAAAATATGTAGTGATAATTTGTTGATAGTCTAACAAATAAGGTTTGCCTGAAGATCAGAGTACAGAGATAAGCTACTAGTTTTCCATAGAGGCCAGGCAATGGTGGTACACACCTTTAATTCCAACAATCAGGAGACAGAGGCAGACAGATCTCTGTGAGTTCAAGGCCACCCTGGGCTACACAAGATTGAATTTGTCTAAAAGAGAAACAGAGCTCACACAAAGGTGATCCCAGCATGTGGGATCACATGTCTTTAATTCCAGCACTAGAGAGATGGAGACAGGAGTGATACGACTGGGCAGAGAGAGGAATATAAGACAGGAGAAGACCGGAGCTCAGACACAGCCTGAGGTTTCATTGAGATGGATGAAGTCTGAGGATTCAGTCTGAGCAGGCAGCCTGAGAATTTGTACAGGCAGGATTGTCCCTTTGGTTTGAGCATTGGTAGAAGTAAGAACTCTCTAGTTCCTGGTTCCTTTGCTTCTCTGATCCTTCAGCTTTTACCCCCTAATATCTGACTCCGAGTTTTATTTATTAAGACCAACTAGAATTCTTGCTACAAAGATTCCAGCATGGAGAAGAGGAAGTGGACTTAAAATCCTACTTATAACCAAGAAGCACTTTGTAATTGGTACCTGAAAGGAAAGGGAAAACCAGTTTTCTACACTCCAGGGCAGGTCTCATGCTTAGGAGTGCTTAATTAACACAAAACAGATCCCGTGTTTTTTGTGTACTTTTTGGGGTTACAGTTTGGCCGTTTTGTCTTTTTGGTTTTAGTTTTGTTTTCTTGGGGTTTTGTTGTTTTATTTTTGTCTTTTTGTGAGAGCACGTGAGGCTTGGGTAGGTAGGGAAATAGAGAGGATCTGGGAAGACTCGAGGGAGGGAAAAGAATATGATCAAAATATATTGCATGAAAATCTAAAAAAATTAAAATTGTAACAAATAAGTCATTTTACGGGGCTGAAGTGATTGATCAGTTAATAAAGTACCTACCCAGTAAACATGGGCTTCCATTTTGTTCCCCAGCAACCCATGTAAAAGTTAGGCAGGGTTGCACACATCTGTAATGCCAGAGCTGGGGAGGGGCAGAGACAGATCCCAAAGCTTATTAGCCAGTTTATTTAGCTGAATTGACAAGTTCCAGAGTCAGGGAGAAACTCTGACTCAAAAATAAGGTGGCGAGTGATCAAGGATGATGTGGGATGTCTTTTTGCATATGTGTTGCTTTCATTGGCTAATGAATAAAGCTGCTTTGGCCTATGGCAGGGCAGAATATAGCCAAGATGGACGAAATATATATATATATAGAGAGAGAGTAGGCAGAGTCAGAGAGATGCCATATAGTTGCCAAAGGTAGAAGACACTGTGTAGCTGCCCAAGAAGCAAGAGGTAACAAACCATGAGCCTCATGGTAAAATACAAAATAATAGAAATGGGTTAATTTAAGATATAAAAGCTAACTAGAAATATGCCTGAGCTGTTGACCAAACAATGTTGTTTTTTTAAATCTTTTTTAATTGGTTTTTATTGAGCTCTACATTTTTCTCTGCTCTCCTCCCTGCCTCTCCCCTCCCCTTCAACCTTCTCCCAAAGTCCCCATGCTCCCAATTTACTCAGGAGATCTTGTCTTTTTCTACTTCCCATGTAGATGTATGTCTCCCTTAGGGTCTTCATTGTTGTCTAAGTTCTCTGGGATTGTAATTCGTGGGCTAGTTTTCTTTGTTTTATATTTAAAAACCACTTATGAGTGAGTACATGTGATAATTGTCTTTCTGTATCTGGGTTACCTCACTCAAAATGATGTTTTGTAGCTCCATCCATTTGCCTGCAAAATTCAAGATGTCATTATTTTTCTGCTGTGTAAATGTACCACATTTTCCTTGTCCATTCTTCAGTCAAGGGGCATTTAGGTTGTTTCCAGGTTCTGGCTATGACAAACAATGCTGCTATGAACATAGTTGAGCACATGTCCTTGTGGCACAGTTGAGCATCCTTTGGATATATACCCAAAAGTGGTATTATTGGGTCTTGAGGAAGGTTGTTTCCTAATTTTATGAGAAATCACCACACTGACATCCAAAGCTGTACCAGCTTGCATTCCCACCAGCAATGCAGAAACGTTCCTTTTACCCCACATCCTGCCCAGCATAAGTTGTGATCAGTGTTTTTGATCTTGGCCATTGTTACAGGTGTAAGATGGAATCTCAGAGTTGTTTTGATTTGAATTTCTCTGATGACTAAGGATGTTGAACATTTCCTTAAGTGTCTTTCAGCCATTTTAGATTCCTCTGTTGAGAGTTCTCTGGTTAGGTATGTACTCCATTTTTTTTTATTGGATTATTTGTTCTTTTGATGACCAGTTTCTTCTTTGTATATTTTGGAGCCCAGACCTCTGTCTGATGTGGGGTGGATGAAGATCTTTTCCCATTCTGTAGGCTGTTGTTTTATCTTGTTGACCATGTTCATTGCTTTACAGAAGCTTTTCAGTTTTAGGAGGTCCCTGAAATTGTTTCTCTCAGTGTCTGTGCTACTGGGGTTATATTTAGGAAGTGGTCTCCTGTGCCAATGTGTTCAAATGTACTTCCCACTTTCTCTTCTATAAGGTTCAGTGTGGCTGGCTTTATGTTAAGGTCTTTGATCCATTTGGACTTGAGTTTTGTGCATGGTGATAGATATGGGTCCATTTTCATTCTTCTACATATTGATATCCAGTTATGCCGGTACCATTTGTTAAATATGCTTTCTTTTTTCCATTTGTTATTTTTTGCTTCTTTGTCAAAAATTAGGTGTTTGAAGGTGTGTGGATTAATATCTCGATCTTTGATTTGGTTCCATTGGTCCTCCTGTCTGTTTTTATGCCTATACCAGGCTGTTTTCAGTACTATAGCTCTGTAGAAGAGTTTGAAGTCAGGGATTGTGATGCCTCCAGAAGTTCTTTTATTGTACAGGAATGTTTTGGCTATCCTGGGTTTTTTGCTTTTCCATATGAAGTTGAGTACCATTCTTTCGAGATCTGTGAAAAATTTTGCTGGGATTTTGATGGGCATTGTATTGAATCTGTAGATTGCTTTTGGTAAGATTGCCATTTTTACTATGTTAATTTTGCCTACCCAAGAGCATGGGAGATCTTTCCACTTTCTGCTGTCTTCTTCAATTTCTTTCTTCAAAGATTTAAAGTTCTTGTCATACAAGTATTCCACTTGTTTGGTTAGAGTTACCCTGAGATATTTTATGCTATTTGTGGCTATTGTGAAGGGTGATGTTTCTCTGATTTTTTTTCCCAGTCCTGATTTTTTTGAGTTAATCTTGTATCCTGCTACATTACTGAAGGTGTTTATGAGTTGTAGAAGTTCCTTGGTAGAATTTTGGGGGTCACTTATGTAAACTATCAGGTCATCAGCAAATAGTGAGAGTTTGACTTCTTTTCCGATTTGTATCTCCTTGATCTCCTTTGTTGGCTTATTGCTCTGGCTAGGACCTCAAGACCTATATTGAAAAGATATAGAGTGGACAACCTTGTCTTGTTCTTGATTTCAGTGGGATCGCTGGGAGTTTCTCTCCATTTAGTTTGATGTTGGCTGTTGGCTTGCTGTATATTGCCTTAATTATGTTTAGGTATGTTCCTTGTATCCCTGCTCTCTCCAAGACCTTTATCATGAAGGAATGTTGCATTTTGTTGAAAGCTTTTAGGGCATCTAATGAGATGATTATGTGGTTTTTATTTTTAAATTTGTTTATATGATGAATTACGTTGACAGATTTTCATATGTTGAACCATCCCTGTATCTCTGGGATGAAGCCGACTTGATCATGGTGGATGGTAGTTCTGATGTGTTCTTGGATTCGATTTGCCAGTATTCCAAACAGTATTGTTATTAATATAGTTTCTATGTGATTATTCAGGCCTGGGCAAAAGAGCAGTCTCTGCTTACAAAGGAAGACATATAAGGGTGGTCTTTGGCCTCCACACACATGTACATGTGCATACATGCAAAGGAAGTAACTATCATTTCATCACCTTCAGCTTTGTTTCATTCATCTGTGGGAAGGAGTGCTTGGTCTGGCCATGCGCAGGTAGATTTATGCTAAAGCATAACACAGCTTATCTCAGGTCTTACTAGCAGTGCTTCCATAGAACTGCAAACTCTTTCCTAGAAGATAAAGTCCTTTATTTACTTTATTACTGTTACTACTTCATCATGGGAACTAAAAAGTTGGAGAAATACAATGTCGACACAGCTGTACTTGTTGAACTGAACTATGAAATATAGTTTACATTGTCATAGTGATATCTAAGTTGTTCCCCAAACCTAACAAATTAGAGCAGAGGATGGAGACCTGGAACCTGTGACTGTCATCTTTGTTTTTGGATCTCATCTTATTTCGAGAAAGTGTCTTTGTATGTATAATTAGGCAATGGTGAGATGAGCTCTTATTGGATTATCATCATAGGCTAAAGCTCTATAGACAAGCATCCTTATCAGAGACAGAAGAAAAGAGACATCCGAAAAAGAGGAGGCCACATGACCATGAAACCAAAGGTATTAGAATGAAGTAGCCAAAAACTAAGGAATACCTGAAGCCACTAAAACTTAGAAGAGGCATTGCACTTGGCCTGTTTGGAGATAGCATGATTTCTGCTGAACACCTTGGTTTTGAACCCCCAACCCTCTCACAGCTCATAAGAGAATAAACTTCTATTGTATTATGACTCCTACTTCATTGCTGTTGTCTTTAACAGCTTCAGGAAGTAATACTACTGAATCTGGTCTATGGGCTTAGAACTGCTTGTGTGAGGCACAGAGAAAGACAAATAGACCAGAAACTGGCAGCAGTGATGAGCCAGAGCCCACAGAGATCCCTTGTTGTCCTTGCTGCTCTTTCAAGGCATCAGAAACCACACTCAGTCTCCTGCTTGCCTGATCTATCCATGTAAACAGGTTGAAACCGCCTGGTCTCTAGGCCTGGGCTCTACTAATCATGGTTGACAAGTCAGAGTAAGGCAAACCAGGACCAAAACACTGAAAATCTTCCCAAAGATATGCAGGAGTACCCTGGATCCCAGCACCCAGGAAACCCTGTATCCCATCAATTCTGCCACACACTGCTAATTAGGAGAGTACTCAACATTTATGAGATGGAATCACTAGGCTAAGGATCCCAGTTTAGTTAGTTTCAGGCAATTTGCCAATTCAAACCATGAAAAAAAAGCCACTTGTATAAAGATAAATTCCATTAGCTTCAATGGGTATGCATATGTAAAGGCAAAATGGGGGCCTCTCCATGTCATTTGTATATTTCTTAGCACTGTAATTTTTCTCTTTTTAAAGCATTCTTCTTAAAGACATATTTGAGCATTGACAAACTAGACAGGAAGCATGGGAATATGAATACGTGTAAATACCAAGTCAGACATTTCGTAAGGATGCCATTTATTCTAAAGTGTGGCAAGAATTACTTCAAAGCCATTAGTGTCTGGAATTCTCTAAAGGTAGAGACACATTTTAAAAACACACTCCTCCTATCAGATTTTAATAGTGTTAAAGAAAGATCTTTTTTCAACAAATATAAAAAACATTGCTTTTGACCTGATAGTCCTATAAGCTTTTCATCAGGATCGCAGGCTCTACAGCCATAGGTGTTCATAGGTTGTGAGAAACTGATTGAGAAGCTCAATGAAAAAAATGTGTTACGAAATGGAGAGCTTTAGGTCCTGTATTGGGGAGTAAGTAAGTCAAGCTTCCAACAGTACTTATATGACTTTTTCATTATTTCAAATTTTGACATATTTTTTGGTTACAGTTCTTTTGCAGTCCTTAAAAGAAACAGCAAAGATTACCCCTCCCCAACATACCCTAGATCATTGTGTTGAAGTACGTTCTAGAAGGAACTGTAGGTGACTCCTTCTAAGGATACAGTATTAAATCAAGAGTTCAGGGCCAAGGCTTTGAATTGCACTGTGAAAATCTACCAGTCTTTAAGACTAAACTTCTCTCCACAAAAGAATGATTCAAAATAAGACAAACAGTCGTGGGCACTCCCCATGGTTCGTCTTCAGTATTGCTCTGAAACTTCCCTTCTCAGAGTCTTCAGAGAAAGTTGCTACTAGCTCTGAACTGAGGACTTACCTTGAGCAGACATAAGGAGGACTGTTTACATTCTGTAATTACAAGTTGTGCTGTGCACATGCTTTATGAGAAATCAGCCTGATAGCTACTGCGCCTCAGAGTGAACCAGAAATTGGGTTTAGAAGGAAAACAACCTTTTCTGGAACAAAGCTTATTCTGATTCTGACTTGAGTTTCAGACACTCATCTGAATGTATGTGTTGTTCTAACCCCCACCCCTCATTCTTCCTTTCAATGTGGATAACTAATTGTCTTCAAGAGCCCTCCCTTGTTAATATTTTCACATTGGACATATAAGGAGAATTTTGTTTCATGGTACCAAGAATGAGGAAAGGAGAAAGGCAGAGATGACTATAAATGACAAGAGAGAAACAGGGAGACAGAAGAACACTGCACAGACACCGTGTGCCTTGGCCTCTGTCCCAGGGACATATCTGCTCATTCATTTGAACATGTACCTGGAATTAATATAAGTTCCTGCAGATAAAGGAGAGGGAGCTCCGGATGGTTTGGAACATTTATTGTATGTTTGCCATGCTTTGACTTGTAGAATAGGTAGAAAATAGATCTCAGTCAGGTAGTGTTGGAGGCAACAGTTTTGTGATATCTGCAGAGCTGTCTTTTTCTTATAGCTCATTGTGAAGGCCTCCTCCTGTCAGAAATTAACCAGTCTGCAATGCGCATTAACAATGGTGGAAGCCTTCTACTGCTCTGTTGGTATGTAGGGTATTTGAAAGTATGTGGCATGCAATGCGATCATGATTATAGAGACAAATTATGGCTGTTTCTATTCTGTTTTGATCTACTCGCTGGAAAAAAAAAGAATGCCTGAGGATTAATATGGTTATTTCACAGGAAACCTTAGAAGAGAGCATGTGTTCATTGTAAATGTTCCGTACTGTGAGCCCTCATTATTATAGGCTTTCCTTCTCATCATAAATGCTATTTTGCCTTAGAAGCTGCATGTGTACAGATAGTAGGAGAAACTCGAAAAACAGGCTGAATTTAAAATCTACTGATCAAATAAAAGGTCTTAGGAGAAAAAAAAGTTTTGATTTCCCTACATTGAAAATCAACTTTTGCATGTGCAAGTTCTGACCTGTTCTGATCTGTATTCAGTGGAATGAAGATGAACTTAGAGGGATGGTGAGCAGAACAGAACATGGCCTGGAGTTACACTCACATTTGAGCCCCTCCAAGTTCTTATTGTGACAAGTTACTTATGCTTGTCTGTGAATAGCATCACCTAGGTAGTGGGAGCAATAACCCTGTGGTTGATAGTGAGAAAACTAGAAGGTTTTAAATGTAGTCACTGAATGAGTTATGACAAAAACATGTTGGGTTTGTTGTGGCGGGGGGGTTGACACAAAAACAACACAGTCATCTAGAAGGTAGCTGTTATGACCTTGATGTCTGCCTTTGTGATCTCTGAGATTCTTACGGAGTCTGATTTTCTGACATTTTATCTTTCCATAGGATTCTGGGTGCCTTCTTTGGGTCTCTTCCTCCCCTTCACAAAAGGCCTTGGGAACTGAAAGGGTCATTACAAGAGTGTCCTCTCCTGTGGGGGTGTTTGAGAATGCTCCATTCCAGGAACATCCAGAGATGTGACAGAGGAAGGAGGTGGCCAGGAAGCCACATGAAGTAGCTTGGGAATGGGCTAGGGAGGAGGGTCCCCAGGAATGTCCCATGCATTCAGAAAGAGGGGTTCTCTCCCAGTAGCCTACAAAGGAAGAACATGTCTGGTTAAATCACACTGGATAGCATATGTAAAGCTGAGACACATATACACCTATTTCCTAGCAGGATGTTTAAGCAGTAAAGAAAAAAATTCTTAGATGAAAGATCATATGTCATAATTAGATACCTTAGAATTAGTCAACAGAAATGTAAAACTTTCACTAGCGATATGAAGGATAACATTCACAGACTGCTAAATACCAGGCCCTCTTGCATACTTTGTGTATTTTTGCTAGCTGAGAATGTTGCTATTATTGTTATAGCCCTTCATAGAGGAGAGAACTGAAGCACAGAGATGTTAAGATACTTGCCAAAGATTGCACATCAAGTAAGGGAGAAAGCAGAGATTGGATCCAAGACAGTCTGGCTCCCAAGTCTGGGCTCCCATGCTTTCCACTCCCCTACCTCTACAGCAACAATCTGGACGCTGAAATATGAAGGCATACTTTCCAATGCTTTCAAATATTATTTACACTACAAGCTAGTCTAGGTAATTTAAAAAAAAAAAACAGGCCTTTTCAGTTTTGCTGTCACTGCCAGAATATGTAAAATGTGAGTTGTTGGGGGAAAGGGACAAACTAAGAATTTGAAAATTGCTTTCAGATTCCATTGTAGAATTCCATGGGAACAGACGTGGTCATGATTATAAGAACCTGGCAAATTATCCACGGGCAGGAGAGTCGACACTAACCAAGTCTCTTTCATATTGTCTAGCACTGGCCGTTTAGTCAGCTGATCTAATAGTCCGTGTGACGAAAAGCAATGCGCGGATATTTATGTTAAAAAAAATAACAGTAGTAAAAATCAGAGCAAAGTTAGCTCCAATGTCTTCCTTGGAAGAAAATGACATCATTCTCTTGGTGACAGCTTCCAAACATTCCCATTTATGGCTGAAGGAGTTTGGATTGGCTGTCGGGACATTCCGATTGTCACATTTAATATCCTCTGGTGATTATTTAATGACTACCTGGCTCTTTTTGTATGCCTGTTTGGGTCTAGGATGAGGTGTTCACAATGCTGGGCCATCTTGCTCTGCCTGGCAGCCATGCCTTGACAGGGACCGGAGACTCACACCACAGCTGGGATGGCACCTTCTCGTCCTTCCTCTTTCCCTATTTCTCTATGTATTCCTGCCCTCTCTCTTTCTCCATTTCTCTTCTCTCTCTGCTCCCTCTCACACGTTGTGCACCTGAATGTTCCACTCTCCTCCCTTTGCCTCTAAGAACAGCCTTTATTATAAATGCCTGTTTGGGCAGGCCCAACCTCCCGGTAAAAGCCTGTTGGGGTCTCCTAGATGTTGGTGGCTGGAGAGAATTAAAATACATAGTAGCTCTTGTCTGTTAGTGAGGTCTGAGAGAGCCGAGGCTTCCAGGAAGAGCTTCACTTGTCAGCTGTCAGTCAGGAGACAGCCTATCCCTCCCAGGCGCTGCCCCTGCCACAGGGGGGTGACCAGACTGTAAAAATGAAATAGACGTCAGTGGGATGCCTGAAATTCATTTTCTCCCTCGGATGCTTTCATCTCACTCATTTCTCTGTGTTTACAGGCCCACAGGTTTCCTGAGGGCAGCCATGATTTAGATTTACAGTTCCCCAGGCAGTCTGATTCGGAGGGAAAGTTATAACACCTGTAATGTATTACTGTCTCCTAGAGGAGCAAAAAGAGTCGGGGACTGTGGAGGTTGGCTACCCCAAGAACTGCAGCCTGTCTGCACTGCAGCACGCAGCAAATGCAGGAAGCTGTACATGTCCTGGGGTGGTTCCCCTGCCCATGTATGGCACGTGACACTCTTGGGGGTCTTAGAGATTGGGAGGGATGGTAGCAGCACCATGTGTGGTTTATAGGCATCTCTGGTGACAGAAGTCCGGCAGCTGTGACCCATAGCACAGGCAAGGCAGAGTTCAGGAGAGGCACAGAAACTATGGGGATGGGAACCGTAAACAACCTTGCTGGGTGGCGCATGTGCATCGCTCTCTCCTCTTGCTCGCCTCTTTTCCTCACCGCTTTCACTTTGGTTCTGGTGCATCTTTGCCGTGAAGGGCAGAATCAGCATTAAGCTGAGTCCGGAAGGGACTACTCAGGATGGGAAGATACCACTGGGGATGGGAAGATAGCCTGCAAGGTACCGATTCTGATCATTTTCCTGAAAAAAAAAAAATTTCAGCTTCCCCGAGGGTCTCATACTGCCACTCAGCCCAGAATCCACCTAGGGGGGCAAAAACCACAACAAAAATCACCTTCTGAAATGGAAGCTGATGAGCATTTGAAATGTTGAGCCGGTTCATACAGCTTGCCTCCAGCACAGGCTCTTGAAGTTGTGGATCCAAAGCTTCATTGTTCTTCCCCACAGTGCCCTGCCCTTGTTCTCCAAATTCAAGTCTGAGTTCAGTTCACTATTCCTGACATGTCTGCGCCGTTCTTGCTTCCCCGAGGGTGGTCAAAACACTGAGATGCTGATTTGCTTCCATGCCCTCATCCTGCATTGCTTGCTGTCTAGAGGGCTGCAGGAGCAATATTGGCTAGCATCAGGAGCTGCTAAGGGCAGTTGGAGTGGGGGTGGGGGGAATAAGGGTATGCTCAGGTTGCTGGACAGAAACACAGGCACTCATGCAATTAAGCGTGGTTGATTAACAATGAACATTTCACCTTGGGAGGCAGCAGCCTTAAAGCCCAGTGATAATGGAAAAAGTCTGGGATAATGCAATAGCCTGTACTATTGATAGTCATCCTGCCTTAGCAAGCAGGAGTAGTTTTAGAGTCTGATAAGTTCTGATAATATCTTAAGGATTACATTAAATTTGTTTAAAATAAAAAAAATAATAATTCACTCGGCACCAACTCAATGTCAATGTTTTAGGGCTGCTCACAGTTACAGACTGGGGAAATAGGCTTCTAAGTTGTGCCAGGCTTCTCATAATATGCGATCCAGCATGAGAAGGCAGTGCAGCCAATGGCATTTTAAATTTTAGCGTGATTTATCTTAAGTAGAACTCTTGATAGAGCAACGAAAGGCTTGGGGACTTCAAAGGAAAATTCTGCCTTAAGGAGTTCCTAAGACGAGACGTCATGGTAAGCCGCAGGGAAGCTGTAGCAGCCAGTGCACTAGCAAGCCCCGTGTTACCTGTGCCTCATAGAAACCAGCTTCCCTTGCAGTGACTTGTTATCAATTTCTGGCTAGCATCTGGGTCGAGTCTCATGAAATCCTGGTAAATACTCACTCTCCTCTTCCGCTAATGGTTGGAGGAGGAACAGGCACTGAAGGATACAGGTCGTAGAACGAAAGGAGCCTGGTCCCTGAACGGCAGCTCAAGGAGCCATCTCTGTGCCCTTCTCTACCCGTAACATGGGCCTTCCAACATGCTTTGGAACCGGCATGAATAGGAAACAGGGCTCGGGGCTTAGAGTTTTTAGCATTTGGTGTTGCTTATCCTCATTAGCACATCTCTGGTTGGCCTCTGGATTTTAGAACATCAAGATTACGTAGCATATTTTTAATTTTTAGGAAATTAGTTGCATGCTATAGCCTTCCAGGGCATAGTTTTAAATGCCGTACTTTAAAAAAAATACTTAAATACAAAATTTTCAATTCCCCTTTACTTGTAAAATACATTAGGTCATAAAACAAATCCCCCAAGGTTAGTTGGGTTAGTGGATAAATGCATACTCATTCAGTTGAAAATATTCATTGTCTGCCTACAATATATTAGGCTCCAATTCTGGGGATAGGGATGGTGGCAGGTGGCAAATAAGATGAAAAGGTCTCTGCTTTGTGTTTTTATTCTAATAAAGACAAGAGTCTGGAAAGCAAGGAGATAAACAAGACATTTTTTATGAATGGTGGTGTGAATACCATAAAGGATCTTTGTAAATAACGATGCTTTGGGAAGCGGACAGGACCCTTCACACTTCTTCCAAGGGGCCAGAAGTGTGAAGGGGCTTTGGGAAGCGGACAGGACTCTTCACACTTCTTCCAAGGGGCCAGATGTGTGTTAGGGGTTGAACTGAGCATCTCAGAATGTTAATTGTATTTTTTTTACATATTCTTTCTTTAAAATGCTCTTGATATCTAGAATAAGGTGACACTCTTACCTGGTCATTTGTTTCTTTGAAAGGGACCTGGATTTGGATTCATTTTCAGAGGGGACCCAGTATACTGAGCACTATGGAACCTGGCCTTCTGAAGTCCATACCAGCTTTTCCAAAATTTCCAAACCCAGCTATTGGACGTGGGTTGGCCCAGGTTCAGAGAGGGAATGTGTTGGGGGTGTGGGGGTGCATGCAAGCTCACATGTTGATGTGTGTTGAACTGAAGTTTGGAAATATTTAGAGATGAGACCTCTGGGATGTATAGTCTCTAGTTTCTTCAAGTTTTTAAGTTTTAGCAGAGTGGAGCCGATGACCAAGAGCTAAACTTTATTCACATCGTTGATATGTGGTTAACTAAAACAGAATTTGCCATGTTCAACTTAACATTAGCAGGGATGTCTGCTTAATATCTTAATGAAAATAGGAAAAGAATCATAACAAAATATTTCTTATAGCATGTATCTCATATGGAGGGGAAGAGGGGGCGAGGATGGTGGTCATTTAAAATCTAAGGTGAACCAGCAGCTCTGCTTGTGCTTAAGACAGGTCAAGAACCTTGCCTTTTAATAAACATCAGCATACTTTTTCTTCCACAGATACCATCCCCATGTTTTGTTGCTAGTCAGCTCTTTATTTCTTGTCACCAAAGACTTATTTTGTTGAAGAAGAACCTTGCCAGAGAAGGCAGACAGGCTCCCTCATTTGGAAAAAGACCCAAGAAGGACATTGCCAGTTGGCAAACACTAGCACAAAGCATGCGCTCCGTAAAAGTAAATGCGACTTAAATCGCAATGTAAAGTACCCTCAACGTATGATTATGTGTGCTTTTGTCTCCATTCAGTTCTGTTCAGAGCATTACTAATATTGAGAAGAATAGCTCCTCTTTTCATACATGCCATAAATAAATACTTATAATGGTCTAAAATATTGCAAATTCTTAAGGCAAAATTGCAGCAGCGAATAATAAGGACTTACATTTACAGTGGGATTATTACAGCCTAAACATTGTGCTCAGCACTTTGCATGATTTTTTTTCTTCTTCTTGAGAGAAAACATTTGGGACTGAGAGGGCATGGAACTTGTTTAAGTTTCCATAGCTAGGAAGAGGCAGATCCAGGAATCCAGTCATCTAAGACAGCCTGGCTGCAAGTCCAGACTATTACTACCACATTTCCCCAAGTGACAAGTCAACAAATGTCAGGCAATCCTTCTGATGAATGGTGCATCCTGACTAAACAGAGAGCTCAATCTCTAGCTCCAGGCCAAAGAATCCACTTTGCTTTTCATGGCAGAGGTCTTTGAAATGGCAATACAGGATAGCCACTGTATATAGAATAACTGAAACGGTGTCTAGTCAGCTATGACTCTACATTCATTCTCTTCCATGATGTGAACTATTTGGAAACTGTGACTGGGTCTCATCTTACCTAATCCTGTCCTCCAAAGCACCCTCAAGCCTGTATCTCATGACCAGAACAAACCAAGACGGGATGGGACACTCAGAAAGAGATCCTGAACAAGTTCTCCAAGGACCCAGCTTTGATTTTGTTCTTTAATATGATCCACTGCTGTGACAGAGCTCTGGCATGGCCTAGGACAGTGACAGCAGAATGTCTTGCTGTTCCTATATTAAGAATGTGTTCTCAGAAACAGCTGGTGTGTTACAAATGTAGCCGGGTGCCTGAGAAGTGGGATGATTGGAATCCCACTCCTAAGCACGCAGGCTGTCTGTGTTTGAGAGCTGGTAAATGAGGTGGCAGGAAGGAGCATAATGGGACCCGAGGAGGACGCGTGGGAGAGTGGGAGCAGAGCTCGTGTGTCTGCTGACTTTAGGAACCTGCATCTTTCACCTGACCATGTCCACACAGGAGCGCTATGGGAAGCAGATTGTATTGTTGGTCGATTCTCAGATCCTTGCTCATAAGGATGCTTTATGACTCTCTACATGCATGTAGATGGCATATTGCTTCATATGAGAAGTTATTCTTTATTTCTGTTGAAATGAAATAGTGTGGTGAGAGTTTTTGTTCAAGTAGGTTATTTAGAAAATATCTTAACTCTAAGGTACAAAGTGATTGTAGAGGCTAAATGATCATGTTTTTAATTAAAAATATTTTTGAGACTATCATCTGTGAATACTGTATTTACATAATTTCAACCCTTTCCTCTATTCAATTCAACTCATTCCATGTCCCTAACTCCAAGACACCTTTTCCTATAATTGCTACATTTATGTGTTTGCGCACCTACACACACCCTGATAAGTTCATTTCATGCTTCTCATATGTACATATGTTTTGAGCTGTCCCTTTAGTATTGGGGGCTTATACCTGGGAGAAAAAATACCTGATTCTCCCTCTCTCATCAGTCATTGATTCTTTGTAGCTTTTCACCTAGGGGTAGGACCTTGGGAAGTTTCCCCATCCACATTAAAAAGTCATCTGTTGTCATTATGCAGATCTGTTTAGCCATAGTGTTGAGATTTCATGTGTACAGCATCCCCATTATGTCTAGAAGACCCTATCAAACAGCAGGTATGTTGATCTTCTGGCTCTTACAACCTTTCCACTCCCTCTTATGAGATACTCTATGAGCCCAAGTTGTAGGTGTTACATTGTAGATGCATTGGTTAAGGTGTGCCAGCCCATAATTGCTTAATCTCTGTTTAGAATAGTTGTGAATCTCTCTCATAGCCTCTATCTGCTCTAAAAAGCTTTTTGATGAGGGGTGAGAGCTACATTTATCTGTGGCTATAAAGTTAAATATTTAGAAAGCAGAAATTATATTAGTTTAGGAAAATGACATTAACAGGTTCTCTTCTAGGGAATATAACCTCTCTATAGTGGGCTTATATTGCCAGTCATGAATTCCCTCCCATTGAGCAGGCCTTAATTCTAATTAGACAGCTGTTGGCTGCCCTTAAAATGAAGGTGCTACTTGTGAATATTTTGCCAAACTTGTCATTGTTGTGATTCATAGGCTTTCCAGCTGTGTAGGACCCTGTAGATTTGAAAATATAACCTGAAGTTTACTTCAGAAACCAGGTGTGGTTACACAGAAACCAGGAATGGAGAAAGGAATGTGGGGGAAAAGCAGGAGAAGGAGCCCTACAGCGGGCAAAAACAGGGCACAGATGTTAGAACATGGGAAAAGGAAAAAACATGGGGGTTTTAACTTGCGAGGAGGAGGTGGGAAGGAGAGATAGCACTAAGAGTGTTTGGTAAGCCATAGAGAAACATTTTAAATGCTTACTTAAAAACACGTCTATAAAAACCATAGAAAAGCATTATTTTATGTGCTTACTTAAAATACATCCATAAAACATATATATGTGTACACAAGCCAGATATAAATATATACACATATTCTTTACACAGATTTATACACATATGTATACTTATATGCACAACATTTTTATATACATATATGCACAAATATATATACATATATACTTTAAATAATGCTATGCCACATAGGTGGTAATGTTTCCACCCTCAAACTATAGACTATGTAACAAAATCCCCAATGCCAGGCATGGCAAACCTCCCTTCAAGCTGCTGGTCAGGATAGCCCAAGAGACTTCCCAAAGAAATACAGATTGTTGTTGTTCTTGGTTGCCTCCCAGAAGATAGAGGTAATTCCCTATGCTGAAGACACCATAGACTTTAGACACAGGACTTAGAGAAATGAGCTGGAGCTGATGTGTAGGCCTCCTCTCTGTAGACTAGTTCTCATAGTATCTGAAAGTGCCCTGTAAGCTGCCAGGAAAGAAAATCAATCAAGAATTTATTTTCAAAATAATCACAGCTAACACTTGTGCAAGAGATATGTAGTTTTAAATGTAGTGCTTTTACATGAATTGTCTTGATTGATTTCCCAGAAAGCAACAAAGTAGGTGTAATAATAAGTATTACTATAGAATCCTAAGATGCATAGAAGGGACTTATCCAATCCACTTACCTAGGAAGTGGTACACATTAATTACTTTTCTACCCTACACTTTGATATTTTACTTTTGGCTTCCAGGATTGTGTCCATGCTTCATAATTTGTCATCTTAGCCATTTTTTTCTGTCTCATTTTTAAACTTTATTTTTCTGTATTTTCTGAAATATTAGCACCATATCTTTACTTGCCTTTTTCATTCTTTTTTCATATTATCATTTCATGTTATCATTACTTATGCCTGTAAAACAATAAAAATTTGTCTACTCAACATTCACTTCAACATCTTTATATTGCATCCTTTTGTACAGACATTGTAAAGTGATAAATTATTCTCAGACTCCCTTGCAGCTAGAATTCAGGGGGTAGAGTAAGTTTCACCAATTGATATATAACTTATATACCAAAACATTTACCCACTTACCATAATGTATAAATCAGTGACTTCTCATATATTCACAGTTTTACAACCACCATCACAGTCAAGAAAATACAGATATATAAGATTTAAAAAGCTGAAGTGATGCCAACACCATCTGCTTGCTATAGCTGATGGTTGCTGCTGGCAAGAACAATCATGGGAACACCAGGGTCTTCACAGCAGTTTTATTGTATCTGATTATTAGCTTCTTATGTGTAGAGACATGTGATGGCTAGTTTTGACTGTGGACTTGGCTCATCTAGGATGGGAATCTCAGTGAGGAATTGTCTAGATTATGTTGGCCAGTGAACATTCCTGTGGGTTTTTTTAAAATTGGGTATTTAGTAGTGAAGACCCACCCTGAATGTAGGTGGCACCATTTCATGGGCTGGGCCCTGGGAAGAATGAAAAGAAAAAGGCAGCTAAGGACTAGAATGTTCTAACTCATTGCTTCCTGCTCTTGACTATGGATGAATGTGAGTAGCTTTTTCAAGTTTCTGCTTCCTTGATTTCCCCATGATAGTGGCCTGTAACCCAAAGAAACCATTTCTTTCTTCAAATCCATTTGTCAGGGTATTTTTTTATCATAACAATTGGTAATGAAACTAAATTAAGGTATATATGCGGTTGGTGGTGAACGTGGTCTCCACTTTACTCAACCAAGCCTCCTGATTATGATGGAGAGTTTGGCTTTCTGCCACATTGTTCTTATAACTTTTGTATCTTATAAATACTCTTTCTACAAATTCACTTAGGTCCTAATTCTTCAACTTTTCTAATGATTTTGACAATATTAAATTCACTGTATAAATACTTATTTTGTTGCATAAAATGACTAGGGTGGCTGATTTCTCATAAAGTCAGCCAAGTTTGAGCCCAAATTTTGTGTCTTTAACTTTTAATTATTGCTGAATTTCTCTTATAGAGGGACATCGTAGTCAATATGTTCAAATATGTCTATCATTCTCATTCCTCAACCTCTTCTTCCTTCCTAATTCTCTCACCTGCGGGAATAGATCTAGTGATAGTCGACTTTACTAGCCAATAACCTTGGAGTCAGCCCATTACTTCCTCTACCAGCTTCCTCCCCTCTCCCACAATTGGAAACCTAGTCAAAACCAAATCCTGGTTATTAGGGTTTTCTGTCATCTCTTCCACACTTTGTTGCCACATTCTCTGTGGCTCTAATAGCCCTGATGCCCAGCTAACCACCGTTCCCTCTCAGAGCATCCCACATGCAGTCCAGAGGGACCTGTGTAAAGCGCCAAGGTCATTATGCCGTGTTCCTGCTGCAAATCCTACAGTAGCTCCTTTTGCCTCAAGAGCAAAGTATAAAACTCAAGGTCTTTAGCCCAGATGTAAGACCCTTCATGGCTTGCCTTAGTTTTCCAGATGTGTTTTTTGATGTTTGCTCACAATTTATATTTGAGGCAGATTAAACTATACATCATAGCTTTCCCCCTCCTCTTATGTTTGAATATGAGCTTCTCAACACATTTTGCTGATGACTTATTTTCTGCCTAAATGGCATTTCTGTGACTGTGAAGACTTCAATGATGAACTTCCATCAATACCGCCATTAAACCGGTCATCATTAGTCATTCCCTCCACTCTTCCTATGAGTGATTGTGCTGTTAAGTGTATCTCATTTCATGTGTTGTGTTAGGTCACCAGAATTTTCTCCTCCTGCTCTGGTATGTAGGTGTGAACCAAACATCTAGCACAGAGCTAATATGGAGCACAGAAAACAGGATTCACCTGAATGTAGATTCAGTAATCTTCGCATGTTTAATGTTTAAAATGCAAGGAGTTAAATACTGAGATTGTTCTGGCCTCCATCCAGCCTGCCTAAGACTTGAGACATATAATCAAGAAAATAATTTTCTCCAATATCAATCTATGGTTATATAAAAAAATAACTAAAAGTGGGGACTCAAATAGATATTTTGCACTCATGTTCATCACAATATTTTATAATAGCCAAAATGTAAAAACGTCCCAAGTGGCCATTAGCTTGTAATAGACAGTCAATATTGGCTATATACATATAGTTAAATGTATTTTAGCTTCAAAAAGAAACAGATTTGGACTCATACTAGCATATGAATCAACCTTGAAGACATTATGTTAAGTAGAATAAGCCAAATTCAAAAGGACAGATACTGTATAATTGCACTCTGTGAGATTCTTAGAAGAGCAGAAATTCATAGAAATAAAGTCAGATTTGTGATTACCAGAGGTGTGGAGGAAAAGGGAGAGGGTTGTTGTTTAATGGACACAGGCTTATTGGAAGACTGTTCTGGAAGGGAATAGTGTGTCAGCCGTGTGCTGGCTAGCTTTATGTCAACTTGATACAAGCTGCAGTCATTTTGGAAGAAGGAACCACAAGTAAGAAAAATTTCCCACCAGGTTAGCCTGTGGTGTATTTTCTTGATTGATGACTCATGTTGGAGATCCCAACTGTTTGCATGGTGCCATCCTATTAAACCAGGATGATCAAGCCATGGAGAGCAAACCAAGTCCATGGTCTCTGCATCATCTCCTTCCTCTGGGTTCCTGCCCTGACTGAGTTCCTGCCCTGATTTTCCTTGGTGATGGAGTATGCTGTGAAACTGTAAGCTGAAACAAGCCCATTTTTTATGCATATGTGTATGTGTGGTACTGATTGTCTTAGGGTTCTTATTGCTTTTGATCATACAATAAAATACTAATTAAGACAAATTGTGACACACATGTATACATGCACACAACATATCATAATTGCTATGGCTTGTATGTTTAATTATACTCCAATTCATATATTGAAACTTAATCCCCAATGTAAAATTATTAGGCGGTGATTATATGAAACCACTGGCTATCTCCTTCTAGCACTGAAGGATACAATCAGAAGTTTCTGCCTATGGAACAATAAGCAAGCATTTGTCAAACTTCAAACCACTTATTCTTTTATCTTGGTCTTCCCAGTGATCATAACTGCAAGACCTAAATCCTGTTTCTTACCCATTACTTTGTATTGTACCATAGCAGCCCATAAAGGTTACAGTGATGACCTCGATAGAAAAGTCCCTGTTCTAGTCTGGTTATATGAGCTCTAGTCTCGGACCTGCCATCGCATGGTTACATAGCATCAATATTGCACTCCACTTTCATAGGACTCAATTCCTTATCCTTCTAGTGTCCTAGCTGTAAAATTATCTTTCCTACAGGAAGATCTAGCTCTGTTTGTTTAGAGGTCCATGTCAGTGCATATGCTGTAGAAAAGAAAACCAACCCTATCATAGACCCAGGAAAGCTTTGTAACTTCTCCCACGGGCTCATGAGAGCCAACCCAGTGAGTTGGTCCTCATCATGACTGATGAGAATCTGCTGTTTCTTTAGTGCCCAGAGGAGAGTACAAACAGAGCACAGCAGATGTCCCAAACTTAACTAATCTTTCTTTTGCCCATCCCTTCTTCTAACATTCATTAAGCACCTGCCGTACATCCAAGTGCCAGAAGTCTATACATCAAAAAGACTTGTGTAGTCTGGAACATTCATAACATGGGGGACACTGGCATGCTAATAAGTGCTCTAGAAGACCCATCATTAAAAAAGAAATAAAAGCAAAATATAGATAAACACAAAGAACTGTGGGGTTGGTAGAGTAACATAGAACCTATGAAGAATAAAGCAACACAAGGACAGCTGGTTTTGAGCTAATCTGGGATGATGAGGAGGACATGAAGATGGGGCTGAGTCAGACACTTTGGGGTCTCCTCCCTGAATTTTGTGTGCTGAGACAGTCTCCCTCTTTAGTCCAGTTTGGCCTGTATCTTACTAAGTAGCCCAGACTGACCTTGAACTCACGGTAATCTTCCTGCCTCGCGCTCGCCAGTCCTGAAAGTACGGGAGTGAGCCTTCACTCCCAGCTCGCTGACTTTCCCCTCTTTTCATCTGCCCACTGTGTTGGTGCTGTCCATCACGGCAGCATGGACAGCTAAGCTGTGAGAAGAATTCATAAAGAATTTCATACCCATGATGTGGCTGGTAGGATAAATAGCGTTTTCTTTAAGCCCAGTGTCTGCTGGTACAGTCTCCTAAGTACGCCCTCTCTTAACATCTTTTAAAGACCCCCTTAGGCAAAGATAAAGTATTACCCACAGTCTGCCATTCTTTTAATAGCTTTGCCAATGTTTGCTATTCTGATGTCAACAGTCACTGTATAGCCTGGTTTTCAATGTGGGATTAGACTGCTTTTATTCTAGGGGTAATCAGAAAAGCAAGTGGATAGTTGGAATTCTGTTGAAAAAGAATGAGGTTCTGCCAGATCCTGTCAGAGAAGAAGAAAACAGACTTGAAAGGGGGACATAAAGCCCCTGAAAGGAAATCGCTGACAGGTTACACCAGTCACAAAACATGCATCCAGCACCCAAGGGGCACCGACTTGGAACACATGCCAAAGTTGGCCAGCAGGTCCCAGCATGCAGGAGCTGAAAGGGAACTAATTAATTAAAGAGTGTCACACACATCGTCAGAGTACAGACACAGAGAATGATATGGACTCCACGTGCTTTAATGGGGGTGGGGGTATTAAGCTCACACTGAACCCATAATAATTTTCTTCGGATAAAGATCAGTTCAAACATATTTGTATTTTATCATAGAGAGAAGACAAAATGCTGCTTCACAGTCTGCATTAAATACAGAAACTAAAGGCTTTCAAAAGATAAAGTAGGAAAAACTAGCATTTACGGAGCACATATTATGTGACAATTACTGACAGGAATCTCCTAGGCAAAGCCTTGACCCTTCCAGAGGTACCACCTACATTAGTCTATGTGAAGCTGTGCAGAGCTGCAGCCTTGGCTCCCTGTTGTCTGAAGATGTCACCTTACTTCATTTCATAAAGGAGCAGTCAAGAAAATGTCATTTTTACAAATGAGGACATCGACCTGATTCTTCACTCTGACTCCACAATGAACCGCTACCTTTGATTGTTCCTTGATCTTGCTGGACTTGAGCGCCCCCCCGCCCCATTATCACACTGCTCAACACTAAATTCCAGATAGTCGCCACTGCAGTGTGAATTTTGGAAACAACAGCTAAGGAAAAGGCTAAGGAAATGCTTATTGTGAGATATTGTGAAAAGACATGTCACTGTGATTGGCGTAATAAAAAGCTAAGTGGCCAAAGGCTAGGCAGGAGGTATAGCAGGGACTTCTGGATCTCTGGGAAGAAGAAAGGTGAAGTTGCCAGCTGGACAAAGAGGGAGCAATACAGGCAGGAGGGGATGAAGGCAGGCATGAGGAAGAGCCGGAAGGCTATTAGAGGCAGCAATATGGGCAGTACCGAGTAAAGGGAATCATGCCACATGAAAGAATGTATATTAAAAGATATGCATTAAGTTATAAGAACTAGTTAAGCACAAGCCTGAGTTTTCATAATTAATAATAAGTCTCAGTGTCATTTTTCATGAGCTGGTGGCCTAAATAAAAGCCCAACTACAAACGCTTTCATTATTTGCTCATCTACATGGAATACTGACGTGAGCAGACTCTGCCTCAAACCCTTCTATTTTGTTCCTGAGAGGTTTTTTCCTGAAGGCATGGGTCTTCATTTTCAAGCTCTCTCCACTCTCATTTTGAACCTTTGTTCTCAAGTCTTAGTCTCCTGTTGGGCAATCAATTTCTCACCCCCAAACCACTTCGGTGTTAACTCTCTCAGGAATTCCTGTATTTCAACAGGGAGGAAAGCAGTGAACTAGGGTTTCTAAACAGCCATTGGCATCTGTCTCGAAACCATGGAATCTTGTCTGGGGGAGATATGCCTGGCTGCTTTAAGGGTGCATCCAGGGTTCTGTGTCTCCATCTGTGACTGCTGCTGGAGTAGGGATCATAGACACACATCCTTCCCAGGAAAGGATGTTTTAGTGTGTTTTACCCATGGGCGGATTCCTGATTCTATCTGCAGATTGTCCTCTTTAGAACCTTTGGAACGGATGCCCTCTGTGGGTCTAGACATAAGGGTAAGTACTGCACATGATAGAAAAATAAATGAGAAGAGGAAGGGCGGGCACACACTTGCTCACCTCTTTGGGGCTGTGTTCCCAGTCTGTTCCTCCGCATTGTCACCCTGTGGTTGTCAGGAGCCAGCCATGGGGAGAAGCCGTAATTCAGTTAATTAGGCTCCTTTCCTACTCCAGTCACACTCGGTCATTCCTCTCATTCTCAACCCTGTGACAGCTGATCTTTTAGGTGTCAAAGTAAAAGTAATATGGCTGCCCCTTATGAGAATATTAGATACCACTGTTTTCAGAAAAATAAGAGAAACACAGAAGATGCATGCTTGAGCTTTGGTAATTGCAGAAGTACGGAAAAAGCAAATATCAGTGGAATATCTCCATATTTTCAAACATAGCATCAAGTAGTCAACTACTCCACTTAGTTGAAGTTGATCTTGTTTGGATTTCTTTTTCTTTTTTTTAATGTAAGCTTTTGTGTGTTTATTTGGGACCTGGTTATAAGAACAAGAGAGAAGCTCCGCCTCTGCTTCCAGAGAACGTTATCTTGGCCCCACGCCATCCCAGTCAAGCACATTGTACACTATGACTGGACAGATCTGTGTCTTCCATGTTGGCTAGAATCTATGACCTTTTTAAAAATTTATTTATTTTATTTTTCCATTCAAAAATTTCCACTTCCCCACCTCCTCCCATTTTCCTCCCGCTCCCTTCCCCACTCATCTTCCTTCCTCCCCCTCCAGCCTTAAGAGAGGGCAGGGTACCCTGCCCTGTGGGAAGTCCAAGGCCCTCCTCCCTCCATCCAGGCCTAGGAAGGTGTGCATCCAAACAGATTAGGGTTCCAAAAAGCCAATATATGCAGTAGAAACAAGTCCCAGTGCCTTTATCAATGGCTTCTCAATCAGTCCCCATTCTCAGCCACAATCAGAGAGTCCGGTTTGGTCACATGCTTGTTCAGTCCCAGTACAGCTGGATTTGTTGAGCTCCCATTAGATCAGGCACACTGTCTCAGTGGGCGGACCAACCCCTCACTGTCCTGACTTCCTTGCTCATCTTCTCCTTCCTTCTGCTCCTCAACTGACCTTAGAATATCAGTCCAGTGCTCCGATGTGGGTCTCTGTCTCTATCTCCATCCATCGCCAGACAGAGATTCTATGGTGATATTTGAGATAATCATCAGTGTGATTATGGGGCAAGGCCAGTTCAGGCACCCTCTCCTCTGCTGCCCAAGGACGTAGTTGGGGACATCCCCGTGGACACCTGGGTTCCCTCTAGAGCTAAGTCTCTTGCCATACCTAAAATGGCTCCCTTAATGTAGATATCTTCCTCCCTGCTCCTATATCCACCCTTCATCCATCTCAGCCCTCACACTCCCCCAAGCACTCCCCAATCCTTCCCTACTGCCTTCTCTTTCACCCCTTTTCTTCCCCCAACCCTACCCCCACCATACCCCAACCCCCATGCTCCCAACTTTTGCCCGGCGATCTTGTCTGCTTCCAATTTCCAGGTGGATTTATATATTTTTTTTCTTTGGGTTTACCTTGTTATTTGGCTTCTATAGGCTTGTGAACTATAGGCTCAATGTCCTTTGTTTATGGCTAGAGTCCACTAATGAGTGAGTACATACCATATTCATCTTTTAGGGTCTGGGTTATCTCACTCAGGATAGTGTTTTCTATTTGCATGCAAAATTCAAGATGTCACTGTTTTTTACCGCTGAGTAGTATTCTAATGTGTATATATTCCCCACTTTCTTTATCCATTCTTCCATTGAGGGGCATCTAGGTTGTTTCCAGGTTCTGGCTATTACAAATAATGCTGCTATGAACATAGTTGTACAAATGCTTTTGTAATATGATTGGGCATCTCTTGGGTATAATCCCAAGAGTGGTATTGCTGGATCCTGAGGTAGGTTGATTCCCAATTTCCTGAGAAACCGCCACACTGATTTCCAAAGTGGTTGCACAAGTTTGCATTCCCACCAGCAATGGATGAGTGTTTCCCTTACTCCACATCCATTATGATCAAGTAGGCTTCATCCCAGAGATGCAGGGCTGGTTCAACATACGAAAATCTATCAATGTAATCCATCATATAAATAAACTGAAAGAAAAAACCCATATGATCATTTCACTAGATGTTGAAAAAGCATTTGACAAAATTCAACACCCCTTTATGCTAAAGGTCTTGGAGAGATTAGGGATACAAGAATCATATCTAAATATAATAAAAGCAATATACAGCAATCCAACAGCTAAAATCAAATTAAATGGAGAGGAACTCAAAGGCATCCCACTAAAATAAGGAACAAGACAAGGATGTCCACTCTCTCCATATCTCTTCAACATAGTGCTTGAAGTTCTAGCAATAGCAATAAGAGAACATAAGGAGATCAAGGGGATTCGAATTGGAAAGGAAGAAGTCAAACTTTTGTTATTTGCAGATGATATGATAGTATACATCAAGTGACCCCAAAAAATCTACCAAAGAACTCCTACAGCTGATAGATACCTTCAGTGATGTGGCAGGATACAAGATCAACTCAAAAAAATCAGTAGCCCTTCTATATATACTCAAAGGATAAAGAAGCAGAGAGGGAAATCAGAGAAACTTCACCTTCACAATAGCCACAAATAGCATGAAGTATCTTGGGGTAACACTAACCAAGGAAGTGAAAGATCGATTTGACAAGAACTTTAAGGCTTTGAGGAAAGAAATTGAAGAAGACACCAGAAAATGGCAGGATCTCCCATGCTCTTGGACGGATCAACATAGTAAAAATGGCAATCCTACCAAAGGCAATCTATAAATTCAACACAATCCCCATCAAAATCCCAACAAAATTCTTCACAGACCTTGAGAGAACAATAATCAACTTTATATGGAAAAACAAAAAACCCAGGATTGTCAAAACAATCCTATACAATAAAGGAACTTCCAGAGGCATTACCATCCCTGACTTCAAACTCTATTACCGAGCTACAGTAATGAAAACAGCTTGATATTGGCATAAAAACAGAGACATCGACCAATGGAATCGAATCAAAGACCCAGATATTAATCCACAAACCTATGAACACCTGATTTTCGACAAAGGAACTAAAATTATACAATGGAAGAAAGAAAGCATCTTCAACAAATGGTGCTGGCATAACTGAATGTCAACCTGTAGAAGAATGAAAATAGATCCATATCTATCACCATGCACAAAACTCAAGTCCAAATGGATTAAAGACCTCAATATAAATCTGACCACACTTAACCTGATAGAAGAGAAAATGGGAAGTAGACTGCAACACATGGGCACAGGAGACCACTTCCTACGAATAACCCCAGTTGCACAGACAATGAGAGCAATAATGAATAAATGGGACCTCCTGAAACTGAGACGCTTCTGTAAAGCAAAGGACACTGTCATTAAGACAAAAAGGCAACCTACTGAATGGGAGAAGATCTTCACCAACCCCACCTCAGACAAAGGCCTGATCTCCAAAATATATAAAGAACTCAAGAAACTAGACATTAAAATTCTAAATAACCTAATTAAAAAATGGGGTACTGAACTGAACAGAGAATTCTCAACAGAAGAAGTTCAAATGGTCAAAAGATATTTAAGGTCATGTTCAACTTCCTTAGCGATCAGGGAACTGCAAATCAAAACAACTTTGAAATACCATCTTATACCTGTCAGAATGGCTAAAATCAAAAACACTAATGAAAGCCTATGCTGGAGAGGATGTGGAGTAAGGGGAACACTCATCCATTGCTAGTGGGAATGCAAACTTGTGCAACCACTTTGGAAATCAGTGTGGCAGTTTCTCAGGAAAATGGGAATCAACCTACCTCAGGATCTTGTTTGGATTTCAACAATAATTTATTCCCTAGCCACCAGGTATCACTGTTGCTGATTTACCTAATCCCTACAGAGATGATGTCTGCTTGCCTTCAGGGTATTGTGTGTTATAGTCTCCTTTTGTAAGCTGGGACATAGATGTTTTCATTTGATTTTACTCACCTGAAAGTTTTGAATGTTCTAGATATAGAGGGCAGGAGTAGTAGCCACAGAACACTAATTATTAACTTTAATACCTTTGTATGAATGACTTAATTAAAGCCCTCACTACAAATAATGTGATGTGGTTTAATTGTTGTCATGATATCATTGGCTCTCCCAGTCCTATCTGGGAACTGAACTTACCACAGTCATCCACTGTGAACTGCAGTCACTCCACATGTCACCTCCTCTTCCATCACTTCTGACATGTACAGTCCACATCCTGGACTTCCTTTCTAGTCTATATATTGTCAGAACTTCAAATCATCTCAGACCAGAGACACTGAGAAAGCCAAGAGTCAGTCATGCAAGTCTGAGCACTGTGAGGGACCGGTGACCATCTGGTCTCTTTTCAATTCAAGGAAAGACACCTGAAAGAACTGAGAGACATTGACACACAGAGTCAAGCTAAGCTCATTGAGATTTCAGACTTGCTACTTTAGAACACATCTTTGCCTGCTCCCATTGTTTCTTTCACCACACAGCTTCACAGTCTTCCATCTCTCTTCCAGGATGAAGCATGGATATAGTCTTTCTAGCAATATGCTGAGAAGAAAATTCTTTACACCATATACTTTAAGGAAGTCAATCCATCCAGTTAAGGATTTTGGACATTCACAGGGAAATCACCATCAACAATGGATACACCCAGCCATGAGATCAGTGAGTTTGCTGTGTAATTCCTAACACCAAACCTCTTGCTAGTTTTTATTTATGCTTTGTCTACAAGATAATCCTGAAGTTAGACACTACTTCTAAATCACCAGGTTTTTCATTGTGAGTGACAGCCTTTGCATTTTATCAGCATGGTCTACTTTTTAATAAGCCTTTATAGGACCAATATATCATAAAAACATCACTCAAACATCCTCCCCTTACTGGTTATATACTGCTTGGTGGTACTGTGATGACATCTCCCAGAGTGCTTTGAGAGAATGAGACTTAAAATCTGGGCATGTTGTACAGCAGAAGGATGAAATTTCAGCCTAGGCTGGCTCCCTCTGTACAGAAATGGCACATGGTAGAACAAGAAAAGGAGAAAAGGTAGGCGTGTTGTTGGTGGGCCTGTCAATGGTGAATCTTACTGCTGCATGTTGGAAATAACTTCTCTGGACCCCATTTCTATCTAAAAAATAAAATCTACATTGCCTAGCTACTAGGATTACTACAAAGTGAAAATAAAACATCATATATGAAATTATTTTGAAGCAAAAATTTTGTTCTCTAGAAGGCAGACTCTTAGGTGGACTTTTAACATGCAGGATGCTTACTGTAGTGTGCCATTGGGCTAAACATCTGAAAGAAAAGAGAAAGAAAATAGTATAATGAGAAATTCAGTAGTTGTACAACTCAATGAAAACTTTCGCCAGCCCCACAAGACAATCTAGGACTGCCATGGTCTGTCCACATTGTCTCAACTTCTCTTGAATCAGCAAGCTATGTAAAGTCACCAGATGTTTGGATATCAGTCACCCAACGAAGGACATGCACTTGGTGATTCTCTGCAACCAAGGAGACCTTGAAGGCTTTCCTCAATGAACATTCAGGCAGGCATCTGGGGTAAAATTCCTCTCTTGGAAAAGAGAAGTGATAAGTCACAGTCTCTAATATAGCCTGCCCTTATGTTTCCTGACCAGACATTCAAGGAGAAACTCCTTCAGGATTCCTTGGAGTCAGTTTTATTTGTCATGCAGAAAACAGAGGGTGAAGAAAAGGGGTGGGGAGTGATGCCCCCTGCTGTGGGAGCTGTGCTCAGAACCTCAGCATCTTCTTTCCCTCCCTCTTTCCCCATTTCTCAGTCAGATGCTCTAGCAGCACCCTGCTCATCTTGGTTGGTGACCTAGATCCTCAGGCAGAGTGTATTGTGATACTTAGTCCCAATGTTACTTCAAACCAGGCCACTTTAGTGGGTATTTACTTCCAACATGAGCGAAGAGAGAACCAAATGGATCTCTGGATGTTAAATGTAGTTTATCTGCCCCTATTATAAAAAAGCAACCTTTGAGGGATGGTCAGTTACCCCTGGAAACATAATATCCCTACTTTTCTTCTGGTTTGTAGACATAAGAATTATGAAATTAGCATAACAAAGCTCTTATAGTTGAGTGCAATTTAGTTCTATCTTTTGATTAAAATATTCCAACCTGTGTGACCAGGACTGTTAAACTCACAGACCCCAATGTGAGGAAGAGGAGTGATGGTAACTGGACTATTTATACTTCTATATTTTCATTCCTAGTTTCATGTGTTGTGACCACTGGGGACAGAGCTCCATATAGAGATCTGTGGTTCTAAGTATCTACTGTGTCCCAGGCATTGGTACATCATCCATGTAAAGTGTTACTTATAAACTTGGACTTTTAGCAAGCCTTCCGAAAGCCATTCACATTTTGCTGTGTCTGGATGGTAATGTGTATTTTGTGACCAGTGTATGATTGCATGATATATAAATACTCAGAATCTTTGCTGTTTGGGGTCCTGGTTATCACCATATTTATACTCTCTATGCTGATAGAGAAAACTTTAAGCCCATGGATATGTTTAAGTCTTCACAAGCAAGAAAAACAGGTATATATAGGTATACCTGAGACATAATTCTGTCTTATTAATGACTATTAGTCATTTCCAAGGTTAATTGGTTCTTTGTAGTCAGTTTGCTACTAAACAATATTCCAATAGCACCATCTCACCAACTGAAGATTGGTTTGATCATTTTTGGTAAAGTTGGATACGCAATGGCAATATTTAAATGTCATACTCTATACATGAGAGTCCATAATTTTTATTGATTGATTGGTTGGTTGGTTGGTTTTTCAAGACAGTTTCTTTGTTTAACAGCCCTGGCTGTCCTGGAACTAACTCTTGTAGACCAGGCTGGCCTCGACCTCAGAGAGATCCTCCTGTCTTTGCCTTCTGAGTGCTGAGATTAAAAGCATGCAGTACCACCATCTGGCAAGAGTCCATGACTTTAAAACAGAAAGTATTTCCACCCCTGTTTTTATTGCAAAGTCTCTCCATTGTTCATGCCACTAAAACCAGTTACGCTAAAACCCGTGACAGGGGCTAATTGTCATGAACTGGTCACATCATCTTGTATGTGTTTATTTATGGTCTCTAATATTGTAGAAACTTCTGGGTAGGTTTCACACAGTATGCTCATGCATGTACACATGATACCCCCAAACTTACCATTCCTCTGTATCTGGACACATTTAGACTTCAACCACATTCTTCTCATATTCTTCCTTTGGTATCCACTTCTAATCTTCTTAGCAGTCAGTTCTTCTAGTAAGAAAACCCATAGACACCCAAGTGTGAGGGCTCTGAATATCTGGTCTTAGAACCCTTATCAATTGGGAGGAGAGAGAATATATTGTCCCAACCTATGCTGATTAGGAATACTCTCATAAGTGATTTTAAGGCAACCATGGGTGAAAATACAAGGAATAGTTCCACTTTTGGCATGGGAAGATAGAATGACCCACCCCAACCATGTGTGTTAAGTGGACCCTTTTCTCCTTGGTCAGTTTGTCTACTTACCCCATATGACTATGGCTATGAGCTGAGACAATGCTAGGGCACAATGATGGATGATGGGGATATCAGGTCTCCATGCAGCTGGCTTGCATTACCCCTTGCTCCACTTGGGATTTATTTCAGACATTCTACTTCCTTCTCATAATGTACTGAGGCTGGACCTGCCTGACTTTATAACTCTATGGACCAGGCAGAACCCAGTTTATGATAGGTTCTTCTAAAGTAAAGCTGCTTGATTTCCCTTGGTCAAAATGCCCAAATACTTCAATCTATCAGGATCAACAACATGCCAAGATCATTTTCCAATAGGCACATAATTCCCAAATTCACACGCTGTGGATTTGCTCCAGAAGCTCAGGCATCTGTGTTGTTATTCTCTATAGTGTGAAACAATCCCACACCAGTTTGGATTCAAAGGATTATTTATTTGAGGGGAATAAACTTACAGAACACCGTCCTACACAAAAGCCAGGAAAGGAGTCTAGTTGTTGGAGCAAGTGAGCGAGAGGAGGGCTGCTGCTGCTTTTTAAAGAGAAGCAGACCACGCCCCAGTGGGCTGGTATCTCAAAGGCTATTAGCTGAAGGAGCGGAAGGAGCTCCTGCAGCAATTTTCTTCCTTGGATTTACCATGGGCTATTTTTCTCCAACACTGGCACTTATGGTGTCATAGTGTCTAGAGGATGCTTTCAGTGTGAATCTACAATGCACAGTTCTTTTCTACTTTGGTGACTCTAAAAACCAGAAGCCTTCTATGTATGGATTCAACATATGTTAAATAAATATGATGCCTGGAAAACACAAAAGGCCTAAAAGGTACTGGGCATTCTTTTTATGATGGGAGAAGCATAATGAAATATTTAGACTTTTAGTTTGGGTAGGATATCCAAGAATAACCTTGTGCACTGAACCTTTCTAAGTTTTATTAGACAAGCCTCTTGTTCTTTGTCAGATGTATCCATCTACTGGATCACATATGTGTAATTCAGTAAGACCTCCCTCTAAAGTAAAACTCCTCCTTGTTCATACAGCTCCATAATAAGATTATTAAAGTAGTACACCAGTGCAACTGTTATAGATTACCATCTCTGAACATATTAGATGGCATCTTTATCAGAACAGCTGCAACTAACTATAAGAAACTCCCAGGCTGAGACTGTTGGCTGCAGAATTCCTTCCTAGAAAATGGGTCTAGGAGGGCCATTGAACCTTCACCTGAGGTTCTGGTCACTCCCTCATGTACCTCCTGGCCATATTTATATAATTATGTCCTAACTGGGTGTAGCTTCATGATCTTGGAAAGTGCTAGACTATACAGACCACAGAAAGTGAGCTAAATTTAGAGAGAACTCCGTCTGTGAAGCTCTGAGAAAGTTATCATCCATGTTGGGATGTACCTTGTTTCTTCAGAGCCCTGACTGGTAAATTCAATGAGAATATGATAGATAAAACCATGTCTACATTGTGTAGTCCTCATGCATAGTACTAATTTCTGCTATTGTTTGGTATACAATATGGTTTTTTATCTGTCTTCTTGGGGAGGGATGGAGAGAAGAATCCATTTCAGAGATTTCTGGGCAACTATCACTAAAGAACCTACTGTGGGAACTGCATTGACCTCATATATGTCTCTTCCAGTTCTACATTTGGAGAATGAGAAAAATACTAACCTCAAGGATTTGAGAGCACAGCAAGTCCACTATGAGTGAAAGTTTAAACAGGACTCAGTTTATTAACCAAGCCTTCTCTGCTGGCTGGTTTTTGTGACACAATCTAGAGTTACTTTGGAATAAAGAATCTCGACTTAGAAAATGCCCACATGAAATGTGTAAGCCCTTCGTACGTGTTCTTGATTGGCGATTGATGTGGGAGACCCCAGGTCACTGTGTGTGGTGCCACCACTCGACATTTCCTGGGTGTTATTAGAAAGCAGACTGAGCAAGCAATGAAGAGCAAGTCAGATATCAACAGTCCTTCATGGCTTCAGCATCAACTCCTGCCTTGACTTCCTTTCGTAATGGACTGTGATTGGGACATGTAAGCTAATGTAAACCCTTTCCTCCCCAAGTTGCTTTTGATTATAGTGTTTATCACAGCAATAGAAACCCTAACTAAAACATCTTCTCATTAAGGGTCTGTCTTGCTACCTTGAGTCTTCAGCTATCCCTGCAATCATGACCTAAATGTTTAAGTCTTGCTAAGAAAACAACCAAAACAAAACAAAACCCTCTGTAATGGTATTAAGGGGTGGGATCTTTGAAATTGCTTCCCTTATGAAAGGGAGCTGAGGGCTGGGAGAACAGCTCAGTTAGCAACTTGTTTAACATCCAAGCATGAGATTCTAAATTCAATCCCCAGAGCATGTTAAGAAAACAAGTGGGCACAAATAATCCCAGGGGGAAGTAGAGACAGGGATTTTGAGGCTAGCTGGCTAGCCAGCATGGCCTACTACAGGAATATCAAGTCAGTAAGAAACATTGTCTCCCAAAAACTTATGTATGGTACCTGAGCAGCAAGATCCAAGGTTATCATCCTCTGGCCGCTACACACACACACACACACACACACACACACACACACACACACACCACATCCCTATAAAATGAACATGCACATACATATACACACAAAATAAAGCTAAAATAGTATAGTCAAGGCCTGGGAGAGCTTCTTGCCTTTTCTGCTATCTGAGAACACAACACAAAGGTGCCATCTATAAACAGTAGACTCTCTCCAGACATTGAATCTGCTACCGACTTGATGTGGGATTTCCCAGGCTCCAAAGCTGTGAGCAATAAAATTATATGACTTATAAAAGATTCATTTTATGTGATTTCACTCTATCAATCTGAATAGACTGAGCCACAGGCCAATAGCTTCAATGGTGTTTTGGACATCCCCTTGCCTAGAGTGTACAGTCAGCTGGATAAATGGCTAAGGTTCCTTTGGGGAAAGAGTGAGAGAATAGTTACTAGACATACTTGTCATTGTGTAGCACAGACTTTCTTCAGGAAGACTTAGTCACCTGTGCAGTCAGTTGATGTAGGTATACAGCCATGCAGTGGGTGAGCTATAGAGCCACAATACCTAGTGGCTAGCACCTTGGACAGCCTGGAAAACACAAAGTGTGTACTGAGTAATCAAGTATGCAACTCTGAGCCAGTTTAACATGCAAGGTGTTTGATAAAGGATGTCACACCTCTGAAAGAGAGGGAAACTAAAGAGAGTCATGTCACTCACAAACCACAATGCTCTCTGAAGCTGAAGTGACTTCACGGAGTTTTTTAGAGTTTTGCTAAAATGGCAGGCCCCTTACAACGGTGTCATTGTGTCCCACTGTAGGTCCCTGCTTTGGGCATGAATTTAAGTGAGGTCTTTGTACCTGAAGCAATCCCAGAAGGGGATGCTGACTAGAGGGCTTTCTGCTGCTAACACTCCACCGCCTGGAGAACAATTGCTGCAGCAACAGGATCAGGGCAACTGCATCAGCATCCAGCATCCAGTACAGAAATTCATTCCCATCCCCTGTTCCCACCACATCTCTCAACTCATCATCCAGAATCAGTGCCAGCTTATTCTCCCTAGCCCAAATAAGTCAGTGGCATCTTGCTTGCTTTCTACTAAATGGAGCTATGGGTTGCCCTTGTATAGTTTCCAAGATTGCTAAAGGGTTGAAAGAGGAAACAGATAAATAAAGTCCTTGAAAATTGTGACATATCTTGCTAGGCAATTACTTGCTTGTATTATTGTCACTAACGTTGAAGATTCTTGAACATGGAGAAACAGGTTTCAAGTTGCATACAAAGGCACAAAAGCATAGTACTTATGCCTCTTGCATACCTTCTATTACCTTACTCGGTTCATGGTCCAAATCTTTTACCCTAGGACTGTGCCTCTCACAATTGTGCCGCTCACAGGTCTCTTCTTCAAAGCTTTGAAAACATCAGAAAGCCTTTACATTTTGCTATGATTGCCTGCACTCTCAGGGACAAAGGTCTGATATTTCAGTTGATATGAGGGCTAAAGTAAGAAACATAGAACCCCTCTTTGCCAAATTATTTTACTTTCCACACGTCTGTCCCCCTTTCTGCTTTTATATCAACAACATGAAGTGTGGATATGATTCTCTCCCCTACCCTAGGTTAAACAACAGGCTCTTTCTTTTCATTTTGGGCAGTTTTGTGCCCTCTCAGTGAAGCCAGAAAGCTGGACACCTCCCACCCAGCATTTCTGGCATTCAGACTATTAAGCTGCTTCTTGCTTCACTGCTTAGAAAAATATAGGTATGTCCATAAAGCATAAATCTGTAAAAAAAAAAACACAAAATTAATACATCATCTCCATCTTCAAAGTATCCACACGGGGGAATTGGGCAACTACAGTGAGTCTTTTTCCTGTAACAAATCAGAGACGAAGCCCGACACCGAAGCCCCAGCATGCACCTGTGTTCAGCAGCTCTATCTGGGGAGTAACCCTGCGTGATCTATGGCATCGGTTCTTTCAAAGAAAAACCTCAGAGGGGAGGAGAGGAATGTCTGAGGGTCTGTCTGGGGAAAAATAAAAGAAATAATTGTTCTAAAAAAAGGAGAAATTGGTATTTCACTGGCAGCCTCGGTTGCATGGGAACACTTTAAACTTCCATGGCTGGTATCCTTCAACTGAAAATCACTGCCTTGTTTAATAATCCCTCATGTGGGGATTTGGCTGCCTGCAGTCACACAGCCAGAAGCTGAGTGCATCTAGATAGCCATTGTGTCTCTAGTGAGGGGTCCTGGGGCACTGTGGCGGGCTGGGGTCCAAGTTCTTCTCAACAGCAAATGTACGGGAAGCAGCTGAACAAGAAACCGTTTTTTTCAACATAGTTGTCAGCAAGAATAAAGAGTGACCTGGATGAGGTTTTCTGTCATTTCAATGGACCCCAGAGACTATGGTAAAGGGGCTTTTTCAGCCCCAGAGATGATGCTTGACTACACTGCACACTGCCCCTGATTCTGGCTCTCTTAATTGAGATGTAAAATGATTCTGTCAGCACACAATGCATGTGGGCACCATGCACAGAGCAGTGTGTGCTTGTGCTTGTGTCCTTGTGACTCTGTAGGTGATGAATCTAAAACTGTTTCTCCAAATTGAACTTGGTTTAACATTTTTCCGTCTGCACCTGCAGTAGTTAACTTCTCTTTCCTCTTATTTAACTATGGAATTTCCCCCTTTCACTGGTAAGGCATTTTAGCCAGCTGCGGGATGAACAATATTGTGGAAAATAAAGCTGAGTTATGTTGTAGTGACAATATTAAAGCAGTTCAGAGAGATCGAGATGCTGCAGTGCTGGCATGCTGGGGTATGGTGTCCAAGAGGGCTCATCTCATTCTTTCTTTGTGTCATTGTGGGACTCTACCCAGGTCTTTTAGCCACCTTGGGTTTCCATTCCACCATTACTAAGACCAATGGGTTATTGAGGTCTACAAGATGTCTTTCCACTTTCAGCAGAATCTGCCTGATCATTTTGGAGAAATTAGGATTCATCTGCAAACATGTTCCTACTTTAAGCCTTTCCTGTGTTAGATCCTGGAGACAGAGGGACAAATCACCTATGGTTCTGACTCTGGAAATCAGTCCCATCCAAGGGAGTCAGCAGCAGAAAGAGAGATGCAAACAGACACGGAAAGGACCACAGCAGAACCGCTTGCTGTTGGAGATGCGGATTACTTCACTGAGGAAGAACTGCTCATTCCAGGGTTGGGGAGACCAGACCCTGGTTTGCAAAATGAATTGACATTTATATAGATGGTAGGAAGATAGCCCAACAGTTAAGAAGAGAGGCTGGGAAGGGTGATTTCAGGGTACAGGAACCTCAGGACATGAGGAAGAGTGATATACTTACCAGGCAGCAGATCTTTGAAAGTGGGAGTGTATAGGGGATATGATAATAGCAAGGATACTTTGCTGTGGCTCCATGCAAGGCCATGAGGAAACAGATAAATGATTTTAGGTACTGCCCTGTAGGGCATGGAGTCCAGATTTAGAGGGGTAAGGTAGAAGACAACAGAGAGAGGTATAATGATGGGGGAAAGGGAGGACCATGGTTTCTAGTTCTCTGCCTGGTGAGCAGGTGAGTCAGGGAAACTATGAGACTCATGGCCCAGAAAGTCCTTCCAACAGCCACTTAAAGAAGGACTGAACTGGCTATTAACAGGAAAAGTTGAATGAGATTCTGAAAGATATGTTTCCTTTTTGAAAGCAACACTGTCACCTGGTCCATATCTGTAGCTAGGCTTTGAGTGTGATGTCCACCTGGTGTATTAACTCCTACGTGGTGAAATGCCCCTCCCCAGTCTTGGTTGGCTTTTGTTAGCAGGAAAAGTCCTTAGACAAATGAAATTTAGCACAAGTTATTTGAGCAAAGCAACACTACTGTTTCTGAACAAGGCCGCTGTTGTAGAATATTATTTTAACTAGACAAAGATGTGTTACATTTGTTTATTATGCTACAGAATATTTAACTGTGCAAAGGTGTGCTACTTTTGTTTATACTGCATTTGCTTAATGATGTGAGGATGTGTGTTTAATTATGGAAAGATGTGTTGCATTTGTTTCACCTTGCCTGCCTAAGGTCTAGTAAAGAGCTGAATGGCCAATAGCTGGGCAGAAAGGATAGGTGGGGTGGCCAGGCACAGAGAATAAATAGGAGGAGACATCTAGGCTGGAAAGAAGAGGAAGGGATGATAGAAGGAGGGAGCCAGGAGCCAGGGAGCTATCAATCAGCTAGACACAGAGATAGTAAGAAAAGGTAATAAACCCTGAGGCAAAAGGTAGTTAAAGAGAAACAGGTTAATTTAAGTTAAAGAGCCAGAAATGTGCCTAAGCTAGGTCAAACATTCAAAACTAATAAGAAGTCTTTGTGTCATGATTTGGGAGCTGGCTGGTGGCCCAAAAGAAAAAGCCTGGTAGAGGCAGCTTCTAGAACCATGTGGTCAGAAAGCATTTTTGACAGGGATTAGAAACAAGGTGCAGAAAACAACCTAGTTTTTCATCATCTGGTTAATCCAGTCAGTGGAATACAGATTATAGCCCACTCAGGTAACCAGAGGCCTTCTACAATCAACCAAAGCTCAGGCAGTAAGATTAAACTTGGCCAAAGGCAGGACTCAGTCCTCATCTCTCAAATTTTATGTCATTTACTGGTTCGGGAGAATTGTTTGTATTCTGTTAATCATGATTTAAATAAACGCTGATTGGCTATTAGCCAGGATGTATAGGTGGGACAACCAGACAGGAAGTAGAGATGGAGCAAGGAGAATAGAATTCTGGGAAGTGGGAAGCTCTCACGGCATTCCTCCCCAGACCACCGAAGAAGCAGGATGTGACCTGCCCTGCTGAAAAGGTACCGAGTCATGTGGCTAACATAGATAGGGATAATGGACTATATAAGTTACAAGAGCTAATAAGAAGCCTGAGCTAATGGGCCAATCAGTTTATAACCTAATGTAGACTCTCTGCGTGATTTTCTCTTGGACTAAACAGCTGCAGGAACCGGGCAGGACAGAAACCCAGACAAGCAGGCCCTTTATGTTACAATTTACACATCATGTTAATATCTAATTCACATCTATTCTTTCCCTATAGAATAATTGCTCTGTTATTATGGTGGTTACTATTTAATATGGTTACTTTTCCATATGCATATTATGTAGAACATTTATACATCTTTAATTTTGTAAGTATTTATATTTCAAGCTTATCTTCAGTAATCAGTATGGAACTGGGTTTCATCTTATCTAGCTGACAATATGAATATTTTATATGCCTCATTTAGTTAGTATAAGTATAGTTTAATTACAGTTATAGCTAAGATTTTAAATATTATCTTATATTTTTGATTCATCTATTTTATATTTGTGTTCATCTTTCTTGGCTTCTTTTAGAGCAATTAAATATTTTAATGTTCACATTGCCCATAGCTAACAATTGCTTTATTTGTTGCAGTAGAGAATACAACATTTGTCTCTGGCATATTATTGTCTAAAACAAATGATGACTGTTTCTGCCTTTCTGTTATTTAACATTTACTATTTACCCCCTCTATCTCCTGGGTTATTATTTTCATGTATCTTTAATAGTATGTATGTTTTATATTTTACAAGATATCACACTCACCACAATTCAGTCAGGATTTATTTATATTTGCCCATATTCTGCCCTTTCTGTTGTAGTTCACTTATCATTTTTATTTTCTTCTAAGATATTTTCCTTCTTTTTATATCATAACACACTGCTTTTGGATGTCTATTTGTTAATGGCAAATTATCTTAGCTTATGTTTGTTTAAAAAGATTGCTGCTTTAGTTTTAGTTTTAACGGATAGAGTTTAGTTTGCCAATCACATGCTTTGCAGCTTGCAATAAGATGGCTTCCTGATACTCAGTGAGAAATTGAAATTTGAAAATGCAGGTAGGTTACCCCACCTGCTAAGCAATGTAGCTTAAGCTAACTTCAATGTTCCGAGGACACTAGCACTACTTTACAAGTTTCACAAAGTCCTAAAACACAATGCCTATTTAATAATGATGCGTCAAGCACCCCCAGGATTTATCAAATGCATCAGCAACAAACAACCAAAAGCTCCATTGGCACTCCACTGAGAAGCGTGAGTAGGACCCATGGTGAGCACGTGGCTTACTGGGAGATACAGCATGCTGTATCTTCCAATGCCAAGAGTATGGTGCCTCATCAGCTCACCCAGAAGGGCTCAAAGTTCAAAATTTGAAGAACACTTATTTTGAATGATATCATTTTCATACCGTCTTTATGAAGTCAAAAATTAAAGGTCAAATCATCACTAGCTGGAACCACCCATGCTTTCTTTCTCCACTAAGAATGTCATTCTCTTGTTTTGGCCTCTAGGGGCCAAGTCAAATTAAAGCTGAAATTTCTAGTAAGGACTATACTATCTGTGATCTCCTAGTCTATACTAAGGTTTTCTTTTCTTTTTTTATTTTTCATTAAGAATTTTTTTATTTGATCTTCTCTCATTTTACATAGCTATCCCAGTTCTCACTCCCTCCCTTCCTCCCATCCCACCTTTCCCCCCACCCCATCCCCCATTCACTCCTCAGAAAGGGTCAGGCTTCCCATGGAAAGTCAACAAAGTCTGACACTTCACTTCTAGGCAAGACCAAGGTTTGCAACTAAACTGATTCTCTATTCTTGAATATCCTTTGGGTGGACACTAAATCCCAATATCTAATTCATGAAACTATTCAACCTTTTGCTCTGTTTTTCAACTTTCTGATTAGCTTCCAACCTTCCTCCCTAGCCAATTCCAGAACCTAGAAAATGTCCTTAACACAAAATAATACACAAGCCGAAGTCGCCTACCCTACCTGTTGTTCTTTTGGAAAGAAGACACGAGACACAAACGAACCCACAGAGGAGTTTATTAGAAAAGACATGAGGGAAGAGAAAGAAGGGGGGAGGGGAGAGGGCACATCTGGCTTTTAAAGGCTGCCTTGCACATGTGCACCGGGGTGGGTTGCGTGAGTACGTCAGACACTGGTGACGCAGATGGCGGGTGACCCACGCCTTGCACATGCACAGGGGTGGGTTGTATAGGGTACATCAGACGCTGGTGACACAGATGGTGGGCGACCTGTTGGTACCATTTGGAGTCCTGGCCTTCAGCTGCTCTTCCCTATTAGAGATCTTTCCTTTCCTTCTGATTTGAGTTACTGAAAGCTGTGTCATAATTGTTTACCAGCTCAGCTTCACAAGCACGTGTTGCCTTGAGGATCAGAGGATAAGGTTTTCACCTGTTGGCCCACCTGACTGTTGGGTATATAAGCCTTCATGGTGCTATTGAATAAAGGGCTTCTTACCAGTGACTAGAAGTCCCTGTCTCTCTGTCTGTCTGTGTGTGTTTGTGTGTTTCAACCTCCAGCCCCTTGCCCGGAGCTCGTGAACTGTATGGTAGCGCACAGAGCGTAGACAGGCGTGCGTGCTGCAAATGGAGGTTCCACCAAGATGGGGAACTAGGGACCGCTGAGAGGTCACCCTCGGAAGGTGAGGGTGGATTGGGGTATGTGTTAATCCTGACGTCCTTCACTCGGTTTCGGTTCCAGGCCGTGCAGGTGCAGCAAGTGAAAGTCCAATGGAGAAAGAGGGGTAAATGGACAGGGTCGTCCCCGGCTAGGGACATATTAGGGAATTAAGATGGGACACCTTCTGAAACAGGAGGCAGGAGGGTGAATTGAAGGCCTCAAAAAGATAAAATGTGTACAGATGTATATTTTTGTATTGTGTTGATTGTGTTGTCTTTTGTGTTCTGGACTGGAGAAAGACCTTTGATTCTGGGAACTGCTAAGAAAGGTATTTTGACTTTAAAGTATGGGCCTAAGGATTTGATGCTTTCGAAAAGAGGTTCTGCTTTTGTCTCCACAGAGGATGAGAACCTGTGGAGGATTTATTCAAGATTTATGTGGTTTGATTCACCGAGACCTCCTGAAATGTTGCAGTAAAATACCCCCAAGAATGCAGCGCCCCCACTCAGCAGGAAGTAGCCAGACAGGTTGACAACACCCAAATTCCCTAAAAGATTGTTTAAGTGTGGTCCCTCCAGTGGTTCCAGAGCAGCAAGACTGCTTTCCTGAGTTCTGCTCCACTCCATGCACCAGTTTGGACCCAGAACGAATGCAGCTGGGGCTAGAAGGCAGCTGGAGCAAAGCTTTGCTAGGCGGCTGTGGCGAAAGGCATGTTACCCTGGCCCAGTAAGTGCCCAGCCTGGGAGATGCGGTGGCAGTGCCAGCAGTATCAGCAAATGCGACAACAAGTGCTGGAGCCGAGACAAACTGGAGCACAGACCCCGCTGGGCTGCCTGAGAAAGCAGCAGCGGGGCAAGGAGAAGGCGGTGGCGGTTCCAGGCTCTGCATGCCCAAGAGTCTGCAGCGCAAAGGGTAGGCTTTCCCGCAGCACCCAAGAAACCCGCATAGTAGCTGCAGAAGGTCTCTGAGCCTGCCTGCTGCCTGAGCCAGTTGTGGTGGCGCATGCTGGTAGGATTTGCGGAAGGAGCCAGAGGCAGGAAGATCACGAGTTTGAGGCCAGCCCAGGCACTATTAAATCTGTGTTTATGAGCTCTTTCTTTCTTTTCTTTTTGTAATATGGAATAGCACCTGTGTGGGGAAAATATTTTCTTGGTTGTTCTTTCAGAAACTGTGGCCGAGCGACTGCTGGGATGACCACTCTCCAGTGCTGCATTGTTAGGGCACCAGCCATCATACCACTGCCAATTGTCGCAGGACTAGCAATGGCACAAACATCGTCAGTGTCAGACACCGTGGATAAACTGGAGAGACAAGTCAATGATGCTTTCCAGACTCAGAATGCCCTGAATGTCCACATTAAATTTGAACTTTTGAATTTAAATCAACAGACTGCCCTATTGTAGGAGCAGGGGGACTTATGGCTTGTACAACAAATGTCTTGTTCATACTTTTATCATTCCATTTGTGTAACATCTGTTAATATTGTTAATGCCTCTTATGTGGTGAAACAGCTCAATGGTTACTTGAATAGCCCTTGGAATGTTACAATTAGCACACCAGATTGTCAATACCTGTGTGCCCCGTTTTAGTCAAAGGGTTGGTAGAATACCACCAGCCCAAATAGGAGGCTGGGTACAATGGTGATTGGGGACCCTCTTGCTGGCAATCTTAACGCCTGTTGCCATGGACATTCATCTCTGAATTCTGTGTAAGATCAGACAATCCATAAGAATGCAGCATATGGTTACTTAGCAAGACCTTCTGAGCCTGTTTGCCAGGAACTCAGACGTACCTCAGGTTTGTTTGCAAATACTGCACAAACAATGAAGACTCCTCCGTAGACGGGCAACTTCTACAAAAGAGGGCCCGCCTAAGACAGGGAAGGGGCCTTCCAAAGACCGGTAAGGGTTTACTCTTCTGAGATGTCTTCTGTCTTATAAAAAATTTAGGGGGGAGGAGTTGGTACCCTTTGGAGTCCTGGCCTTCAGCTGCTCTTCCCTGTTAGAGATCTTTCCTTCTGATTTGAGTTACTGAAAGCTGTGTCATAATTGTTTACCAGCTCATCTTCACGAGCACGTGTTGCCTTGAGGATCAGAGGATAAGGTTTTCACCTGTTGGCCCACCTGACTGTTGGGTATTTAAGCCTTCATGGTGCTGTTGAATAAAGGGCTTCTTACCAGTGACTAGAAGTCCCTGTCTCTCTGTCTGTGTGCGTTTGTATTTCAACCTCCAGCCCCTTGCCCGGAGCTCGTGAACTGTATGGTAGCGCACAGAGCGTTGTGTGCTGCAGCTACCCATGCCTTGCACATGCGCACAGGGGTGGGGGTAGCCACGCATGCACGCACGTGGGTCATGCCCCCCAAGAGGCTGCCTTTGGGACCCAGGAGTGCAGCCTTATGGGTGGCTGGATGATTACAGTACCCCCATAGCTTAGTCCTAAACTCTGGCAGTTCTTCATTCCCTAGAAGTTGGTACACATCCCAGAATCCAACCTCTTGGTCAAGGACAGAATCTCTAAATGGTACCACAGTGAAAAAGGATTCAGAATCGGCTTATCTGAGGTCCTCTCTCCAGAGTTTCTGTGCCTCTGGTTCTCGCAGCCTCTACAGCCACCCAGTGCCCTTAGACAGGTGAGTGCTGCCAATTCCTTTTTAAACTAGCAGCCATAGAATATGGCTATGACACCAGCGATTCCAACTACCCAAACCCAGATCCTTCCAGGACCCCTTCAGGTAGTTCTGAATTTTCAGTCTCCAGCAAGGGCTCAGCTTTCATTAGACCAATACCTCAGCAGAAAAGGGAGAGATAGACTTCTTTTACTTCTAGAAGTCACGATGCTGGCTTTTGTGTATCTCAAATACAAAAACCATGCTACATCTTCATTCCCATGTGTGTAGGAATATCAAAGACTGAATAGTTTGAAAGAATAGAATTGTTGCTATTGGCTTACACTAATTATGATTGGTTTGTTAGGACTGGGTGCTTTGTTACCCCATTTCCGTTCAGGATTCTCTTATTACATATGCAGTCATATTCTACTTCCCTGTCAGTTGTTTTTTAAAATAGGGATATAGATAAAAAATATAATACAAAGGTCATATATTCACTGCTCCTTGAACAAGTAAAAACTCAGTTTCAAGATCTTTATTCCTGGTGGCATGAATGCAGAGTCAATGTTAAGTACACAAAATTGGTCCAATTGGTCCTTCCATTTCTCTTTCTAAGTGGCATGTCTATTTATGTGCCCTAGAAGATTGCATAAAGGCGGAGATTGTATCACATCATTTCTGTGGTTAATGCTTTGTCATGAGAAGTCATTCAATTGTCACTTGTTGATTTGATGGGAACTTTAAAGATTGGAAACAATTTGGCTTATTCTAAAGGATCAGAGAGTGGGGATAGCAATGGCATGGTTAGGTGTGTGCGTTTGGAGTGAGCAATCACAAAGACCTTGGGAAAGAACTGGGTGAGGGCTGAACAGTGTTCATGAGCCTTGCTAAGCAGAACAGTCCATGGTTGCAATTAGTGTTAACTATCTACCAGGGCTTAACCTCTCAGAGCTGTTATGCAAATAGGATATGAATGGTAGGTGTTTCACTGAGTAGAATAAGTATAAAAAAAAACAACAAAAAATGAACCAGCCCAAGGTCGTAGTATCAAGGATCAAATTTATTACACAGTTCAGACAGCAACTCCAACCATCCAAACCCTGATTAAAGTGAAATCCTTTCAACAAATTTTATGGAGTTTTGAAAGACATAATTTGACCTAGACACCAGGTAAGTTATACACAGCTGAGCTCCACTTAATTGCATAATGAATGAATCAACTACTTTAAATCACTTTATGAAATCCCATACACTATCACATTTCTTTCTTTGTTACCAATACCTGCTAAATGCAACCCTGGTAGAGAAATAATTCATTTCATTGTATTAAAAAGTACCCAACTGGAGTCCTTAAGTGTTGCAGTTCTCAATTATCTCACCCCAAATCCACTGTGAAGTGATAATTAGGGGCTAAAAGCTAAACTGATTACTGCAGAATTTTCTCCTGACAGCCATTTAATAGCTAATCAGGTGTTAAATCCCCAAATTATGCATTCCTCAGCAGCACACTCATCACAATAAATTTTAAAAGTTTGAATTATCAATGTGTCTTGTATGACTTTGCCCCAACACACCAAACATAAAAAAGTCATGATTTAGATTACTTAAAATTCTTGACAATTCATTCTAATACATATGTATGTATGTATATATGTATATATATAATCGTTTTATTAGTAGTCACTCTTAATGCTCAGTTCTAGCCAAGCACCTATATAACATAACCGGCCTCTGCTTGGTGAAACGCTACATTCCATAGGTGAAAATATACTATGATGGCTAATTTGCATACATATATGAAATTGCAACCAGATTGGTAGAAGTCGAGGAGCCAATGTGTCCTAAAGATATAGGACCAACATATATAACTTTCTCAATTGTCAATGCTCTGAACTTTCACAGCAATATACCACATGTTCTTGCCATAGGGGTGCAAGCTATCCCAACACTATCCTAACACTTAGAAGCTGAGTCTCTGAAAGTTGCTGAGAGCAACCACATAGACATCTATGGAAAGCATCCATATTCGTGTGAAAATGAGCCACAGACCATTATAGCAACTTCCTAATGTAAACATATTGCAGCCTTCTATCTCTACCCCAGTAAAGGCAGGGATGGTGAATTAATACAAAAAGTTTATTTAGATAGGTCAGATGGTTTGCTGAAAATGGCAAGATGGGTGAATAGATAAAGAGGCAGATAACTGCTATGTGTATTTCACTAGGTTGGTGCAAAGGAAATTGCAGTTTGGGGCTATGAATTTAAAAATCATAACTATGCTCGAGTACACTGTATTAATCATAATAGGAATCATCACTATCAAAATATCTTGCCAACAAGAAATAAGGTTGTTCCTGAGCATTAAAATCCATGCTTCAGAGCCTGGAGAGGACTCAGTGGTTAGGAGCGCATACTGCTCTTTCAGGAGATCTGGGTTTGGTTCCCAGCACCCATGTCAGGTGGTTCACAACTGCCTGAAATTCCAGTTCCAGGGAATCAAACACCCTCTTCTGGTCTATACTTACACTGCATCCACATGGACACAGACACATACACACACAGACGAATAGAGACACAGAAGAATAAAAATAATTTTTAAAAAATTCCATGTTGCAGGATTCGGCAAACTCTTGGAAAAGATTTCCTGCATCCTCTTGTTTGTGGAAGTGTTTTCCCTGCAGAGAGTTGTCAAGAGGCTTGAAGAGGTGATGAGAGACCAGGGGAATATGGTGGGAATGAGGCAAATCTTCTTAGTTCAAATTGTTCAAGTTCCAAGGTGATGCTTGTGGGAAGTGCCATTGGGCAGCAAAGGACTGGGCCCTTTCTTTTGACCAGTATAAGCACTGCAGTTTTCAGTGCATCTCAATTGCAGAGCACACTTCTCAGATGTAGTGATTTTGCCAGCATTCAAAATACATAACAGAGTGGACACCCAACAGTGACTATGACGTTTTCTTGGTACAAATTTGGTTTGGGAAATGCTTTAGAGATCTAACCACCAAGCTGGTCATGGCTGTTACACAGGTCAGCTTTTCATCTCATGTCGCAATTCAATTGAGAAGAAGTTTGTTGGAGCATAGAATAAGAGGATAATAATTCAAAACTGTAATATTTGGATCAGCTCACGAGGTATCCACTTTTCAGAGCCTTTCCATTTTTCCAGGTTGCTTCCATTACTGAGTGACTATTGAATGATTGGTGTTGGTTTCTTTGGCATTTGTACCTGTTGTAAGAGGCTCGGCTTTGCCAGCCAGTCTGTTGCTCATTTTCAAGTATTCATTTTCCTTTGCAAATGCTTTTTTTTTGGTTGGGGATTTTTGTTTATTTGGGTTTTGTTTTTTCAAGACAGGGTTTCACTTTGTAGCCCTGGCTGTCCTAGAACTCGCTCTGTAGACCAGGCTGGCCTTGAACTCACAGAGATCCACCTGCCTCAGCCTCCCTAGTGCTGGGATTAAAGGTGTGTGCCAGCACTGCACGGCTGCAAATCACTTTTGAATCGCTGCTGTGCTATAGGTTTGTTAGAAGGTCCTGGGACAAATTCATTATCGACACTCTGAATTGTCTCTGTAGTTTCAAGACCATTTTGAGATCAAGTACAAAATTTACTTTGCTTTTTGTTTGACATCATTTCCATTGTATAAAATAAATACAAAATAAGCTGTAACAAGTCATTAGCAAAAACCCATAAAGTGAGAAATATACATTAAGATGAAGTCTAGCATAACTACATTTATTTACAAATGTGTTCAGTATTGAACAGCAAATTTCAACCGTGCAGAAAACCCTGCTTCTTTTGCCCTAATCTAGGAGAATAATTAGTTTGGTTAGTTGTATTTAGAATAGTTATAATTTTAAATCATTGTTTGCATTTATTTTGTAATCTCATTGGGCAGTTTTTGGACACTCTGCTGTATGTGTGTTCTCTAGACTGGGGAGCAGGGATGAGGGAAGGTGGGGGGCGTAGGGACAATGTTTTACAGGGTCTTCCTCAGAGGCAGCCTTTCTTTCTTCACTGTTTAAGTGAACACGTGATACTATCATTTAGTTCCATCACCTCTTTTCTTCCATTTTTAAAAATAATTTATTTAACTTTATTTTATGTGGATTGGTGTGAAGGTATCAGATCCCCAGAAACTGGAGTTACAGACAGTTGTTAGCTGTCATGTGGGTGCTGGTAATTGAACCCTGATCCTCTGGAAGAACAGCCAGTGCTTTTAACCTCTGAGCCATCTCTCCAGCCCCTTCTTCTATTTTTTTTGAACTTCATTAATACACTACAATCACTCCTCGTTTAATTAAGTATCCACAGATTCCTTTAACAAACAATGTTCAAGGGTCTGCTGTATGCTGCGAGTGATTCCAGCTCTCATGGATCCATGTTAGGAATTAGTGCGATCAGTCCCAAAGAAAGTGTGAACTGAAATAAAAAAAAAATCTAGGGAATACAGGCACCTACCAAATCACAGATATCTGTCAGCCTTGCTAGTAGATCTTTTATTTGAGACTTTCTTTGAAGAATTAATATGGAAGACCACACCCAAGAAGAAAAGTTGGAAATGACCTATTAAAATGAAACCATCTTACCATGAAAACTGTTCAACCTACAGTGGGGTAAAAGCCAGAGCATAAGACTGCTGAGTCCCAAAGGTCCCCATCCCCTCTTCTAGGCAAAACAGTGCACAGACATTCAGTTTCAAATCCAAATCCTAATTACTTGGGAACAAGGGTTTGGTGCCCTGCCACCCTTCCCAGTCTTGTTACCTAGTTAGGAGTCCCATTGCACACACTGTTCTACACACTGGTGCTCATGTCTCACACTTGCTGGGACTGAGAGAGGCCCTTCTCATCTCACTCCCTGTGCCCTAAAGTCAAAGAGCCTGTCATTTTCCTGGGTCATGACACACAGCAGCACAGATAACATGCACACGTGGCAGATTTGAGTTGCATGAACTTTTAGGAAAGAGGAACGACAAATTCATTAACTTGTCAAATATTTCCTCTCAGATTCTTGAATGTTAAAAAGAAATTCATTTCCCAGTGGTTTTCCCTGTCCACTTTCAAGTTTCCAACTCAGTGTCTTTGTAAGCTGTCGCTCCTCGGTACAGCACACACAGCGAGCACACTTGATGACTGAGAACATTTGGCGATATTGGACAGTTTTTGTCATCCTTCATCAAACTTAAGGTGCTTCTGTAGAAGTTTAATAGATTTCACTTTATTTTTTTATTTACTTATTGAACAGAAAGATAGAGTGGATAATATAGAAAGCTCCCTCTCACTGTCTCTCTTGTAGGATTCCACGTGATTAGCATCTTACCTTAGTATGTTTTATTGTTCTTAGCGAACGAACACCTGCGTGTTAACTGAAGTTGAAAATGTGTATTTGCATGCACTGTAATGTGCAGGTCTATGAGTTCTTAACAGATGATACTGGCACAATACCATGCAAAATATCCTCTAAAAAATTCCCCTGGGCATATTCATCCTTCTATCTACTCCCAAACCCCTGACAATTGATAGAGATTTTACTGTCTCTATTGTTGGGTCTTTCATACAACTGTTATATACTGAAATAATCCAGGAGAATCATCCCACACTGCATTTTTCTAACTTCCAAAGTACATTTAAGACTTCCCTCTGCCTCTTGCTAGCTCCTTTTCCAGCTCCTAAATCATATTCTACAGTCTAGCATACTCTGGTGTGTTCATCCATTTGTCTGTTGGAAGCCTTGACTGCGTCTGGCTCTGGGATTTTGTGAATAAGCCTACTAGAACCATTTGGGTGCAGACAATGCTTGTAGACATTAGTTCTTTCAATGTTTCCATACCTCTTTTTTTCTACTCCACACAGGCTTCTCATTTCCTGTGCAATGGAGAACAGCTGACTTCCCACAGGTCACAGGTGTCTAAGGTTTTGCATTTCCCACCCCACCCCCACTCTTTCCAATAAACAAACATGCTTAAGAATTTTTAGCCTCTCTTTGTTCTTCAGATTGGGTAAGTTTACTGATCTTCAAACTTACAGATTCTTTTGTTGCTACAAATCTTCAGTTAATTTTTTAGTGTGATTACTTTTCAGTTCTAGTATCATTGATCTGTTAAGATTTCCTATCTTTTCACTCCTGAATGACACATTTTCTTTGAATTCTTTAGAAGTATTTTCCTCAAATCTTTTTAACATCCTTATACCTGGTTCAAAGTCTGATACATACAGAGTCTAGAGGGGCTACTTGATGTTCTATGGATAGCTTTTTCTGTGGTCAAGGAGTGGGGTCACTGATTGCAGTTCCTTTGGATGGCTGGTGATTTTTAATTGAAGGTAGAATGTTATACATACTATACTATAATGACTCTGGATTCTATGCTACTGTCTGAAAATTCTAGTAATCTGTCATCATCTCTGGACTAAAATTACAAAATCTGAAATACCATGTGCTACAGTTTTCATGATTTTGCTTGTTTTGTTTCTCCTTCCCCCCGCCCCGTTTTTTCTAGGTAAGGTTTTATTGTATCTATCCTGCTAGCTGGTTTGAGGATGACCTTGAACTTTCTGATCCTTTTGCCTTTACCTCCAGAGTGCTGATTTATAAAGTGCTAGAGATGGGACCCAGAGCTTTGGGTATGCTGAGTGAACACTTAACCAGTGAGCCACATGGCTGGCCCTTGAGGTGTGTTGTTTTCGCATGGTTGCCTGGTTATCTTTCTTATGCCATCAATATTTATCCATGTATTGAGAATATGGGCATATTTATACTATGATTTGAGAGGCTCCTCTCTCTGTAGTATCTTTGTTTTTGTGGCTCCCTCTAAAATCCTTAGTTCAGTGATCGTCCCTCTGGAGGGAAATTGTACAGGATTAGAGGGGTAGCCAAATTGTAACTTAAAGAAGTTTGAGAGAAAGTCGGCTCTCTTGTTTTACTATAGGGGTGCTGGGGACATAACCTGGGTTGTCAGGGTTTATTGTAAGTGTTCTCACCCGTGGGTAAAAGCTAGCCCACTATCCCCAAAAAAGTGGGCCTTAACTTTTTAAAATTCAAACTGTCCATGCCTTAGGAATAGATTCATTGAAAGCACAGAGTCATGGATCTAATCAGGGACAGAGATGCCTTTAGTTTATCCCACCTTCCTGTTGAGCTCCGTGCAGACTCCTGTGTGTACATGGAGTTCGTCAGTCAGCCAGACCTCCGGACCCAGCATTATGCTCAGCTCTTCCCTAAACATCCCAGAGCTGTGAGAATCCCAGCTTGCTCTCTGACAAGCTATAATTTTTTTTCATCAGATCTGCGACGAGAGTTTGAGAAGATAGCTAATCAGCAAAACCACAAAGTCACAACTCTCACCACACACAGCATCAGTCTATCATGGCTTTGTTCTCCAGCTGCTGCCATTTCCCAGTGTCTTCTGGAGGTCGGCTGCTTCGTGGCCATGCCATTGGATATCATGTCTGGATCATATTAGAATCTTTATCTTTGCTGGAATTTATAAGGAAAGAATCATAAAAATGTAAATATTTATAGGACCATGTGGCTAAAATGTGTAAGTGACATCAATGACCAAGAAGGAATAGATCTGCAAAGGAATACTGTTTTATGTGGGATTGCCTTTGTTAGTTTACAACTGATTGTTGTAACTGGAGGACATGGTAGGTAATCCCCATGGTAACAACAGAATAAATATGTACGGAATCTGTGAGAAGAGAATCACAGCACATTGTGAGGAATGATCAACCACACACAAAGGAAGGAGAAAATGAGGTACAGAAAATAGATGTAAGACACACAGAAGTCAATAAATCAACTAGCAAATGGCAATAGGAGGGGATTACTTTAAATGTAAGTTGAGTAAACATTTTAATCAGAGTAGATATATTAAAGTATACTATAGGGGAATGGAGAAATGACCTGGTGGTCAAGAGCATTTCCTGCTCTTGGAGATAACCCAGATTTGATGTAAAGCATCCACACGGCAGCTCATGAATGCCTGTAACTCTGTCTCCAGGGGATCTGATGTTCCTCCCTTCCGGCTTCTGTGGGCACCAGACATGTACATGGTACATAGACAAATATGCAGGCAAAACACCCACAACAGTCCCAATACTCCCAACAAAAGGATGTTGTATATATAAGTATATATAACTTCAAATTATATATATAAACATATATATATAATAACTTAAAGTTTATGAAAGAGCTAAAGAGAAGTACTGAGACTAAAATCCTCAGAAAAAAATGAAGGGACACTTCATGACATTAGATCTACCATTGTGTTCTTAGATATGATGCTCTAAAACACAGGCAACAATAGGAAAGTTACAAACATTAGTCTGATTCAAAAATCAAAGCTTGTGCAATTGAAGGACATAATTGAGACTAAAAAGACAACCCCCAAAAGAGAAGAAAATATTTCAAGCCACACATATGCTAAGAAGTCATATCCAGAATGTAAACAAAGCTTCTGTTGCTCAACAATAAAAAAGCAACCCAATTTAAAAACAGGCTGAGTACTTAAACAGTTTCAAAAAAATAGTTTTAGAGTGGCAAACTGGTATCAAAAAGACACTAATGTCACTAAATCTCAAAGCCATGCAAATTAAACCACATGGAATATCACCTCAGACGACTATCTGAAAATCATTAAATAAATGTTGCGGTAGAAATGGAGAAATTAATGGAATGTAGACTGTCATAGCCCCTATGGTATACTCTATAGCTGCCCTTCAAAATACTTGATAAAATTAACAACTGATCTATTTATGTTTTCATATTCAGTCTTATTGAATCCAACTCCTTTTCTGACTCTATATCCAAATGGTTGAAAAGAGAATCTCAAAGGAAAATTCTTAGAACCTTACTTATAGCAGCACTTTTCACAATAGCTAAAATATTGGGGCAAACAAATGATCTTGAGACAAGATCTCTCTTTGGACCTGGATCTAACCTAGCAGTCTAGCAGTCAGAACGTCCCAGTAATCCTTCTATTGAAAACCCCCTACTTCTCCTCCCCCACTCCTTCAGTAGTGGGGTTGACAGGTACATGCCCAGTCACACCCAACTTTTTACAAGTGTGCTAGGGATTTGAACTCCTACCCTGATGTTTGCTCAGCAAGGGTTCCTACCTGTTGAACCATCTACCCAACTCCACGTGTGTTTGTTTGTAAGGCATTCTGCCAACAACTCTTGTCTTTCTGCTCCTATGAAGACTGAGGTGTCTTTAACCCTTCTCTACAGCTGTGCTCAGGTTCTCTTGTGGAGATTCTGAGCCTCCATTCCAGTGGAGTCTTTAGTTTGTAGTAACCTTCAATGCATGGGTACAGGAGATCACTTCCTAAATATAACCCCAGTAGTACAGACAATAAGAACAACAATAAATAAATGGGACCTCCTGAAACTGAGAAGCTTCTGTAAAGCAAAGGAGTCAATAAGACAAAAAGGCAGCCTACTGAATGGGAAAAAATCTTCACCAACCCCACATCAGGCAAAGGACTGATCTCCAAAATATATAAAGAACTCAAGAAATTAAACATTAAAATTCTAAATAACCCAATTAAAAGGTGGTGTACTGAGCTAAACAGAATTCTCAACAGAAGAATTTCAAATGGCCAAAAGATACTTAAGGACATGTTCAACTTCCATAGCTGTTAGGGAAATGCAATCAAAACAACTCTGAGATACCATCTTATTCCTGTCAGAATGGCTAAGATCAAAAACACTAATGATAGCTTATGCTGGAGAGGATGTGGAGCAAGGGGAACACTCATCCATTGCTGGTGGGAATGCAAACTTGTGCAACCACTTGAGAAATCAGTGTGGGGGTTCTCAGAAAACTGGGAATCAACCTACCTCAGGATCCAGCAGTACCACTCTTGGGAATATACCCAAAAGATGCTCAATCATACTACAAAAAGCATTTGTTCATATATGTTCATAGCAGCATTATTTGTTCTGCTACTCAGAGCTTCTGGGTTTTTTGTTTGTTTGTTTTTTAGTTTTGCAGCATCATTCAGTACAGTAACTTGCACAATAGCTCCCTGAGAATGGCAATTCACACACACATCCACACACACCCACACACCCCCGCCCACAACCGTAGAACAGGCACCTCTACATTCTTGCCTGGCTATTTGGCTATGGTGGGATTCTATGATGAAAACTGGAATCTTGGCACTGTGACTTTGAACTTTTCTTTCTTCAGTGTCTGGCTGGAGAGTCCCCTGCACTGAGATTGCTCAGTTCTTGTCTGCAGTGTAAAGTGTTATTTCTGGAAGCTTGGAAGATCTTTCCCTTGCTTTCAGTTCTGCTGGCTCAAAGTGTGGAAATCTGAGTCATCCTCTTTCCCACGTGGCCACTGTAGAGCTCGCTCTGCTGTCTTGAAGCCCAAGTTTCATGCTCTTCAAATCTATGAAAATTCTCCAGTTGATTTCCTCCCTTAGTCTCCTGTATTTTCCCTTCTGGATCTCATCACTGACTCATGACACTAGGCCTCTAGATTCCTTAGATTTTCCTCTTCTGCTTCCCATCTCTGTGTTATTCCCCTTGATTTTGGGGGAATTCCCTTGTTTATATGCTAAATGCTGTGTGGAAATTTTATGAGCTCTGTTAACTGTATCTTAAAAATAAAACAACTCTTTGGATCTTGATGCATTTCTCATTTTGAGCCATCCTTGCCCTCTCTTCTTCCAGCAGTCTGAGATAATCGTATTTGCTCTTTTTTCCTGTCCAGCACATTGCCTCTTCCTTCGGCTACTTCTACTCCTTTTAACTGTGGTTTTTGGCTTTGTCTTTTCAGACAGAGTAGATGCTTCCCATCAATGCCTCGTGATCCTCAACTGCTTGTTTATATTTAAGAAAGGATACTAGCTACCTGGGCAGGTGCTGGCTGACTCTATATATTGACATATACTAGGACCCATGCGAAACTAGCCATTTTGTGTGGTAACTTCTCAGTGTGACAGTCCCCTGGTCCAGCCCAGTTCTCTGCAAAAGTACTCTGTCATCTCTTCCTGGTTTGTCAGTCTTTTAAGGAGCCAAGCAGTTGCAGTCCTGAATGGGAAAATAGTCAATGGGCCCAAGTTTCCCTTAATGAGGCTTTATTTTATGCCTTATAATGGGAGAGGGTGCCCAAGGCTTGCCTTTTACAAGCCTGTGACAAAGTACGGAGTGTTTTCAACCTGGGACATCTGTTCCAGGAGGGGAGGAAGTTCCTTGACTGCGAGGATTGAGAAGAGACTCTGAAAATGGAACTCTTCATGGACTTGACGTTTCTACACTGGCTTTCTTGTATTTCCAGTTCTTTAAATTTTTCTGAATTCCACATTTTTAACTGCTTCTAGGCCACTGGTTTTCCACCTTCGGGGTCCAACAATCCAGCTCATGAACAGTTCGGTTCATTGAGGACAACAGCCCAGCGGCAGTTTTACCCCTGAATGTCACAGCCATCTCTCTCCCAAACATTGCGCTGTTTTGTCTTCCTGATACAGGTAAAACAATTTTAGCACACATGCCCTCTGCCATATTTCCCAGCTTCAAATTCTTGAATGTCTTTTTTGCCCATCTTGGGGAAGGGTTGTCTATGTTTTGTGGAGATGTTTGCTTTCTCTTTGTCATTGTTTGCTCTAATTTTTAGCACTGTGCAACAGATGCAGCATACCGAATGAAACACTAGGTACCCGTAAAAAAACATTCGGCTCTCAAGACATTTTGTTCTACCATTACTACAAAGGTTGTTGGACGCTGGGCAGTGGTGGTTCACACCTTTAATCCCAGGACTTGGGAGGTAGAGGCAGGTGGATCTCTGTGAGTTCGAGGCCAGCTTGGTCTACAGAGAGAGTGCCAGGACAGGCTTCAAAGCCACAAAGAGAAACCTTGCCTTGGAAAAAGAAAAATGTTGTTGGAAAATATTTGCCATATAAGCCCCTATTTAAATTATTTTGCCTCTAATACTGAGAAAAATCTTAGCTTCTCTTAATGAATGAATACCGTTCTCCCCACTGCCCTGATCAATGAAAACAATTTTGATTCTTCACTTTGCCCTGAAGTAGCCAGGAATCTCACAGTTAATGAGGGGCTGATTTTAACTATATTTTTATGAATGACAAGCTATCTCTTTCTCCACCATTTTAATTTATTTTATTCTGTTTTCAGTTTTCTTGGCTTTAAAATATTGCACAGTTTTTTTGTTTTAGGGTACCTATGTCTTAGATAGCGAGATGGTACGCACGTTTCCATCTGCACACAAGGAAAAACTAAAACAATTGAGTACACCATCACTACCTTAGGCACCACTGGTGAGGAAGTGAAACAGAATGTGCTAGCGAGACTCTTCCAAAGGAAATTGCAGGCTTTTATTTGCTGTTATGAGTTGGTCATGGTCAAAGAAGGTAACAGTTCTTTGTATCAGTAACAGTCGTATAGTACATATTTAAAATATTTCATCGTGACTGAATATGTAAAAATATGTTCTTAGCAGTGAGGCTAATTACTGGAAGACACTGCATTGCAAAATGAAAGAACTTAAATGATCCTGTCAATTGGCAGAAATCAACTAACATCCCATAGCTGTTTAGCTGGACATCATCTTCTGTTGAAGACGCCTTTTCTGTTGTTTGGAAAAAAGAATAACCCTAACTACCTCTCTGTCATTCCGCCCACTGGGAGGCTTGACGGTTTCTGGACTTAGGGGTGCTTCTAGATGTTGGGTTTATATTTTAGAACCAAGTCCCTAAGCATATAACCAGCAAGTCGAGTAATTTAGACCTTCACCCTGACCCATGCTCTGAGCTCTTCCAGGTTGCATCTTTGCTGTCTTCCCATGCTTCACAATCATATAAAACAAACACAAAATCATTACTGATTGAGTGATGGATATTCTTAAAAGGGCTACCGAGCTTCTGGGAGTTGGGAGATACAGCCTCTCTCTAGGAGTCAAACCCATCAGCCCTCACAGTTCTCCAGTACCAATCCCCTTGCTTCCTAAAAATGGCACAGTATTGATGGGTGAAATGTCTAAGATCGGGGACATTTTATAATTAGTGAAAACCTATAAGAGACTTGGTCTTTAAGAATATTTTTAAGTATTCCCATGATGGATTCTGTTACTCTTATTTTTAACACACATTTGCCCTTTTGCTGAACCCTGTCAACGTTAGCCAGTAGTTCATGACTCATGCAATGTATTTACACAAGGCAAGGATTTGTAATTTAGCTCAGTGGCTTGCTTTCCTCCATGAGGGAATGGTGAAGAAACAAGATTGGCCAAGTAAATGTTCCTATTCCAAATGTGATTTAGAGGGCAGAGCTCAGATTGGCTTTCCCATCGCACTGAAGGATCACAGAGATGCACAGAAACATTGTCTGGTTTGTCATTACAAATACACGTGCGCCAGGATATAGAGGCTGGCAGGATTGAAGAGCAACTGCCCTCGCTCTGAATGCTAGTGACTTTACAGACTTAAATCACAGACGCTTGACATCAAGCAAATGGAGTTTCTGAGGCAGAACAATAATTTGGAACCAAAGGTGTTTGAGAATGCCAGTGATTAAGAAAAATTATCTTTTCAAGTTCACCATAGCAAAGGAACTCCCACGAGTGCCGCTAGGCCTGCTCTCAGCGACCTGTGTCTTTTTTGTTCGGATGAGGCTTCTGATTAGCAAGGTTTGTGTTCCGCCCAGCCTTGTGAGAAAACAGGAAAAGTCTCTGATGGACAGTCTTGGAGAAGAATATGAGAAGTCTGTTCAAAGATGAGTCAGATTCGACTCTGAGCAATCTGGTATCCTGTCTACTCAAGAATGAAGGCTTCTGAGTTTCTTAGGAGAGAGGATCTACTTGTGTCTCTTCTCAACTCTCTTGGTGCTGAGATGAGGAAACCAGGAAATTTAATTGATCTTATAATAGTTGATGAAACCTGATATGCTGTCAATAAAGAGAAGGCCTCTTCTTGACAGTGATGTGGCCATAGAACGAACGTCACAGGAACCGCTTCAGTCTTGGTAGTCAACCACAAAGTTGCCAGAGTGGAACTTTAAGGCCATACATTCCATACTTCCTGGCACCTGCTGTTTGGAGCCTCCAGCATAGTTTCCTACCGTCTTCATAGCTATTTCAACTGAAATATAAGTCCTTTATAAATGCAGGGGCCACTCATTTGCTGCTTTGCTTGTCCCAAGGAGAGCAGCACAAGGACCTATACTGTTAGAGAAAATCATACTGATGAGGAAGGGGGTGGGATATTACTTACCAATATACCTCCTCCCTGCCTAGGTACATCTTATTTTGAGAGTATATTTACATATTCATTTAATAAATGATGTTCAGAGCCCATCTGCCCATGTGTGGTTCCAACTTCATACATCAATATTAAAATTTCAAGGTAAATACCGAGAAAATGAGATTAAAAAATAAAACTAAGAGAAAGATGCACCGATCAGGTTCTACATATGTGAGAGTTCTGATAGGAAGTGTTTCAACTGTACTAGCACTTCGGTGGGAATACACAGGGAAAACCAGTCATGCAAAAGAATAACAATTGGCAAAGGAGTCAGGTAAAAGGAAGAGTTTCAGAATAGAGACTACTTGATCTACAGAGAGGAAAGTAATATATGATATCATAAAATAATAAAAGCATAATTATTTTTCTATTACATAACCTCTCTATTAATCAATGTGAAGCATGAACTTGCTTCAGAAAGTGTCCCAGTTAGCTTTGTCGGCCTGACTCAGCCTGGATTGAGGAATTGCATAGGTCCGATTGCTCTTGATTATTGGATTGTTTTGATTATTGCCCTGATGGTTGACTGATGCAGGAGGACTCAGACCACTGTAGACGTCATTCCATAGACCCATAGTTCTGGGTTGTATAGGAAAGCTAAAGAAGCCTGGGCCCATAGGAAAGCCAGAGAACGCCGTTCCTCCATGGCTTCTGGTTCAGGTTGCTGTCTTGAATTCCTGGCCTGACTTCCTTCAGTGGTGAATTATAAACTGGAAGTATAGGTGAAGTAAATTCTTTCCTCCCTCAGGTGCTTTCGGTTATTTTATCCCCACAACCTAATGAAACTGGAAGAGAAAGGCAAGCAGCAGTTAGTAGAAGACAGGCATTGACTCTACCCTCCGCATGTTTTCACTTGTGCCCTGTTCCCAATCGCTGGGAAGTAGAATCAACCTACATGCCCATCATCTGATCAGCAGACAATGAAAATGTCCTATTTACAGAGTGGAATTATGTTTGAAACGAAATAAAATTTAAATCTGCAGAAGAATGGATGGAGCTGGAAAATATTATACTACGTGAAAAAGTCTAACCCAATCCCAGAAAGACAAATGTCATATGTTCGCCATCAAATGTGGATCTTAGACTCAATTTTTAAAATAGATTTGTTTAAGTTAGAGTGGGTATCAATAGAGGACAGGGAGCTAGAGTGAAATTAAGAAAGCTGTGGGGGAGAGACAAGAGGAGGATAATAGTGCTCATGTAATATGAAAGCAAATGGAGAAAACACCAAGGGAAGAGAGGTTTAAAGAGAAATGTCAGGAGGCTAATGGGGAAAGAGGTGGTCAACCAAGACTACAGATATATAAAAGAGCCAAATAGAAACACATGACTTTACAAGCTAACTGAAAATATATGGTTTTAAAAAAGATTCTATGGTGCGGGAGAATTGTCTGTATTCTGTTAATCATGATTTAAATAAACACTGATTGGCCGATAGCCAGGCAGGAAGTATAGGCAGGTCAACCAGACAGGAAGTAGAGGTGGGTCAATGAGAACAGGAGAATGCTGGGAAGGAGGAAGCCCATTCCTCCTGAGTCCTGCCCAGACCACGGAAGAAGCAAGATGTGACCTGCCCCACTGAAAAAGGTACTGAGCCAAGTGGCTAACATAGATAAGAATAATGGGTTAATATAAGCTACAAGAGCTAATAAGAAGCCTGAGCTAATGGGCCAATCAGTTTATCATTAATATAGACTCTCTGTGTAATTTCTTTGGGACTTGCTGGCTGTGGGAACTGGGCCGGATGGAAACCCCAACTAGCAAGCCCTTCATGTTACAATTCTAGGACATAAGTGCTCTGTATCAATAGTTAACACTGCTCTAAGAAGTCCTAAGTTTTCAAACCAAAATCCCTGTGCCAGATACAAAATATTTCCCTGTGACTTGTTGGTTAGGTAGCTCCCAGAAATGACCAACACAATGCAAACTAGTACCATTGCTTATGGGTGTCCACCAGAACATGACAGTTAAGACCTTATTGAAAAGTCATCACACATTCTACGTATAGGACCAAAAAATGCAAAGCTAAGGTGGAAGATTCCCTGCTGCTGGCTAGTTCTTACAGTGTTGTAGGTCACTATGCAGGATACTAGGGGAGAACAGTCATTGATGATCACACCCACTTACAGATCCTTCATGCTAAAATAGTGAGTTGCCCACTGGCGTGATAATGGCATGAGCATTATGAAGGTAACCAACCACTTCCTGACTGCATTTGAGACCCAATAGGAGGGAATACAATGCCTGGCACTATTGAGCTTGTCAAGAGCCTATGACTAGGAAGACCACAGGCCTTTGGGAGAGTTTATTCATGATTTTGTAAATGTAAAAAAAAAATGCTTTTTTAATGCTTATATCAGGCAGGTCTCGGATGTGGTCAGAGATGCCTCTTTTGACAGTGGGCAGTGGTCAAAAAGAGGATTTGTAACTAATCAGCATTCTGAGAATAAGTGACAACTGGGTGCCTAGCTCTACACAGGATGAGTATGTCACCCCTCCAAAGCTCAAGGAACAGAGTAGGGAAGATAGGTAGAAGGACTGTGGGAACTGAAGGGTGAGAAGATTACAAAAGATCACTCTCCTCCTATGACATGGCCATTGCAATCCTGAATAAACAGAAGCTTTGACTTGTGACTGCCTGAATAGGGCAGAGCCTGTCTTAGTTAGGGTTTCTATTGCTGTGAAGAGACACCGTGACCATGGCAACTCTTGCAAGAAAAATGTTTACTTGGGGTGGCTTGCTTACAGTTTCAGAGGTTCAGTCCATTATCATCATGGCAGGGAGCATGGCATCATGTAGGCAGACACGGTGCTGGGAAAGTAGCTGAGAGTCCTACATCTTGCAGGAAACAGGAAGTAGACTGAGAAACTGGGCAGTATCCTGAGCATAGGGAATCTCAAAGTCTACCCCCACAGTGACTCACATCACCAACAAAGCCACACCTCCTAACAGTGTCACTTCCTACGAGCTTATGGGGGCTGATACGTTCAAACTACCACAGGGCCTAACCTGACATTTTTTTAAAAGAAAGGAGGGACATGAGAGTAGGAGGGGACTGCAGGAAGAAGATCTGCGAGAGGCGTGTAAGATAGGGTTTTGAGGGGTGGATTTAACATAATGAATTGTATACAAGTATAGCTTTGCTAAAGAATATTTAAAATCATTTTTATAAAATGTATTTTGGTTTACATGCAAGCATATATGTCTGCCATGTGTGTCACATGTTTTATAACTAGTCACTGAGCCAGGAAAAGGGTGTCAGATCCTCTAGAATTGGAGCTACAGAGGGTTTTGAGCCACTCAACATGGGTATTAGGGACTGAGTTTAGGTCTCCTGAAGAGGAGCAGATATGCTTTAACAGCTGAGCCATTCACTCCAGTTCTCCCTTTTAAATATATTTAAAAACTACTAATTTCAGCCCCTCTCCCATGTGTTGATATTTGGTTACCAAAGCATATGCTTTTGCTTGCTGTATTTATTTTTAAAATATTTAAGATGGATTTAAAATTGTCAGTTCTATGGATTTTAAGTTTGTAAAGTTTGCTCTGAACCACACTGTAAACTCAATGCATCAACCATTGCTCTATTGACTCTTGGTATCAGAGGTTCTGCAGAGACACCACATGGCAGTGACCAGCTATGGCTTCTTTAGCACCCTCAGGGATGGAGGGATGTCTGTCTAGTAGGTGGGCTATGTGATATAATATACAGGGAAATCTTGAAACTCAATAAAGCCATGCTCTGAGTCTTGGAGTGCCACATGACTTTCGCATCCCTGACTTCAGTTCCCATCTCTAAACCAGGGTTCTTAATCTGCTCAGAAGTAATGTAATGATTCAGCAGTGCTTTTCACCTAGTGCGGGTGTGGGGAGGATGTTCTAATATTTAGGCTATCCCCTATTATAGAGACCAGCTACATGCAGATATCACACATTTCAAATGTCTCTGGTGTGACAAAGAACTGAACTTTTAACTTGTAATTATATTCCCTTTTAATTAATTTTGGCCTCAATTTCAGCATCCAATTAAGACAGTATAAGTCTAGTCTGACCTCCTGCTTTACAGATTACGCAACCACAGTCTAAGAGATGATGGTGCTCTGTCAGGGCCCCATGGTTGCTCTCCAGAAACAGTGAGGAACAAATCTTCTAACCATAATTTTTTATATGTTGTAAATTTATAGTTACTGTTGAATGATGTTCGCATGTACTATGAACTGTGCTTCACAGTGATCAGGGAGTCGTCTGTGTCAATTAGAATGGAGGAATCAGGAAGTCAGCAAATTCCTTTGCATGAAGACTTAATGGGGCCTCATGACTAAAAACATTGTAAATGGGGGACAGATTAAACAAAATTAAGGACATGTGAATTGAATTAGAATTTTGCTGAGAAATGGGGGGGTGTTTCTGGGACTCTGATACTAACTTAAAATATAAAGGGTCCTAGAGGCCACTCGATTATATTTCTCCACCTGACCCTGAGGGAAATTAAGACAAATTTGGTCACTATATTCTTTCTACTAAGCTCCTTGTTCAATACCATGTTCATAACCTAATTCCCCTTTCAGAATGGCATTTGATGTGCCATTTTATTATAAAAATTGTTATGATAAAAATAAAACAGTGCTCTTTTCTGAGTGGTTGAGGCAGGCAAGAGGGCCATAAGGAGCTGCAGTGGTAAAACGCTGCACTTCCCCCAAGTGGCCCATGGGCCACGAGGGCCAGTGTTCCCAGGCAGGGAGCTGCAAGGTAGTTGAGAGACAGAGACCTATTAGGCATGCCATGCAGAAAAAGTGGGTATTTTTTTAGTGGGTTATGGAGGGGAAAGGGAAAGGGGGGAAGAGGAGAAGAGCAGAGAGAGAGGCAAAAGAGAGAGACAGAAAGAGAAACAGAGAGAGAGAGAGAGAGAGAGAGAGAGAGAGAGAGAGAGGAGGTGGAGGTATTGTAGGAGGCTGCTTACTTGTTCCCCAGCAGCTCAGTCCCAAAATAACCATATAGATACTGTATTAATTAGATCACTGCATGGCCCATTAGCTCTAGCTTCTTATTGGCTAACTTTTACATCTTATTTTAACCCATTTCTATTAATCTGTGTACCGCCACAAGTCTGTGGCTTACCAGGTAAAAGTTCTGGGGCCAATCTCCAGCGGGGCTACATGGCTTCTCTCTAACTACTCCTTTCCCCCAGTATTCAGTTTAGTTTTCCCCACCTAACTAAGTTCTGCTCGGCTATAAGTACAAAACAGTTTCTTTATTTGTTAATGGTAATCACAACATACAAAGGGGAATCCCATATCAGGGAGGGGAGAAGTAGGAAGAAGGGAGAGAGGCAGAAACTGCTTCTTGGGGAAAGAGACAGAAAGGAAGGAACTCAGGCTGGAGACAGAAGGAAGATCTGCTTGCCTCAGCAGATGGGGGAGGGAGTGGGCAGGGCTTATCTCTTAAAGGGACAGGACAGACCATTACATTTCTATCTCTTTTTTTTTTTTTAATAATAAAAAGGTGGGAAATTAGGCACACAGGTTAAAGGAATTGGGATAGTGGATTCTCAAGACTATTTGTGGACATTGTCTTGAGGGGGAATTTGAGAAAGCTGGGTGCTGCCCACATCCTGGCATAGCCAGTCTCTTTGCTCCTGTCTGGTATTTGTGGTGTGAAAATGTCTGGTGTCTCTTATACTTGTTAAGGTATTGGCAGAGCAGAGGACAAAGTTAAGCTTAAGAAAAAAAATTTTTAGGACCAGGGAATTGAGAGGACTGTATCTGACCTGTTTAAGGTGGATCCTTCAATTTGGCTCCCTGGAACTCACCAGAATTTTTGGGTTTGTGAAAACAGAAGTTTTAGACATATACATTGTATAAACAGTAGCATATTTATGTCAGAATGACTGTGACAGATGTTTTCGCACAAAGAAAAGTATTTTTAAGACTTTGGAAGGCAGCGTGAGAGAGATTTGATAACCTGTACTTGTTGAAAATTGTTTGGTGAGGCTGTCCTTTTAAACAACAAAACCTCTCAGCTGTCAAACTGCGTCAGAGATCTTTGAGAAGGATAAAATTTTACTTGAGTTATATGATTTAAAAACTTACTTGGTTGGCACTTAGAGCTACCCCTCAGGCCCCTCCATGGTCACTAAAGGTCATATTTTTCTTTTGCTGCTTAGAGCAGGGCCTGCCAGGCTGAGAAAATCCTGTGTGCTAAGAAATCTATAGGAAGACAAGTCTACCTTGACCTGAGCAGCTAGGCTGTTGATTCTAGCAATTCTGTCCACTGTCTGGAGAGCTTTAATTTAGATGAAAGCCAGTTTTTCCCAGTGGTCAGCACTTGGCAGTTGAAACAAATTATGAATGGACATTGTTTTGTATCCTTCTGTCTTCTGTTTTCTTTGGAGGAAGTAGAGTGCTACTGCTAGGAGCCAACCTGTCTCTTTTTGTTATGAAGTTTTTTAATAATTAAGCATTTAAATACCATATTTCCCAGATCTCTGAGCAGTTGAGAGCTATTTACCCAGTTACCCTGTTTTACCTGTTAAGTTGAGGAGCCGGTACAGTCAAGCTCAGACCCAGCCCTCCAGGCAGATTCTACACTGTAGTTATAACTTATAAGCAGGGTTGGATTAAGAGACTTAAAAGTACATGCCAGTGTAAAACATGAGACTTATTGTTTTGTAGTCTGAAATGAGATACAATGAATAGACATTTATAACATTTAACAGTAAACATAGATGCATTTAAGTCACATGTGTACATACATATACACAGTGAACAGGAATTGAGCAAAGTGGATGCTATTGGTGGGCCCTACCAAAGGCTTGCTACTGCCCAAAACATACATGCAACGGAGTCAGCACTGGGGGACCAGGCAGGGAATACCTCAGTAAAGATGGTGGTACTTGGTCACCTGACCTGGCCATCAGTTAAGATGGCAGTGAGGTAACCTGACCTCAGTTAAGATAGCAGAAAAGTCACCTGTGGTGGTCACATGGAAAAGCTGTGCTTTTTGAGCCGCAGGAGTTTTAAACATAATAACAAGAGAGACCTAGAGGCATGATCCACCCTGTTCCTGAGCAACCACACCACAAGCAGCAGTGGGGAGTAAAGGCTGGAATTGAAAACAGCTGCCTTGCGGATCTGACTAATCTTGTCATTTCCGTGGGACCACCAGTAGTGGTGGCAGGGATAGTTTGAGGACAAGCAGAGCCGTGGAACACCAGCAGAGCATTTATGGGCGGGTGGCTGTTAGTTTGAGAATTTATACCATAGCTGAAACCATGAAAACCAGTGAAAACAGCAAACAAACACCACAGGGCCTATAGAAGGACGTCTCCTCTCTACAGGTGGGTGTTGAAACCTGACTGGCTCTGGTCCAGGTGACTCAGAAGCCAGAAACTAGTGGCTGCTCCAAGTGGTCTCTCATGGTGGGCACCACTGATGAGTGGTCCAAAAGAAAAGAAAAACAAAAACAAAAATCTGCGGAACCCTGGGCCCCAAGGTGAATGCACTGCTCAGCGTGTGCAGTACTAGCAAGAGTGAACTACCCTGGGTTATCCAATCACGTTTTTAGCTATGGGAAGCAACCAGAGATGGATGTCAGTGAAGGGCTCAGTCGTAGCTGTGAAGGCTGTGGCTGGGGGCTGGAAGGAGAAAACTCACCACCAAAACTACTGGTGTGCATAGAGGTTGGTTTTCAGGCAGATAGAACTCAGAGCTATTGTAAAGAAACCAGGTTCTGGAGCCCAGGGTTCCATGCATCCTCAGCTGGCCCACCCATGGGCTGGAGGGAGCACAGACTGAGCCTGGCTGAGTCACAAGCAACAAATGTTATGGTAAAAATAAAACGGTGCCGTTCCCCAAGTGGCTGCAGCAGGCAGAGGGCCACAAGGAGCTGCAGTGGTAAAATGCTGCAATTCCCCCAAGTGGCCCATGTTCCCAGGCAGGGAGCTGCAAGGTGGTTGAGAGACAGAGACCTATTAGGCATGCCATGCAGAGAAAGTGGGTATTTATTTAGTGGGTTATGGAGGGGGAAAAAGAGGGGAAGGGGAGAAGGGAAAAGAGCAGAGAGAGAGAAAGAGAGTGAAAGAGAAGCAGAGGGGGGAGGGAGGAGTGGGGAGAAGGGAGAGAGGCAGAAACTGCCTCTTGAGGAGAGAGATGGAAAGGAAGAAACTCAGGCTGGAAGCAGAAGGAAGATCTGCTTGCCTCAGCAGACAGGGGAGGGAGTGGGCGGGGCTTGTCTCTTAAAGGAACAGGATAGACCATTACAAAAACAATTATTTCAATTTCAACTGTAGAAAATCTTAAAGATAATCTTTAATAGTGAGAAGACTAAAAACCACTTGTGTTCCTTCTACTTACATATAAATAAAGTTCAAAGCTTGGTAGATATTTTCCTACTACTTTACTGATAAATATCATTTAGATAAAGTGGAGAGCAGTATGTTCAATAATTTGATCTATTTTTTTCCCTCATCAAGCACAGAAGAACATTTTGGGGAGAATTGGATATAATTTTAAAAGTCCCACTCTGCTTAAACTAACTGTATGATGCTGAACACATCTGAGCATTAGTCTTCACTGTCTATGACCCCCAGTATTTGTAAAATGATGCCCGTTTCACAGAGTTATAACTGTAAGAACTGGTTCTAAGGGCATCCAATGGAGTCAGTAACTTCAGAAAGCATGAGACTGGGGAAAAAAGAGTATCAATTGCAGCAAGTAAGCATGTGGATTGAAAGGCCTTTACAAAATGCCATCTTGCCAGCCATCATAAACTCAAACTCTTATGTGGGGCTTCTGGGGAGTCTACACATAACCAGGAGATCAACCTGAGAGGTAATTAATTCTTGCAGTCATTAGTTCTCTTGGTGTGAATTTGATGTCCACTGCTCACCCCACTCCCACCCCATTCCTTTTGGCTTATAGAAAAGTGTCTGATCAGGAGGTTGTTTGACTGGGAATTCTTTAGTTTTCCCTTAATCTCTTCAGAGCATTTTGAGTTTATTAGCTAATTCCACTAGAGTCGCACATGTTAGCAGAAAAATGGGGACCCTCTTTGGAATTTGGTCTCATTAATAAAAGAAGAGCAGATGGAGAAGAAAATCCAAGGATAATTTTATTCAAGTTTAAAAGCAATCCCTCAGAGTAGGCAAGCTGTAAATCTTTGCACCTGCCTGGAGGAGGGAGATGCAAAAGAGGAAGGGGAAGAAAATGCCATTTGTAAGCAGCGGCATTGCAGAGAAGTAGCCACTTAGTGGGCAGGGCTTCCAAGAAATGGCAAAAGCCTAAAGTAGGAAAAGCATATTGTGCTCTGGCCAGCTTCTGAAAGAACAAGGCAGAGGAGAAGGAAAGGGGAAAGTTGTGCTCTTCTGACTCAGAACAGCAGACAGAACCTAGTAGTATGTCATGGCAGCTCTGTGTTGACCATATAGGGAGCAGGGTTTCCAGATAGGAAAGGCACATTATCTCATTAAAGGGATAATTATCCCTCCCATTTCTTTAGTACGGCTTTGTATGACTCAGTCTTCTTGAGGGGTGGTCCTTCCCCAGGTACTTAACTGACCCAGGTGATTAACCTGTGAAGGCAATTAACTCTTCAAGGACACAATGGTGTGTCTCTCCAACAGACAGATTCCATTATTTCAACCAGAAGGAAGTAACTTTCCCTCAAAGGGTCTCCAATGCCAGTGTAACAGTATTAGTCAACTTTTTACAAAACTGTGACCAAATACTTGCCATAAACAACTTATACGGGGAGGAACTGTTTTGTTTCACAGTTTCCTGTGGATTGGCCATAGCAATGGGAACATGTGGCAGAAGCCGGTCCTCACCTCTTGGCAGGCAGCTGGCTGTGATGGGGAGCACCAGGACGTAGCTGTCTTTTTCCTTTTGCTGCTTTCAGTCTCTCTAGCCCTATCCCCTGCTCATAGAGTGGTTGTGTGAGTATACTATGTCAGAAAAATAGAGGAACACTTCTGTGTATGTTACAGGGCAACAACAAAAGGTTGAAGCAGGTTTGAAGATGCCTGGGAGGCCAGAACCGGAGCACTAATCGAACTGTGAAGGAGCCTGTGGGGATGAGATAATGAACCAGCTGACAAATCAAGTTGGCCTTATCAATAGCAGGGATCTGGAACAGTGTAGAGTTCTCTGTCAGTGGACTAGTGATAGGCCAGTGAGGCCATTACCATCACAGTGCTGTCTATGAGGTCTTGGCAAGGGAAGCGAAGCCTCTCTTCTCAGTCTGGCGTGCCCAATGAGTTCCTGGGCCTGGTTTTCCTGATATGGTTTTACTAAGTCTATGTTCTCCTCGCTCACAGTTCACTCTGATAAATCGTGGGACACCACCTTGTCTGTTCCCAAGAATGTAGCCTTTATCAGTCGGTGCCAGGCGGATGGTGCCATTCATACATCCACTTAGGTTCAGAGCCAGCCCTCCACCAGCAAGATGTTGTCAAAGTTGCTGGTAAAATGGAGTCTTCGAGAGCATTATGAATTTACACAATATGGAGTAACTTTGGTCAGGGTACATCCTGATCTCAAAAGCAAAACGAAACAAAAAACCCAAACATTCAGGGTGAGTCTTCCCCAATTCTAGAAGCACTTTTGCAGACAGACACACCCAGAGGCTTACCAGTGTAGACTCATTTATTGACATCAGAATGAGCTGGAAGTCCCAACTCCACCCTTCCAGTAGGATTTTCAGGCTACTTTGAATATTAATATGTGGCATGTGGTGATTTTGGCCTAGCTGCCCTGACAGCCTTTCTGGGAGTTCCTTTGTCTCTCATCAACATCATACACACACATAAAGAGAGAGAGAGAGAGAGAGAGAGAGAGAGAGAGAGAGAGAGAGAGAGAGATGTGTCAGATACCCAAATATACTGTGTTAATGCAGAAATACCAGAATAAAAGCCAACAAGTGTGTGTTTAATACTTGTTATCAGCCAGGCATTAGTTTTCTCTAAAATACTTTAACTAGATAAAATTATTGTTCCCATCTTACAGATGAGAAATGCAATCACTTTGCCAGGGCAACATGGTTAATAATTGACAGATCTGCCCTTTGAATATAGGTAGTATGGTTCCAGAATTCACAGCCTTAATGTGACATTTATTACATGACCAGAACAAAGTAAGTCACTTGGCAAAAGCACACCTGGCCTCCTGTCATAGACATTATCAGTATCAATTTCAGGAGAAGCAAATCCTTTGCTAATGTGTTTTGATGCCTACTGCGGGAGTAGTCAGTTTGCATACCAGCGACTACCCACAGGACCTGGTCCTAAGCAGGTGCTCCCAGCCTGATGGATGAATGAAAGACTACCTGAATGAACAAATTACAAAGGAGTTAAAGAGAATTTGCCTCTCCCTCTTCAATCAGAAGCAGAAAAGTGGGACCTTATTCTGCATGTTCTGCATGAAAATAGCACTTCCTTTCCATTGAGTCGGTATGGAAATGCAAACAGGTGTTAGGGAGCTCGTGTCACATTTCAACAAAATCCATTTAAATCAACATGCCTGGGCTTGCCACAGTTCACCGAACGGGGAGCACAGCACAACAACAGTCAAAAAATTAGAATGATTTTTCCTGGGAGCGCAAAGAAATGCAATTTGCATAGAGGTTCTACATTTCAGAGACTTGTCTAGCAGGGGACACCTGTCTGAGCATGAAGCAGATTTTGAAATCAGACATAGTAAAGTATCAGAGAAATCGAGATCTGTCAACTGCCCAGAAATCTACTAAGTAGTCTCTTTCATCTACACAAATGAAAAAAAAAAATCTCAGAGACTTCTTTTTCAAAATTGCAAGTCTTAAAAGGTATATAAAGAGTAGTGAGGGAGGCGTGGCTTTTAGGTGATTATGGCACACTCTTTGAGGTTTCTGGTTGTAACAAATCAGTCACTTCTGTGGGCAATTCTGATAGGGGCAGAGTTGTGCGTGTGTGCAATGATGGTGTGTAGGAAAGCACTATCTGAAATTGGTCTGGAACCTAAAATTGATCTGAAAGATAAATTACTTTTAAAAATATATTGTTGGTACAGAGAGACTGTTAACACTTTTAATGTACATTTTAAAAGAGACATTCTAAAAATATGAACATAGTCTCTATCTTAAGGAAAACATATCTGAGAAAATTGATTAAAAGGATGCACATGAAGCCTTGAGATGGGACCCCAGGCCCAGTATAGCTCTCACTGCCTGCCTCATGTGTGTTGGATTTCTGTCTCTTCTCAATGAGACCTCATGGATTGCGAGGAAAAGACATGGTGTCCAGTTGAACATCTGTTCCCTGGGAACTAGTAGAGTATTTTTCATATAGCAAGAATTCCAAAATGGTAGGAGTAGTATAAATGAGCTTCAGGCTAACATGCAAACATAAAACCCTACAGAGGCCTTCGAGAAAAAAGGAAGAATGTGAGGGTTTTAAGAGTCCTCTCTAAAATGTAAGTTGTGAAACCTAAAGCCAGGACCAACCAGGCATTTAGCTTAGTGATAGAGTATCCCCATCCTGCCAGAGCAAACAATAACAAGTAAATTAATAAATACTTAAGACCCCTCAGGAGATATTAATAAATGGACCCCTGAAAAAGGTAACTACCTTAGGTATCTAGATAGATATTAACATGCTTGGAGGACCATGCAGCTAGGCTCCTCTTTTATAGTCAATAGACTAAAAATCAAGAACTGCAATAGTGGAACTTTAATTACTGCTGAGCAAAATAGAATCAGAGTCACACGTGTGACCCCGAGCATGACATCCTGAGCTGCTGAAGAGCTCATTACTGGATAAGTAGTAGACCTGGTAACAGGGACTCTAAGCCTCATAAGAATACTTTCAATAAGGAAGCTTTCCAATAAAGAACAGAGGCATCCCATTGTCCCTTCTTGTAGGTGTCAATCCGAACAGGACCATCAATCAATCGTGAAGGCTCTCAGGAAAATCTGCTTGTTTCAGAGTGCAGCGAAACTTTTCTCATCACTGCAAAAAAAAAAAAAAAAAAAAAAACACCTAAGCAACACCTGACCAGAACAACTTCAAGAAGGAAAGGTTTATTTGAACTCACAGTCTAGGGGATGTCCACCATGGTAGGGAGGACATGATATCAGAACATGAGGCACATGGTGTCTGCAGTCAGTAAGCAGATAGTTATAGGTGCCCATGTTCATCTCTTACCTTTCCTTTTTATTCAGATCAGGGTCTGAACCTATAGAATGGAGCCGCCTAAAACTTAGGGTGAGTCTTCCCATTTTAATGAAGGAAAATAATTCTTCACAGACATGGCCAAGATTCATCTCTGAGGTGACTCTAGATCCTGTCAAGTGAACAGCCAGTATGGACTGTCACATAGAGATCCCCATAAAAAGTCAAAGAAAGCCTGCCTGTACCATTGATCAGGACAGTGGGTGCTGGCCACAGTCTGCTCTCATTCCATGAGCATGCCTACTGCTCTTCCCTGTGGTAAACACTGCCTTTCTTCAACACTCCACTTTGTTGTTCCTTTGACAGGGATCACAAGGACCAGGGAACCAGGGGGACTCCAGACTTAAGATCCCAGTGACATCCTGGTCACAAAACTTCCTTCCCCTGTAGATAAGAGAGTATCCATATAATGGTCACTCTCTTCTCCTTCCCCCTACTGTCATGTGAGGACAGAGTCCTTCCTCTTAGGAAGATGTATCACTGAGACATCATCGTAGAAATAGAAGGCAGATTCTCACTAAGACAATGGGAACTGCTAATGCCTTGCTTTTGGACTTCTTGCCTCTCAAGCTATGAGAATTAAAATTTTGTTCTTTATAAATTAACAAGCCTTGGGTATTATTTCTAAAGCACCAAACATTTGTTAACCTGAATGGGCCCTCTAATTAGTTCAAAAGAATAGACACCAAATATGGAAGAAGGAGGGAGGAAAAAGTACTAGTAATGACTGGCCTGCTTCCATCACACTTGGCCAAATTGCTCCCATGGATGTTAGAAGCAACCTCAAAGTAATAGACTGATATGCATTAGTTAGTTGAGACTGAAAAGCCATGCAACTTAGCAAAAATTATTGACTTAGATTCAATGATCACATATATGATAGTAAACTCAATAGTTGTTTGGTTTGGTTTCATTTGCTGGTCTCCATCTCTGGCTTCTACCTATAAGTTTGCTTCTTGAGAAACTATAATTACATAGAAAAGGCATTATTTTATCTATATGTATTAGTTACTTACCTTGTTGCTGTTACAAAATTCCTGACATAAGTAGCCTCAGGAAGGAAGGATTTCTTTTGGCTCACAGTTTTGAGGGTACAGTAATCATGGTGGGGAGGTGATGGTGGCAGGAGCTTATGGCAGTAGTCACCTTTTGTCTGTATTCAAGAAGAAGAGAGCAATAGATGCTGGCACTAGGCCTGATTTTTCTTTTCTCTTCAGTCCACTCTCCCAGTCAGTGGAATGATGCTAGTTAATGTGTGTCTTTCCACTTGAGTTAGCCTAATCTTGATAATCCCTCACAGGCATGCTCAGTGCCTTCTTTCCAAGATAACTCTAGATACTGTGAAGTTAATAATCACACTGTGTCAATGAAACCCAGGACAATTTCTTGACCTTGGTATATGCAAGACCACCTTTCTAATAACAGGTTTTAATAGCCTTAGCTCTCTTCCATGATACCCATTTTTCTCAGCTATGATGGTCTATGTCAAAGCCCTCTACTACAAATCTCCTTTTTTCCTTGTGTGTCTCTCTAGACATTATTTAATTAGTAAATGTTCTTGGATCCTTACTAATTCTATCCCAAAGCTGTGATAAAAGGAAAGAAAGGGAAAATGGGTCTTAAAGGCTTGGGACATATAGGTTAGAAAGATAAGCCGGGTGTGCTTATCTCACGGGCCTCTGCTGAAACTCTGCTTTCTCGGACACCATAGTGTCAGACCAAGTACTTAATTGCTAGCACTAAAGTTCTTTCAATATGAGCAGAGGAGAATGTTTTCTTGGCATTACAACTCCCTCAATCTTTTTCATCAAATTTAAAATTTACATTATTTGGTCACCTATTCTCAGGCTTTCAGAGGACAATATCATATGCCATTTCCAAAACTAATTTCTTCCCTTTAAAATCTCCTTACTCCGAGCCTCTGTTAAAACCCATCTCATCAATTTTCTCCTTCAAGTCTGAAGTCTCATTTCTCTATTTGCAGAAAACATAGAAACTAACCACATTTTTTCTCTTTCCTTCTTCTTCTTCTTCTTCTTTCCTTTTTATGTTTTTCGAGACAGTAAACCAGGCTGACCTCTCAAACTCACAGAGATCCTCCTGCCTCTGCCTCTCGAGTGCTAGGATTAAAGGTGTGTGCCGCCACCACCACCTGGCATTAACCCCATCTTTCCTAAGACCTATGAACCTTTTCCTAATGACAATTTTGACATTTATCTACTATCTATCTACCTATCTATCTATCTATCTATCTATCTATCTATCTATCTATCTATCTATCTATCTATCTATCCCCTGTGCTGGCAATAGAAGTTAAGGCCTTTTGACTTTGATTTATATAAAGTCAATGGCCCACATTTAGTGGTCTCTTATTGCACTTACTTGGTGTGTCCTTAGTCGATGGTACTGAAATGAGGAGGCTCAAGCTCCCTTAAGTGTCTGATTCCATTGAAACATTGGAAATTTCATGCAGATTCTAATTATTTTCTTTTCCTGTGCTGTGGTTTTGAAAAGTCAAAAGACAGAGAAGGAGAGCATGGTCTTTCCCTCTCTTCTTTTCTCCCCACTGGATATTGATTGATGCCAGCACTTCAGTCTTGTCCTAGGTGATGATTCTAATAGCACCACATTATAGCCACAGAGGAGAAGACAGGGAGAACAGAATATGCCTAGTCATCAGCTAAGATTCATTATGCTCTTTGTCCTAAGATGAGTTGTAAGTCTCTCTTTCTTTTAATAGAATCTCAAATCCTAATTGTACAATTTGTACACCCTAGTCCCACTTAGTCTTTCCCACACATTGTTGCTTTAGGCACCATTAAAGATCACCATCCCCCTGGGGGCTCCCATGATCTTTTCAGATGTTTCATTTTTGTGGGTCAGTTTTGTTTCTTCCACATGACTCCTGTGTACTCCCTGAGAAATCCTCGCTCATCCTTTTGGGTGTGCTGTCTGGCATATGAGTTAATTTGGAAGCAGTAGCAATTCTTTATTGTCAAAGAGGTAGAGGCCTTCTCCCTCTGTTGCCCTTTGAATATTAAAATGGATACCAGACAATACCAAGGTCTCGCAGGGTACATATCCAGCTGTCTGTATAACCTGTTGACCCTAACACGACACGGGAGGGCCCCCATCATAATCACCACTTATTCCTCAGAGGCACAGCATGCTTTATGTCTACTTCAAAATTTTAGTGAGATGGTCAAGGTATCCATCATCTTAGATTTTTTTTCACTTTCACATCCTGTTTATATCATCGTTCTGAAGATGTAAGTATTTGGAAAGAGAGGGAAGACAGAAGGATATAACTTGACCTTAGCAATCTTGCTTCCTAAAGAGATCATGGACCTGGAGATACTCAGCGAAGAATGAAGGCTAATAAAATTTATGTCTTCCTACTGCCTCAACCACTTGGGAACTGGTTTACTCCAGCAATCCCCAGATAGCATAATCTTAACCGCATTTGCTGCCCTCTCTTACTTAAAGTGAGTACATTTGAATCATGCCCTATCAGAAGGCTTCATTTGATTAAAAAAAAAGTTCAGATTTGTTTTATTATTTAGAAACTGAGGAAAATAATGTACTTTGATGATGGCGGTGGTGGTAGTGATGGTGGTTGTAGTGGTGGTGGTGGTGGTGCAGGTGGTGGTGGTAACGGTGGTGGCGGCAGCAATAGTGGGACAGCTGTGGGCAAACATTTCCATTAATCACAGTGCTAAATCCCCATCACTAAAGTAAGATAAACACATCTGTCTTATACTTAGTCTGAAAAGTCTTTATTGTCAACATCAGACTCTTAGCTGGGCTAATGCAAAGCCCTCCCCTAAAGCCACCTGCTGTGTTTTCCCCACCAGTGCATAGGCGTTTGCTTCACTGACTGGTATGGAAAGACAGAACTTCCAGAATGGGTTTAATTCTGGTCTGAACTAGGAGTGCAGAGGGTTATACAATGATTTCTTTTTTAAAGGAGGATCTGCAGAGATGGCTTATTGGTTAAGAGCATGTACTACTCATCCAGAGGAACTGATTTGGGTTATTAGGACCCACGTTGGGTAGCTCACAGCCAACTGTAACTCCAGATTCAGAATATTTGATGCCCTCTTCTGGCCTCTTTGGGCATTTCACTCACACACACACACACACACACACACACACACACATACACAAACATATAGTCACATATATACACACAAAATTAATAATTGTTAGTTTAAATAAATTAAAAAGAAATTGAATAGGTAAAAGATTAGTTTAGAAGGAAAGAATAATATGTCAAAATTCGAACTTGAAATTTTGGACTAGGGCAAATATCCTGGGTTCAAAGAAGTTGGAATGAATATAGGAACTGAGCGGAGCTGACTAGAGATGGACAATGTTGTCCTGAGGAAGAAAGAGATGGGGGTGGATTTCCTTATCTACCTCCTTATTAGCTGACACAGAATATTTGTAATTTGCCCATGCTCGCCCAAGCTGTTTACTTTTCCCAGAGCACATTACATTAGTCAGAATTTCTAGGGGCAAAACTAAAGTCTAAGACTGAGTGCAAAGGGCAGAGGGTTGGCAGTCAGTGTCACCCGAAGATTCAGTTCCTGTCAGTCTGATGCCACGCAGGAGGAACAGGCAGCAGGAAGCAGGAAGACAGGAGGACACAGACAGAAGTGTCAAGTTTATGTCCTACTCAGATAAAGAGCACACAATTGCAACATCCTCCTACTTTACAATGTTCCCAAGTCTAATGTAAGCATAAATGCCATAGTCCGGAAGACAGATGCCCTTCACTACGGCCACTGCCTCCTGGCCCCTCTAAACTTGAGCTTTACATGAGCCCTGTACTCAGAGCCCAAGTGCTTCCCAAATACTACCATAATCACATCCCAAAAGTTATTTTATGTCAGCTCAGCTGCCTTTACTGCCCCTCTTGATTTAGTCAGTGTCCACACTCCCTTTAGGCTAGTCTTTCTTCTCTCCTCCCTCACGCACCATGATATCTTACTTGGCTTCCACAGCTCTGTCCTCTGAGCACCCAGGGCTTTCTTCATCAGTTCTTGGGAGTGTGCTGTGAGGTTTGCTATACCATGAATTTTAGTAAATTCAATGAAATTAGGTGACCTGATTCCTACTGTGGATCTGCCACCTATTCACCTGTGACCTTGAGCTATTTACATAACCTCCTGAAACCCATTTTCTCATTTTATTATCGGAAACCAATGAAAACAATAATGTATACAAATGTTACCTTGATGTTATGGGCATTAAATGAAACAGTGCACACAGAGCATTTAAAATAGTGCTTGAAACATATACACTTCCCCTGATAGCGGACGTTAATCACAGCATTTATAGGGCCTCGCATGCACCAGGCTCAATAAAGAGGAAGGAAATACACACACAGCTCAAAGAATTCCATTGGATTTTGCAGTATTAAAAGCATTAAATCTTTTGAAGCAGAGCTGAAAGTCCTACTAGGTCAGCCGACACTAGCTACGGTCATTTCCCAAAGCCCAGGGCTTGCTTCCTGCCAGCCTTGGCACCTTTCTTCAGCTCTACTATAAGCCACATGCCAGCCGTGAGCAGCCTAGGACCAGTGATACAGGGCTGCAGGCAACCTGTTTGCAGGCCCAGAACTTTCTCCTTTTAGAAGAGAAAATGGCAAATAAATAAATAAAATCTGTATAAATTTAAATAATTGGAAGGCAGCTCGACTGAAAAAGACACTTTTCTTTTTCACCACAAATGTCACCATCTGGACTTTTCCTTTTTTAATTTCTTTGGGACCTGACAAGTCACTGGGCTGATAGAATCACACCCAGTCAAAAAATGACAGACATATCTCAGCAAGTTAGGGTGGGCAGAGTTCCAGGGTGGCCAGTGAGGACCCAGAAACCAGTGGGAGGGCATTTTCAACAGCTCCCTAGAACACAGGAGCATCTGAAGTGTGAGCCTCTGAAATATACCCCCCCACACACCACAAACACATACATACACCCCCCACACACACACACAGGCATGCTCCCCAGATACATTCAATTAACCTGATTGCTAACTCATTTTAAAGAAAATTAAAGGCTAGGAAAGGTCAATCAGTAGACTGTGCTGCTATTAAAAACCCACACATGACCGCCCTGCTTCTCTACTTATCTTGGATTTTCCTAAACAGTCCTTCATGGAAGGCAACAAGAAGAAGCAAAGAGTGTTGTTTCACTGTGTCCACCTTCCTGTATTGGTTAACTGAGGACATTCATGAGGTCACAAGGCATCAGATGGATTTAGGTACCACCCCTAAACATTTCTACTGACAAATTTCAATACATTTCTCTTGTTCTTTCTATTTAACTTGAGTGATGATTGTCTGGAAAATGTAATAAGTATTTCCCCTGTAGATCTAAGAGACAGCACTTCTACAGAACAGGAGAATGGCTGTTTTTCAAATTGCCTTCCAATGGGAATTTAGGAAGCTGTAGTCTTCCCTATTAGTCTACTTGCATGAGTCTTAAGATGAGAGTGTGTTACATGTACATATACGTATACATAGAGTCATAAATACATGTATATATTGATTTGCCAACTTTGACAGTGTGATATTAGGAGATTGAGTCTACTGGAACTATGCTTTTCAAACTTGAATGGGCCCAGGAGTCCTCTGAAAAACTTGTCTATCTGCAGATTCTCTGTAAGTGACTCCATTTCTAACTAGGCAGAAGAAGTGAGATTAGTCCACAGACCACACTGTTAGTGTCAAACTGCAGGGAAATAGTGACTTTCATTAAAGATGACTGAGTCTTTCAGGGCATATCCAGTGGCTGAATAGAATAATAACTTCCTAATCCTTGACTTTACTTTCAGTCTGCACCATCAGATCCACAGCTTGCTCCATCTCTATCAGTCATTTGTAGCGGGCTCCAAAGACCTTTGCTCTTTCTTGTTATCTTTTCCAACCATCAATAAGAATGTGCCCAGAATGCAGCTCAGGCTGTGGGCCTCTCGTAAAATCTTTTGATGGGTCCCCTTCCTTTTTAGGATGATACGAAAGCGTCTTTAAATGCTCCCCAAAGCCCCCTTTCTGCTTAATCCTCCACCACATTCCTTTCCTATCACTGCTGTGTCTACTGTGCCCTTTGTTTGGCCTCTTAGATAAAACTTCTCAACTCAGAGTTTCAGCCCTGATGCATCTCCTACTTGCCTAGTGCTTTTCCTTGTCTTTCCCCAGTACATGGCATGTAGAAGGCTATTAGTAAATGCTGGAGAAAGATGAAAGAATGGGGAGAAAAAGAAAAAAGAAACAAAACTAATTACCAAGGCTTCACTGACTTTAAAGTAAGAGCCAACGCTGAAGGTTTCTCTGGGCTGAGAAGGAAACAGTAGGGTCAGATATTGTGAATCACCTTGGACAAGGGGGGATATAGGGGCTTGTATATTTGGAAGGTGTTAGAGAAAGAGTGGGCACTCAATAGGCAGTCATAGGAAGAACACTCCAGACAGAAGAGGAGAGGCAAGCAATACCCAAACCCAGAGTCCTTTTTCATGTTTTATTTCTTTTTTATTAATTAATTTATTCTATGTGTTTTTCACATCATGTACCTTGATCTCATTCATTCCCCATCCATTTGCATTTAACCCCCGCTCTCCCCCCACAATAAAACAAAATTCAAGAGAAAAAAAATAAAGAAAATAAAATGAGGGGGAAAAAGGATAAGGATTTAAAAATCTTGCCATGGAAGCTGCAGAGCAACCCAACAACACATATCCCTTTGCCCATACATCTCTACTTGCAAGTGTTCATTGCAAAGCGTCATTGATCTGGTTTGAGGCCCCTGATCTGCACTATATGTTAGATGCTGGGCCTCCACTAGTTACTCTTCGTGGCCTTCCTGCTGGCACTCTAGGTTGTGGAGATACTACAGCTTTGGGTTTGGAGGTCAGGTCCCTTTACATGTTCCAGCAGATCATAAATGGGGTAGATATTGGGACAGGGGATGTTATAACCCTGGGTCTGGGTTTGGGCAGTTGTAGGGTTAGTCTGCCAAATGGGAAATGGGGACAACTCTCCCATGGTTACAGTTTTGGGGGCTGGCTCACCTACACCTGCGCTAACCATGTTGGCTCTATTGTGCTGCCCTGGTGAGTTGCAGGGCCTGCTCTCTCAAGTGTTGCAGTTGGTGTGGGGTCAGGGATAGCTCTGTCACTCTTATGGGGGGGCATGACACTTTTCTCTTGCCCCTGTCGCCACAAGACATATGGGTAATGGGGAACAGCTTTCCCTTGTTTATTACTTCAGGGCTGACTTGCCCACCCATCTACCAACAGTGTTGGTTCTATTGTGCTACTCAGGGAAGGTAGTAGGAGGCCGCTTGTTCATTCCCAGTTGCCCAGACCACGAAATAATCACTAAAAAAACTATATTATTCGCAATACTGTTTGGCCAATACCTTAAGCATATTTCTAGCTTGCTTTTATATCTTAAACTAACCCATTTCTACTGATCTGTGCATCACCATGAGGTCATGGCCTACCGGCAAGGCACATCTATCTCCAGTGGTAGGCTACATGGCTTCTCCCCACTCCACCTTCTTTCTCCCAGCATTCAGTTTAGTTTTCCCCACCTACCTCTATTCTGCCCTGTGCAGGCCAATGCAGACTCTTTATTCATTAACCAATAAAAGCAACACATAGACAGAAGGACTTCCCACACCAAGGGAAGGTGCAGGGCTTGTTCTCCCAAGTGCAAGGAGAGAAGGTCAGGAGCAGGGACAACTCTCCCTACCTTATGATCACAGGGCCAGCTCTCCTACCTACCCCAGGTGTTGATGAGAAGGGGCTGGGAGAGGCATCTCTCCCCAGCCCATGTTGCTATGTGGCAGATAAGGGGTGTGTCTTCAGAGTTGGCTCACCTGTGCTCTCATCAGCAGGGTCATCTCTGCTATGCTGCCCAGACACAGTGCAGGGCTCACTTGCCCATGTGTTGCCACTGGTCAAGGGGCCAGCTCCCTCACCCTCTCAGCCCACTCCTTGCCTTTCTCATCCCTTCAAATTTGCCTTTGTCCACAGGACCTGAACTGTTCTCATCTCACAACCCCCATCTCTCTGTCTCTTCCCCTCCCTCCCCCTATCTCCCATAAGACACCATACTTTACCTCTGCTCACTCTAATAGTGGCCTTCCGGCTGATGTTGCAAGGTATCAGGTGGGTCCCTGTTTTCTCAATGGAGCCTGGGGTGGGCAGCCCCGGGCCTGCCTGTGAGTCTTCCTGTCTCACTCAGATTACCTTGACACAGGGCTTGGCCATGCTTCCTCATCACAAGGAGATCATTACAGTGCCTATGGTGCTGGCTGGCTTCTGGTTTATGCGTTTGGCTGCTTTCTGTCCACCCCAGCTACATGGCATGGGGTGGGGCCTTGGCTGGAGATTCCACTGTGGACCAGAATTAGAATCCCATGCCCTGCTCAGCTGTGTCGTGACTGTTGCAGGTTCAAGCCTAGGTTGGGCCAGCGGCTTCTGCTTGAAGAGGGACCCACAGACCCAAGAATCTAGGGGGGCACCCTCTATATCCATCACCTATTCAGGCCCGGGTTGAGTCAGAGGATTCTGCTTGAATTCCCCCCTTTGCAGACTCTCACAGAGTTTTTACGCTGTGGGAAGTAAGTTGATGTATAAACCATAAGTGGGGGTTATATAGAGCAGGCAAAGAGGTTTTGGATTTGGAAATAATGTAATTAGTATGTCATAATTAAGTTTGTACTTCAGAGATAGCTCTGTGGAAGCAATATAAAGGGTGGGATGAGCACGATTTGAGACAGAATGGGTAAACCAAACAACCACACAGACATTGGATTGATAATTAGTGAATCAGAGAAACAGCAGACACAAATAACATTTCATTAATTCACTAATTCATTCATTCCTTCATAAGAAAATGTTTGTTGAATGCTTACTTTATACCAGGTACTTTTAAACAGTCCTAGATACGTTATAGTGAACAAAACTGTTAAAATCTCCACTCCCCCCCCAATATGGCTCAGATCCCATAGCAGACAGGAAATGAACAAAGGAAAGATAACTCATTCAGACAAAAGTAGAAGCAACCATGGCCAACTAGAAGGTATGGGCAGACCACGTGAGACATAATTTTAGATGGTGTGGTATGGTCACCGAAAGCCTCCTTGAAAAGGTGACATTTGATTCAAGATGAAAATCAGTGGCAAACATGTGACCCCCTGGTCTATACAGCTGTGTCCTAGAATCCAGTCCCGCAGGCTGTTCGGAGGCCAGTGGGTGGCTCTGTTTTCATGGCAACAAGCCACACTTGAGACACAGATTGGTGGTGTCAGTGAGGGTGACAGAGAGCTTTTGGTGACAAGAGCTCTATGACATGCTCTAGATGTGGATGGCTTTCTTCTATCATCCCAATTTATCAACTCCCAGCTCTCTGACTCAAAAAAAAAAGAGATTCTGCATGCCTATCTAAGTATGACAGTATGAGCAGACAGAATCTCAGATAGATTAAGGTAAGAATACAAACAAAGGGTTTCCTTTGAAAATGATACTTTTCATGTCAGAAGAAGAGTATGAGCAACTCACTCACTTAAAACACAGTGTAAAGGATTAGTGTCATAATTCCTGAGTCCAGATAGGAAAAAGAAACAAACTGTTTCCTTTGGGCAAACAAATGGGAGATGCTGGGGACTAGACATCTGTGCCCATTAGCGAATACATGTTTTTTTTTTCCCATTCTGGATTGTGTTATATTTTTCCCAATTTTAATAGCACTATATACCTTTACCTCCAATTATACATGTAGTGTCTCTTCCCTCCACCTTCCAAAATCCGTTGCTAAATTTGAGGTACACTTTACAGTAAATGGCATCAGAGGGACAGCAGGATTGGGACAGCTGGAGATTAGATTGGGCAGGCTCTTTAGCTGATATCCCTTCCCAAGCTAATAAACATACAGCTTAGTTCTCAGAATTTAGTGTATGGATGGGGAAACACCAGCAATGAGTGTGTAGCAAGCTCATTTCTTCACAAGGGCACTCTAGGCCCACAGGGGTGACTGACATGGAGACTGGGTGCTAGCAGGGTGCCACCCTCTAGCAGGGTGGCACAGAGATGAATGTGCAGAAACACCTCTTGGACACGTGTGACCGGAACTCCGTAGCTTCTCTGATGAAGAGATGTTGGTTGAAGTGTAGAGACAGTCAGCCAAGGAGGAGAACAATGGCCTGGCGAGCAAGGCTGCCTCTCTGTTGGAGGAAACACTGGGAGTGCTAGTGCACAGTTTCAAAGGCCGTGCCACAAGCTCCCAGACACGGAATGTGGGTGACTAGGTCCGTCATAGCTCTGAGCAGATTACAGAAAGCAGAGCTATAGCTTACTCTTATTTTAATAAGTTCCTGACGCTGAAGCAAATTATTTGAAATCCAGTCAGATCCTTAATCTTGGTTCAATTAAAACCTTCTCAAGAATACTGCAATAATGCCCCCTTGCACTTCATTTTACTGACTCCAAACACAAGACATCCCAAGCCAATTGATTACAATAAAACCTAACGGTCAACACTAGAATCACAGTATTCTCTTTACATCTGATGACTATAGTCACTGATGGAATGCCCAGAAGATAATTCCGTAAGCCTCCTTAAAGGCACAGCCCTAGCTCTCCTTCTCTTCTGGACTTCCTGTTAGTTTTTGTTCAGTACCCCTAACCTCTCTGGGACACGTGAAATATTAATTTCTTCAGCCTTATTTTAATTTCTCCTCTTCCTAGTGTCTCACTTGACATACAGACTCTCAGACTTTCCTTTGTCTCGGGTCTGTCTAGAAAGTAGCTATCTTGGTTTGTGGTCCCTCTCAGGAGAGAGAGAGAGAGTCCTTAAAACAATATGAGAAAAGAATTCCAATGGCCTCACTTGGTCTGAAGTTCAGCCTGAACAACAGACTTGGTTTTCTCCACTTGTCATCTCTGATGCAAACACTAGCCTTTTCCAGGTTTGTCCTAAAGCCTGGGAACCAGCAATGGAGCTATAAATGTGTCACCCATGTCACCCATCTTTGAACCATGTGCATCACTGCTGGGTTCCTCATCTATGAGATGCAATAATTGCCCAATGCTATTCCAGACCTATGCTACTGTGATTTGAACCTTTGTCATTGGTTGCTGTTATTTGGAATGGGAAGAGCTAAGCACCTTCCTATAGGCAGGGAAATGTTCAGGGTCATTTGTCTGCTTCCTGGCTTTCTCTGTCTCGATAGCTATTGTGATATGGGATAATTGTTTGTTTGCTTTTTCAGCATCTGTAGTCCTTTACTGCATGCCAGACAACCATGAAACTTCATAGGTACATAAAAAACAGCCTTCATTCAGTACATCTGGGGTTGCTGTGTGCCCATTGATACGCTTGGGCACTGGAGCAACTCAACCCAAGCAAATCTGCCCCTGCTGTCTTCTCTCCTCTTTCTGAACTGAAGACTCGCTTGGGTGTGTCTTTTGGCAGGTACACTTGGGCAAGCATTTTTTGAAGCCTTCATCTCCTTCCTACCCTCACAATAAATAGCATGTGTTTATTTCGTGCCTATGTTAGTTTGGTGCATTGTAAAAAGCCACAGAGCTTCAGAGACACGGCACAATCCATGCTTCAGCTTAGGAGTATGAGGTAAACTTGGGAACTAAACCAAGCCACGTGTGAATGTGCTTGGCCTCAGGTTTTCCAGCAAAGCTGAGGAATTGATAACACCTCTCTTGCCTGAGCCGGTGTGGCAATCAGCTGAGCTTATTCAAGATGCCGAACACAGAGCCCGGCACACCGTTCATCAACAGTTGTGTCTTCAGCCCCATGTAAAACACTGCATCAAGCTTTCCAGGGCGAAAGGAATAACACAGCAACTTGACTCCTGGTGTTTCACAGAGCCTTAATTTGAGAAACACAATTATATATGTACGAGTGAATGGCAACCACATAATGAATGCTTGATTTGTGTGTGGGGGATCGGAAGGCGAGAGCATGCTCGGGAGAAGTGGAACTGAGATAATAAGTTCCGATTTGTGATTTGACCTGTTCTCCACCTGCCTAGCTACATATTCATGTCAATTTCCTCCCCGTTACCCAGAGCAAGAGATGAAGAGGGAAGATCTTTAATCATTTTTTTATTCTAATTGAAACATTTTCCTTGCAAGTGGAGAGAGAACAGGTGCCTAACGAGTCCACATGATGATTCACAAGGTAGTAGATATCACCCCAGATATAATTAAACTGGAAGATCAATGGAAAAATTCCTTTTTGGACTCCAGCCAGGTCTACATAGCCTGGGCTCCAACTAGCTGCATTTATGCACAGCCGTCTCCAAAGTATGTTCTCACACAGGTGTGCCCAGCAATATCATCTCATGATAAATTAAACAGCCACAGACTTGCACATCCACTCTGACTTATTTAGGAAAACACCTCGTTCCTGTGTACAGTTAACAATCCGGAACTGCAAACATATCCCGTTAGAAGGGCAGGCGATGGCTGAGTCTTATTTATTCTTGGTTTCCTTTCTCCTTTATCGGGCTTTCCTTTTCTTTCTTCCTTTTTTCATACTAAACAAAAGCTAACAAATAAATACGGATTCCAAGAACCAAGATATCAAAGACATGAAAGAAGGGAGGGAGAGGTGAGAGTCGGAGATGAAACAAAGCCCGGCCATATGTATGTTCTCCTGGGTGGCTCCAGAAAACTATGGATGGACTTTTCCCCAAGAGACCTAACCCCTCCAGTCTTAGGGTCCCCATGCTCTCTCACTTACAAGCCAGCCCAATTCCAATTGTGAGCATGTGTGGCTCCTCAGGAAAAGCAAGCAAGGGAAAAATTTAAAAGTCTGAGTATTGGTTATTGAAGAATGGCTACATATACAGTTTATAATGGCATGTTAGGATTAACACGAATTTGTATTCATAGAGATTTCTTTGCATAAGCGAAAAAACAAAGATGTCCCCACCCCTAAGGCACTGCAATAGTTGCTTTTGGTTGTTTTGTAGTGAGAATGTAATCGAAGAATATTCACCGTTAATGTCAGAGAGCAAGCCCTTTTTTGATCAGATCCACAAACCCAAGTGAATTCAGCTATCTCTGATATCTAGAATTTATAAGAAAATCAGTGTGTTGTGCATATTTAGGTCAAAACAAAACTAATCCTAATATTACTTATCATAACTTGCAAAGAAATGAGCCTGGGAGGGTTACCAAAGAATATGAATTTTCCTGTTAGGTCATGAATTTTTTAGTGATAACTCTAGATTAGTGTATCTGTTATTTTCCAGGATGCCTTTTCTTAATCATTTCAAAGTCTCAATTGCTTAGTGGAGTAAAGATTTGTTATTACGAATACTAGCTCTGATCTAGATTTTTCTATTGGGGCAAATTTCTGTTTATGCACCAAACTCAGTGACCCAGGCTCTTGCCAATGTGAGGCTTCAGCAGAGACCTTCAGAGTTCCAGGGAAAGGATGGAAGATCATGTGGGGCATTTTATAACCAAGACTGAAAGTGGTCCACATTCCCTGGACCAGAGCGTAGGTGTCTGGTTCTGTTTATTTTATGCCTCTTTAATTCCTGAACCCTTTGTAGATGGTATAGCAAAGCCCCAGGTTTCTCGGGACACCCAGAGGCTTCATAGAGTACAGCATAAGTCTTTAAATATACTTAATGGGTGAAATTCCTTGAGAAAAGTATGGAAATGATTTAATTAAGTTTTATCCCCCAAACAATTTTTCTGATGATTACCCTGATTTCTGACAAGATCACACACTGGTCACAATGAGGGCAGCATATTCCTTTTTTAAAAAAAAAATTCTTTACAATGACTATTATCATAGTGCATACAATTATTGCTTGATACCTTTATTTGGGAAGGATAAGACTGAGATTCGAAGAGACATCCAAGGAAAAACAGCCCAGGTTACCTTTACCTGGTGAGAGGGCAGGTAAAGCGCAGCATCTATGTGCCAGACAGAGTTCTAAAGGCTCCAGGGAGGGTGTGAAGAAGAATAGACACACTGTTGGGATTTCTGCTGATACCTAGGACCCAAGCCCAGTGACTTCTAACACCTTCTCTGCTCATGCATAGACACAGTTGGTAGTTCAACTTTGCATTTCTTTTTAGTTACTTGTAAAAAGATAAATAAACAAATAGATTTCAACAATAATCGAATACCACTCTGGATTGTTAGACCCATGGTCCTAGAGTAAATAGAAAGATAGACTCACAGACTGTTAAAGGAGTGTATTTAGCAGAGACCTTTGGGCAAAATAGAGCCAGTGAGATACATATTGTAAACGGGGACATATTAGGTTGGCTTACACAGTGGAGATCAGTCAGCTCAACAATGGCTGTCTGCATGCTAGAGGCATAGAGAACTAGCTCAGTCCATGGAGCAGGATGCTCGATAGTTCCACTCTGATGCTAGAAGCAGGAGATGACAGCAGCCATGATAAACACCCTGCTCAGGAAGAAGAAGGGGAAGCAGGCGTATAATGCCTTTCGCTGATACCTCTTCACATCTCCATCTACCATTGGAAGGTGCCCACAGTGGGGTCTGGTCTTCCCTGCCTTGATCAGTCCTGAAGGGAAACTTCCTCATAGACACATCTAGAGGTGTGTCTCCTCAGTGATTCCAAGTCCCCATCAAGTTGGGAACCAAGGCCTACCTCACAGGGAGGCAAGTTAATGGGCCATGCATGTGGAAAGCAACCTGAATGGCTTTGCTGCTCATCATTTATCCTTTCTTCAGCAGGGCTTATCTTGATTGCTACTTCAGGGAATGTGGTGACAATGATATTAAATGAAGAGCAGCCCAGAAGAAAGAGGGTAGGGCAGTCACATCTATATGAGACGATTTCATCGAGATTTATGTCATTACTGCAAGCTGCTGAAGAAGTTGATGATGATGAGATCATTCTAAAGGATCCCGAGGAATGCAGTTCGCTGGCCACCCTGACATCATCTTTCACAGCCCTCTCAAGGCAAATATCTATACCTTTAGGCACAACTACATCATTTTCTCCTTTGTAAAAATCGTGTGTGTGTGTATGTGTGTGTATAAGGTCTCAAGATTCTTATAACTTTATCATTCAAAGAATATGTAACATTCAGATTACTGCTTCTTAAAAAAAATCATGTCTATGATACACAGTGATGAGCCATCAAGGTGGCTCCTAACTTGAATTTCTTTTGGAGAATAATTGTGTCAAAGTCACCCCACAAGGAGCGCAAACCAGTTTTACCTTAAGCATCTCATCCTCTCTACTATCTCTGCCAGCTCTGGGATTGTTGGGGCCTTCTTTTGCAATTTTGCTGTGTGGTCTATCTCCTCAGGGACTGTGTGTTACTCACCTGCATCCGTATCTGGCATGTCTTCCTAAGAATTTGTTCCACCATCCAGTTTTGAAGAGGGGAATGGCGCCTTTCAGGTGCAGGCAGTTTTTTGTGACCTGCCACCTTTGAAGAGCTGAGGGTCATGCCTCTGATCAACATGTAGACTTTTTATAATGCACTTCAGAATAAGCATTGCAGAGTTCACGGACCACTTAGTCACTCACCACAGTTCTTCTGCTGTAGCCTGGATGCAGCCAGGGGATGATGCAAAAACAAGTGTGTGGGCTGTGTGCCAGGAAAAAAATTTCTTTAAGGACATCAAACTCGAGTTTCACATAATTTTTAGACAGTACTCTTCTTACCCTATATTCTTTCAACCATTTAAAATATAAATAGCATCCTTGGCTTTCACAACATACAAAAACAGGTGGTGGGACATTTGGCCTGTGAGCCACAGTTCGCTGACTCCTGGACTCAATTTCAGGGCTGCTGGCACTGGTTGTGATAGTGAGATTTACTAATTATATGAAGCTGCTTTCTGGAAACTTCTATTCCATTCCCTTAGCCAATTCACAAGTGTTTTCGTTGATCCACTTCCTAACAGAGGAAATACTGTTGAGTGTGACTGCTGTCTTCAAGGGCATTCTAGCAAATTAGGATCATGGAGTTTTAGAGCAAGTTATACCTCTTTAGGATTAAAGAGTTATGATTAAAATACTAAAATGGAAGACTGGAACATAATTCATAATTCAGAGCAAATCACCTCAGATATTTTCAGGAATCAATAACCCATGCCATCACTCCTATCCATCCCAGAGACATCCATTCATCTCACAAAATGAGAATTCCTGCTACTCTGAAGTGATCCCAGAGTGCGAACAGGGGTCAAGCTAAATATGCTCCAAGAAGCGTGGTGCAATTATGAGATATGATGAAACACAAATACAACTGCTCATATGCTTTTAAAAGGCACATTTACATTTTTAATACATTGCTGATATCTTTAATAAACTAAGACTGGAAATTTTGTAACACAAATGCACACAAAAATCAAGGTAATAGTCTGATGTAAATAAAAGCATAACAGTAACAGTGTTTTAATAATTTTATTATTGAAGTGATATCATTTTCCCCTTCTCTTTCCTCACACCCTTCCCATGGAGCCTGCCCCCTCCAACACTCTCTCAAATTCCTGGTCTCTTTTTACGTGTTGACACATATCTATACATACAACTTCAGAGCTGCCCACTTGGTGTTGGATTACCACGTCCTTGAGTGACTTTTCTTGGAAAAGTCTGTTTCTCTTGCTCTCGGTACTCCTTGTTGTCCTTTGTGTAGGTTTAGGGCCTATGAGATTTCCCCTCCTGCAATAGCAAGTGTATCTATTGGTGGTGTCATCCTTCAGGTTTTGTTTAGGATGCCTCCTTGATAAGGCTTCATGGGTGCAGTGCCTCTGACATTTCTAAGAGACACACACTGACGGCCAGCTCCCTGCTCCTCTGGATCTCACAATCTTTCTGCCCCCTCTTTCACTGTGGCCCCTGAGCCTTCAGGGTAGAGTTGTGTTGGAGATGGTATCAATCGGGGCTAAGTGCTACCCAATCATTTATTCTTTGAATTTTCATTGGTTGTGGTTTTCTATAATGGTCTCTGTCTACAGCAAAGAGACGTTTGTTTGATGAGGTTTGAGACCTATACTCATCAATGGGCATAATGATATATATTTAAAATGTAATTAGGGATTATGCTGGTTTAGGAAAGTGGCAGTTATAGGTGCTCCTCCAAGAGCCTCTTTGCATCAGTGCCAGCAAAAGCCAGGAAAGTATGAGACATCCTGAAGCTGGAGTTGTAGGGGGCTCTGAACTGCCAGATATGGGTGTTGGGAACTGAACTCGGTCCTTCTAGAAGAGCAGTAAGTACTCTAACCACTGCGCCATCTCTCCAGCTTCATATAACAATAATTTAACTCCAGTTAGAATATAGTACCTTTAAGGAGTGCAGCCCCCAGTTTTTGATAGGTCTGTCTGTTGAATTCAAAAGGAAGCTACAGCCACCTTTAATTGGTACCATTTCTGAGAAGAAGCCTGTAGAAGACAGTTATTTACAAGTAAAATGTATAGCAGGCCTTACATAGAAATACTGATCCCTAAGGCTTCAATAGTTAAGTCTAGGATATCAAACCAGACAGTCCTAGGTTCAAACCCTCGCTTTGTCACCTATCAAGTGCATGACTTGAACCACATTATCTAACTTCTATTTGATTTCTTCACCTAAAAATGTGGAAACATTGGTAATGATTGTGAATACATGTGATGGAATACAAAGGCAGTCTCTGCACATGGCATTCACTAAACGGCAGTTGTTACTAATTAGTTTATCCTTAGAAAAGTACAGGCCATTGTGTAGTGAAGGAGTTGGCTTCCAGAAACACAATGGAATTTGGAATGTTGACAGTGTTGAAGCAATTGGGATGTTTCCCTTGCTGAGTGGTGCAGATGCTAATGACATATGTCCCTGTGCTAGACCTGATTAATCACAACCATCATGGCGTCATGGCTTCCTCTTTCGCTCTTTTTGGGTTACGGTGGAGGCTCTGGTGATGCTCTTTTGGAATTTTCAAGGCATTTTCCCAACTTTCCTTCACTTGATACTTTGGCATCCTGTCTTGATGCTGTTTTCCTTATTCTTATCCTTTCTGATTTTCCTTTTGCTTACATTATGGCCTCATTAGAATTTATCAAATTCTTACTTATTCAGAAACTTCTGATTGCAAATTCTATTTAATCAAGGTGCTGATTGTCTACATCAAGTCAATGTGCTGAGCAAAACAGTGGATGGACAGTTCCAAGTCTCTGTCCATGGGCCTCGGTTCAGTGTGCAAACCTGAGAATATGTTAAGGCTGCTTTGTGGGAGACGAGTGTTCCTTTATAGTCTGGCATGTACTCAAGGCCTCTAGTATGACAGGAAAGAACCATGCTTTGTGCCCCACTACTGGGACTCAGAAGTCTCCGCAGACAGGACCAAATACAGACTCTTAGAAAGTCATTTAATCTCAAGTCAGTGTATTAGTCAGCAAAATGGAAATGAGTGACACATAGTGCGTGTACTTTAATGTAAAAGACAGTAGACATAACAACCATTTTGTAAAATAGAAGTTACTGGATGTGCCCCTCCAGGGATATTGGCACGGTTTTCACCATTCACCCCATGCATGCATGAATCTGTAAGGATACCATTTAGGCAACAATTTTATGGTAGTAAGCATCTACTCTCACATTTGACACTAACCTATTAACGGTGGGCGTCCATTCGTTCATTTAAAACAGGATTTAAGGTTTAACTTTTTATTTTGTTCTTATGTGTCTATGTGTGGGTTTGTGCACATTGTGTGCAGAGTCCATGGAGGTCAGAAGATGGTTTTGATAATCTGGAACTGGAGTTACAGGTAGTTGTAAGCCATTGTGTGTGTGCTGAGAACCAAGCTCCGGTCCTCTGCATGAGCAGAGTGTGCTCTCAGTGCTGAGTCATCTCTCTAACTCTAGCCTCCGTCAGTGTCCCTTCTAGGTACACAGGGCGGTGGTAGTTTTAGGACTATCAGGAAGCACTCATGAAGAGGCAGCTATAAAGGAAAAGCAGCCAGAGAGGAATTGAACCTCGTCAGCACTCTATGCATGGCGCAAAGAAGTAGCTCCACATAATACCCAGTGGACTCAACAAAGTGCTGCTTAACACAGCAGCCAGAGGGACAGAAGAGGGCCGTGGGCAGTGATGGAGGGAAACAGGAAGCCACTGCTGAATATCACCCTGGCGCAGTGCGATGAAGGATCAGTCCTATCGTGAATGTGGGAAAAAGAAAAGATTCAGACATGAAAACCTGCAGGAACTTCATGCTTCCTCCCCTGCCTCTTCAACCCACCCCTCTGCCATTACCACCGGAGGAATCCCTACACTCAGATATGGCACCAGGGTTAAATTTCTCACTGCTTTCAATTTTCTGTTCAATAAAATCTAGAACACAGTAAAATCTAGATTCACAGAGTTCACCACCATAAGGCATGTTCTGTTTTGGACCCCTTAGTCTCAGGTACACCTTCTCTTTCCCTGGACCAGAATACTCTGAGCATCTCTTGGCCTTCTTTGTAGGCCAGTGCCTGTGCACCATAATATCCTCATGAGGCTTCCTCCTCGGCCAGTGTTTCCTTTATTCCAGGCCCAGTTCAATGATAAATCTTCATCTACACAAATAAAAAAACTATATTTCTATTCATATATGACTGTGTGTCTGCGTGTGTGCATGTACATCTATCACTACACATAATAGCTAGCAGAGGACATCAGGTCCCCTGGAACAGGGGTTATAGACAATCATAAGCCATCATGTGCATGTTGGGAACCACACTTGGGTCCTCTGCAATAGTGACAGACATTCTTTACCACTGAGTCGTCTCTGAAGCCATTCACAGGCTTTTAGTGAAGCTATTTACATGTATGATTTTCAGCTTCTAGGGATGAGAGCTTTAGTAGTACATGTGTTATGAATATTTTGTGGAGTTTACTAGAGGTTAACTAAATTGACCACAAACATGGAGCTTTGGGCCCAATCTAAGAAATAAAGGCAAGTGAAAAGGAAAGGAAGGAGTGAGGCTGTGAGAGTCTTTAGAATTTAAATAGATAAACCTAAAAAGGAACAAATTTAAATTCAACAAAATCTTGAACATTGGATAAGACAAATATGAATGTCTTCACTAATGAAATGATTTATGCATGAATAGTGAATGTCTCTTTTATATGTCAGGTACTATGGATACAAGGCAAACAAAGCCGACTTAATATCTCCCATCAATAAAATGCCAGTATTCCTGGAGTGTGTTGAGCAAAGGGGAAAGGTGGAATAGAAGGATGTCTTCCAAGTTAAGAGAATTTTGTTTATATTCTAAAATGCAATAGAAAGCCTTTTAAAATTTAAGCAAAGCAATGAGATGGTCTGTTTTTAGTCTTCAAGTGGCCACTCTGGTTCTTCTATGGTGAAAAGACAAGAATATGAGCTAGGAAGCCATGCACTAGATCCAATGATGAATGGAAGTGCTCTGGAAATCAGAACCACTGCTCGGGCTGTGACACAGAAATATAGACCAGACCCCTAAGAGTTCTGGTTCCATAGATCTGGGGTGATATGAACTTGTGGGTGGAATTTACACATCTAATGGGTTCCCAGGTGGTACTGATGCTGCTAACCTTCAAACCTTACTCTGAGCATCACTGACTTCTCTTAGAGTGATGCCACCAAAGCCAAGACATAGAACAGCCACTTGAGATGCAACCAGGAGTGCAGGCTGAGCAGTGTAATGTGTCAGTCCCAGAAAGTATTAGGACAAACTCTGCCCTATAACATCTAAATGAGATTCAACAGTAGAGTATTCTCAGAAAAGGTTTTCCCAGCCTATGAAATCTAGATGATGCTAAAAAGGAGAACAAAAAAGGGGACCTTTCAAGCAGGGGACTACCTGGCACCTGCCTCTTGAAACAGAAGGGATCTAGAAGTGATCCTAGGTTCTAGAGCCAACCAGTAGCCTGTGAGTGGCTGAAGTTGAGAAAGCCCTGGGATTGCAGATGAAAAGGGGAGGCTGGATAAACAGCCATGGGGTGTAACCTAGCAAAATCCCTGCCAAGCATTTCAAGAAAGCACCACAAAATGTGCTGGTCTCACTCACAATGGATTGCCTCCCTTAGCCTTCACTGGAATGCTTAGCATGCCAGTGCCCAGGGACTCTGTCCACACTTTGCCCACATCCTGGGGAATTATGGTTCTGTACTTCTTCCTATTGCCAACTTTCTTTCTGTCTCTTTGCCCTGCTCTACTATCAGTTGAATATTGGCTCTCAAAAATTCATATTTCTAAGTCATAACTCATAATATCTTAGCACATGACCTTTAAAAATATGTTTTCATTGATTTTCAGTGCACAAGAAAGTGGGTTTCACTATGACATTTCATGTATGTGTGTTATTGAACCTTGGTTATATTTGTCCCCTGCCTATCCCCACTTGTGTGTATGTGTTTGTGTGTGTGTGCACATGTACATGTGTGCTTATCAACATCTATGTATTGTGTGAATGCTTGTGTGTATGCATGTGCATTGTGTATGTGCTTGTGTGTATGTGCATATGTGTGTGCATGTGTGTATGTTCTTGTGTGTGTGTTTCTGCATATGAAGGACCTCAGTATATCCTGCAAATAAAGATAAAGATGAGGTCATTATGCTCGAGTAACTAGTGCCTTCTTTGCAGGAGCATTAGGACACAGCAGCAGGCTCACGGGGAGAAATCGTGGAAGGAAAGCAGAAACCAGGACGGTGTTTCTGTAAGACTTGGAGCACTAAGGATTGTCCACAAAGCCCCAGAAGCCAGGGGCAGCATGGAATTTGTTACAGCAGCTTTAGCAAGCCAATAAAACCCCTCCCGAGAGCTCTTTGGTTGTGCTGTAGACTCAGCTCTTTAGTCAGCCTTCTTTGTTGCCATGATCTACCTTCTCCTTTGGTCTTTATCCAGTGGACCAACGCCAAACCTTCCATGATACAAACCAGAGCTTCTGAGACTCAAATCAGGACACAGGCCTCCCATCTCCATTTTTCCAAATATAGAGTTCTGACCCTAGTCAGAAAGTAGGTCATTGCCCGCTTTAGAGTCTGTGTCATATTTTCTTATCTTCATGTCCTATCAGTTATCACAGGCCTGGATCATAGCCACTATGTTTGTTGAGTGAATAACAAAATTAATGGGTCATTCTTTATTTTCCCCTGTGATAAATGGAAAACTTCAAGGACCTTTGACCTTCCTGCTTGTGTCTTTTTGTCAATACAATGAGTACTGGCTTTGGGAAGCATCTGTTTTTGGATGACATTACCCTGTAAATGTATATTGTTAACGCAAGTGATCAGAGCAGATCAAGCTGGCATTAGCGCTAAAGATATGGGGGATTGCTTTGGTGTGCAAGTGGAAATGGTTTGGTGCCTGGGGATAATGAAAACATGAGAATTAGGACTGCATTATTAAACGGAGGGGATGAGACTTGTCATTAGTTCCCACTGCTTCTTGAAGTTATTGTTAATAGCTGTTTGAGTGGGTAGACGGGAACATGTGGAGCAGGGGATGTGCAGAGAGCGTCTGCCAGCTGAGAGACGCGGCTCTTGCTGAGAGGCCAGTGATTTTGAACTGACCTGTTTCTCCAGACTCACTCGGAGGCACAGGCAGCTGAAAACTCTGCAGATTCCGCTGAGTGCCTTCACGAGGCTTTGATTTCCAATGCCAAGCCAAGTTCACGTGCCACACTTGGGTGCCAGCCCCTGAAGAATGATGATGTGTTTTTATTCACGGAAGGGTGGTTGACAGAAAGAATGGAGACAGAACTTAGACTATTTGGGTTGCTCTAACCAAACACTATAAACTCTCTGGCTTATAAACACCCCATAAAATTTTATCCACACCGTTGTGGGGACTGGGGAGTCTGTGGTAAAGATGCTGGCAGTCTCGGTGTCTGGGGACCCCCTCACCCTTGTGGACAGCTGTTGTCTTGCTGTGTCCTCACACAGACAAGGGGGCTGGTCAGCTCTCAAGGGGCTTTTTGTAAACAGTCTAATCATGTTCCAAATCCCTCATCTTCTACTACACAGCCACAGCCTTCAGGTTAGAATGGCAGCCTGTGAATTTTAGATGGACATAAACGTTGGGATGAGAGCACACAATGATTTTTTAGACACAAGAGAATAGTCCAGATTGGTGCTGGCCAAATCAGAGAACATAGCCACCCTTACTGATGAGCCACCTGAATTCTGAATAACACTCAACCATGCTCAGTCTGAAATTCAACCATTCTCAACCTAATACTTCAACTAAAACTCAACTGGAGCACACTTAATCTAAAGCCCAAGCAACAATCTAAAGTTCAGCCCACATGCAATCTAAAACACAACTATACTCAACACTTGATCATAACCAACCTAAAACTCAAACAATAACCTGAACCTCAACATACTCACTCCCATGTTGCCTCAATCAGCATGAGACATGTACTGCTCTACCGATGCCTATCCATATCCTTCTAATTTCATATGTAACACAAAAGTTTCTTCATATAAAACTTACATAATTTTTATGATCTCAGATTTATGAGATTTATGACATGACACAAATTTCTAAAATTACCTTCAATTTTCTTAAGTTAAAAAAAGTTGGATGGTATGCTTACAGATTTCCTAGCCAGACTAAATCGTGAATCCTTATGTCATCATGCCTCCAGGACCCATGGGTAATTAAGCAAACAAACAATTATAAAACTTCTTGCTACTAAATAGAAAAGGTTAGAATTACCTGGGATGTGGGTAGGTTACAGGGCACTTGAACAAAATGAAACTTTAGATTCTGTCACCATCATCACAAAACAAGCAAAAGTAAGCAAACAATATAGAAGTTATTACTTGGGAAAGAAAAAGTTTACTGCAGTGGAGAAGGAAACATATGGCATTTGGCAATAATTGCTTAAGCTCAAATGCCAGCTTATCTTTCCCCATGTAGAAGTAACTCTAGGGAAGCCAATTCTGTAGATGCTCTCATCTACAGATGGACCAAAATAACCAGGATTTGTGAGGACCTAAAAAAACAGTACATAAAAAGTTCTGTGTACGCGACATATCTCACACAAGTTCAATTAGTATGAGATGCTCTTGCTAAATCACAAAACTCTGATTTAACTGTGATCATTTACTTGTGATTATTTTGAGAGAATATTCATAGGTAATACCTCTCATGGATATTTAGACATTTATATGTGTGCCCCACCTACTGCAAACGATGGAATATTGTTTGCTTGTTTTTTAATATATTAAATGATAGTATCTAAAAAACTCAAAAATTCTTATAACATTGGAACCTACACCAAAATCATTTATCAACAAATATGTCCTTCCTCTAAGGACATGTGCAACTTCCTGTTGTGCAGCTTCCTGACACATGTGTGCTCTTCCAAAGGGTGGTGGCTCCACCACTCACCCTTCTGGACCATTTGGTCCAACCATAGAAATGCACCACTGTCAATTGGCAGCATCGGCTTCAGATATCTGCAGCCGAAGCAGCAGACTCCCACTGAGTTCGAGATACTCACATATCCTTATGTCTACTTTAGTGTCGCCCATTCAGCAGCGTAGCCTGGCCCAACTACTACAGACTTCTTCCTGCTGCTCTATGATCGAGTTCTGTTCTGGATGGGAAATACTTCTAGGAGAGAAGGTGGAGATGCTGATAGTTCATTTATAGTCCATGAAGCTAACACCCTGCCACACACACACAGAGACACATACACTTCCCAACTGTGTGGAAAGTAGTTCCATGTCAACACCCAAGGCATAATACACACAAGGCAGATTCCATAATGGGGAACATGGAGTTGGAATTGGATACTCAGAACAGACGGCGTGTTCAGATCATGGACATCTCTCTAGATTATAGGAAGAATGGACAGCTAGCACTGACTGCGCAGATCTCCTTAGCAACCCATGAGCACAGTCAAGTCTTCCAGGGCGTATCTGGTGAAAGACTATGAGGTTTCTGAAAATAGAAATAAATATGGATTTTGGCAAAGAGGGGAACTATCCTTTTGACATGTTGTGAGATGAAATATGAACTATATTTCATTAGTTGGTACACACTGGAAGTAGAGTCCTGGCTAGAACAGGGCACATTTTTGCACAAAATACTTGAGCAAAAATACTTTTGTCCTATTCTTAATGAGAAGAAACTGAAAGCTAGATTAGAACTCCATTATATATTTAGGATTTATATGTGTGTGTGTGTGTGTACTATATGTGTGTGCATATCTATATCTATCTATATTTATATATTACATAATATATGATATTACATAATATAATATATATTACATAATATAATATATAATATTATTATGTAATATATAATACTATAAATATTATATAAATGTTTTATGTCCCATCAATTATAGTACTTCCATAGTTTAGGATGAGTCAGTTACTATATATATTTCTAGCTTTCCTATGAACCCTCAAGTTTGTTAACCTATGCAGATCTCATTGAATGTGACTTTTGATTCTAAGATGATGCCCCCTGACCATTTTAGTGAAGACCAAAGAGCCCCAGCTCTGTAGAACTGTGCATACTTCTCTCCTAATAAAATACTGCATCAACAAAATCTGTTTTTCTCTGTCTTAAGCTTTATAGTGCTGCATAGTTTCCACATTGAAATGGAGATTTTTAATACTCAACATTTTGGAAGAAGGCTGGGGAGATGAGTCAGTTTGTAAAATCTTTACCACCTAAGCATGAGGACCAGAGTTCAAATCCACAGCACCTACATAAAAAGCTGGGCGCAGAAGCATGAGTCTGTAAACCCCAGCACTGAGAATGGGAAGGTTAGAGAGTGTGGACAGGTGGACCCCTGGAGCTTGCTGGCAGACAGTCTGCTCAAATTGATGAAGTCCAGGTTCAGTGACAGAACCTGTCTGAAAAAGTAAGGTGGCCATACTCCAACAAATAACTTCTGGCCCATGCTTATGCAAGCAACTATAATTGTGCTCAGTTGATCCCACAGAAAAGGAAGGCATTAAGTTTAGAGGGAGGCTTATTGGAAAGGGGAAGGTGTTGAGTAATAGACGGAGGGCTTGACAGAAGTAGGTAGGGGAGAAACAATTATACACAAGTATGAAACTATCAAAGAATGAAAAAAAATGGAAAAAATCAAGTGGAACATGACTAAGGAAGAGCACCTCTGCCCACAGGTACACACACGTGGGTGTGCTCTCAAACATATACGTGCACACACTTGTACCACACTCAAACACACAGAATTTCTTGGAAAAGACCCAGTAAACTTTTAGTGTAAGTTAAGATAAGAATGTTGCCCCAAGCAATCATTTTATTCAACAATAATCAAGGTGAATTTAGCATCCATGCGTGCCTCTCTGGCTGTAGTGAAGTTATTTCATTTGAAAAGAGCTCTGAATGGCAGAACTGATGTAAGGCACTTCCGTTTCCACTGCTGTGCTGTTCACTGTAGTTCCTGAGCCTGTCTGTATTCTAGTACATTATAGAAATGCAGTAATTGTTAGCTGAATTAGTGATTGTCAGAAAGAATCCAGCCAGCAACGAGAAAGGTGCAGATTAGAAAGGAGTGCATGTCTTAATTGTAGCAATCACATTGAATTCTGTCACACAAACAACAGTGACGGAGTGCCAAGTGTCTCCAGAAGTTAAATTCAGAACTTAGGAACATGTCATTTACAATGGACCTCACATAACCTCTGTCCAGCCTGCGGCTGCTCCAGCAGCCTGGAGCCGTCAGTTGAATTTTAAAATACATTGTTGTTTTTTAATTAAGCAACTAGGTTAATTCCCAGGTTAATAATATTAATGACATTCTGAGTCTTGATTTTTCCCATGGTTAATCAGAAGTGGAGGCATGTCTTTTTAATAGTTTTAATGATTTCCAAATTTAGGAATGTTTATGAAATCAAATAGTCTGCATTTTAGATGGAGTTTCTGGCATCTGTTTCAATAGTTTTTCTGTTTAAGAACCACACTAGTTTTCAATAGAATAACAAATGCATGCAAGATTTACATACCCTCATAAAATTTCTGTTCATCTACTCTCAGAAAAATGAGATAGCTTGAATGTCTTATTCTATTAACCTTTTAAAAGGAGCCTTCAGCTCGCAGTGGAATCTAGACTATTGTTAACTCACAAATCAACGGTGTGATTATAAAACTTCTTGAAGCCAATCAGCAGAATGTATTGAGTGACTGGCAAGATTACACAGCGTTTCCAGCCTAATGTAGCACAATTTAGATTGCAGTAATTGGTGCCCATTGAAGAAAAGTATGTGCCAAATCAATAAACCTACACTTCTACATTGATAACAGAACCTGGCTGTTAAAAGTCATTGATTACCTTGAGAATGGCTATTAAAAGAAAGAGGCCCATGGGCTGACTAGAATATTTTACTCTAATAAAAAGTAGTTTTGTTAAAGTAATAAGTTGCTTTAAAGGATGGGGTCAATGTGAGGAAGAGTACATTAGTCACTGTGGGAAGCAGGCCTTCTTAGCCTTATGAATGTGATCAGCCACTTATCTGGGTTTTGCAGCAGAAAACAGAACTGGAGAGGAAGTATTTGACATTCTGGAATAATATGCTATAAATTAGGATTTCCATAGTCTTGGCAATGATGTCTAACCCTTTCCATTTTCCCTACTGTTTAAGAACCCCCTCCTTGGCCTTCTGCACCCTGATAGATCATACTCCATAAGGCAAGGACTAAAGTGTAGCTGGCACTTGACTCTAGTTAATATAAACACAGACCAAAGAAATGACTCCCAGATAATTTCATAAATATACAGGGAACTCCTGGAGTTTGACCAACATTATGCCTCTAAATTGGTTTCTCTGTGAACAGCCAAATAGGGGAATCCGGATAATGTTTTATTTGGGGTACTAGAATCTATTTGTATTCTGTATCCAACAGACTTCAGGGTGATGATGAATTCCCTTTTCCTGAATTCACAGCTACTTAGTGAACAGCCATCACTTTGATTGTAGAAGAACTGATAGGCCTTTGCCATTCACGCCTGCTAGTAGTGACAGGGTCTAGACTGCAGGAGCTTCTGCCTTTCCTTTCATTGTGGGATCTCTAATGAGAGAGTCAACACTTAAATAAGAAAAGTGGATTAGGGCTTACTTATTACAGGAGCAATTGCTCTCCACTACTTGATCATTCACACCTGATTTATATTGACGCTACAAATTGGCCCTGGTCAAATTCTCTTGTGCTTTTGGTAAGATTTCTAGAAAACAGATCCTTAAACGGAGTTCAGTGTGTGGGGTGTTTCTCAAGGTAAAGAGGAGTGAGGAGATGGAGTGAGAGGGCCGTACTGCTTCTTGAGGGACCACTGCAGGCCCTTGAGATCTAACTCTGTGAGGTCTTCAGATCGGCTGAGATAGCCAGCCATTATAATCTCCCAAAGCCACTAGACATGCCTTACCCCTGGGATGGAGTGTGGCTTTATATAAGGCATGTCTCTGCAGCTGGGGGTGATCCCTGAAGGGGCAGAGAACATTCCAAGTAGCTGGGTCAGCAAGTCCTGCATTGAGACAGAAACCTAGCTATACTTTCCCTGACATCCTCCTGCTAGAACCTTGTATAAAGCCCCCTCTCCTGCCTCAGATTAGAAGCATCCCTACTGCCTGACACTTGAGAATAGCTGTGGGAAGGCCTGGCAGTGGTGGTGCATGCCTTAATCCCAGCACTTGGGAGGCAGAGGCAGGTGGATCTCTGTAAGTTCAAGGCCAGTCTAGTCTACAAGAGCTAGTTTGAGGACAGCTAGGGCTGTTACACAGAGAAACCCTGTCTCGAAAACAAAACAAAAACCAGAAAAAAAAGAATAAATATGGGTCATGTACATAGACTTGGGTTCGATCCCTCTATACTATATTGTCAAAGGAAAAAATAGAAGATAAAGACTTAAATCCATAACCTTCTGCTTGATCTTCTTCCTTATAAGGAGAGGCAGGTTCAAGAAAACTAAGAAATTAGGGATCAGTCGTTTTGTTTCTATGACTGCCAGACTCAGCGGGTGACATGGACTAAGAACAAACAGAAGGTTTAAGGCCACAAATGCTATAACCTGGATTTTAATTTGCTTTTTTTGTTTGTGAGGGGATCAGAGAAAGCAATAATCTCTAAATTGTAAGGAGGTTTCCCTTAAGGAATAGAGTAGAGTAGTTTCAGTTTAATTTATGTAGGACCTGACATTCCCAAACAAGAATGTATTCAATCTTCACAGCAAGAACTTAAAATAGATGAGAATAGATATTAGTAATATCAACACTTGAGAAGGAAATATAATGGGCTTTACATGAAGTGCACTATGTTGGCCCATAGTGAAATTTTAGAACATTCTTGTTTGTTTTTCATGATTTGTGAAAATTGTTGTTACTCTGAAATGAAATGATGGGGGCTGGGGGAATGAAACCATCTAAAAGTTGGTAAATGGCTACTGAATTTTCAATCATTGCTTTACTGTACCTAAGAAAGTGCCTATTGCTTAATAGGTATTTAGTAGTTATTTACTGAATTTAAAGAGAAGATAGAGCTGTGTATTCTAATGACATGTTACAGAGCATCCTGTCCATGGCAACAACAAAACTCATAGTAAACAGAGAATAAATAGAATTCTTTGTTGTTTTTTGTTTGTTTGTTTGTTTGTTTGAAACAGGGTTTCTCTGTGAAACAGTCCTGACTGTCCTGCAACTTGCTCTGTAAATCAGGCTAACCTCAGACTCAGAGAGATCCTCCTGCCTCTGCCTTCCAGGTGCTGGGATTAAAGGTGTGGACCACTACCACCTGGCCCATAAACAGAATTCTTAAGGCCAGAGTATACAGAGAGCTGACTGAGTAAGACCCTGGGCTGTACTTGCAGAGTAGACTGACACAGAATCAAGGAATTGCTAGTTACTGCTAATTTAGGAAGCACAACAGGACTCTACCTGCATTGATTCCATTAATTTTAGCAACCTAAATTTTGTTGGCTTCAGGATAAGGAACCTATGGTTTTAGATCAGTGGTTTTTCAACCTTTCTAATGCTTTGACTTTTTAATAGAGTTCCTCATGTTGTGGTGACACCAACCATAAAATTATTCTGTTGCTGTTTCATAACTCTCATCTTGCAACTGTTGTGAATTGTAATTATCAAGATATCTGATATGTGACCCCCGCCAAAGGGGTTGCAAGCCACAGGTTCAGAACTCCTGCTCTAGGTTACCAGATTAATAGGAATAAAAGCCACTAGTAAGAAAATATCCCAAAGCATTTATTTCCCCCACAGCATTTTGTTTGGCACAGTTGACAGTTACGTCAAGTGGTGAGGGTTGTTGTTACTTCAAGTCAAACAAATAGACATAGGTGGGCAGGAAATGGTCACTAAGATGAATAGAAGCATACATTTCCAAATGCTGTAAACTACTGATCATTATATTTCAGACTTTAAATCATGCAGTACCTGTTTTGATATATAGGCAAATTGGTATATAATTTAATTTTTAAATATTGCATGGTTAATTATCCCAGCATCATTTCTTAAATATATCGAGTGGATTTTCTATCCTTGTTGGCCTCCATTGTCATTAACATCTTTGACAAGACTTCTTTCAAAGGACAGGCTTGGCACTGGTTTGGGCAAATCAAACCACAAAGTCACATTGTATTGGAGAGACCTGTCCACTAGGCCAGCCCAAGTTCAAAGTGTAGTAAAATATGTTTTATTCTTAATGGGAAGAAGTATAGAGGCTGAGTAGGAGGTGTGGGCCTGAAAGAAGGCATTGTAGTTGTATCTCTCTTTATAGTCTACCACAGTCAGATCTATAGTTTTAAATCAGTGTTTTCTCTTTTTTACTTAGTCCTTTGAGAATTTTATTTAATGCATTTTGATCATAATCACCCCCTCCCTTCACTTCTTCGAGATCCATCCTATGTCCCTACTTACCCATCTTTTCATCCTTATTTTTGTCTCTTAAGCCCATCAAATACAGTTCCTGGTAACTATCAGCTCTTAGATGTACTCTTCCCCTGGAGTGTGGTCAACTCACCAGAGGTCACCCACATTCATAAAAAAAGCAAAAACAAACAAAAACAACAACAAAACCTGACTCTTCTCCACCTGGTATCTATAAGCTGCCAACAGTTTCGCTGATAGGGTGATATTCATGTCCATCTCCCTTGCAACACAGGTTTTGTCTGGCTTGAGCTTGCAAGGTCTGCCCAGGTCTGCACAGGTCTGCACAGGTCTGTGTGTGCTTTCATAGCTTATGTGAGCTCATACGTGTACCTGCCCTGCTGTGTCCAGAGAATACTGTTTCCTTACAGTCATGTACTGACTCTGGCTCTTTCCAATCATTCCATCCACTTTCCCACAATGATCCCAGAGCCTTGGAAGTAGAGGATGAGACATGGATGCCCCAATTCAGGCAGAGCATCTCACAGCCTCTTATTCTCTGAACCTTGACCAATTGTGAGTCTGTTAATCACCAGGAGATTTTGAAATTTGGAAGGGTAGATATGTGGGCTTCCCCTCTGTATGCTATGAATATGTTTTATTGCCATTGGTTAATAAAGAAGCTGCTTTGAGCCTATGGCAGGGCAGAATAAAGCCAAGCAGGAAATCTGAACAGAGATATATGGAGAAAGTAGGCAGAGTCAAAGAGATGCTATGTAGCTGCTGGAGTTAGATGCTGGAACTTTACCAAGTAAGCCACAGCCTTGTGACAATACACAGAATAATACAAATTGGTTAATTTAAGATGTAAGAGTTAGTCAGTAAAAATCCTAAGCTAATAGGCCAAGCAGTGTTTTAATTAATATAGTTTCTGTATGATTATTTCAGGTGTTGGTGGCCGGGAAATGAATGAGTACATCCACATAAAGCCTAAGAAAGCTTATAAAGAGGACTTCTAGACCCAAAAAATGAGAGCCAAGCACAGCTTCTTGATAGCCACATTTTTTTTCAGATAGACTCTGTTGGCTGGTGGCAAGCAGAGGCATGGCTCCTTTAAGAGAAGTCTTCCTGACTAAACATTAGCAGCAAAAATTGCATGGCTTCTTTAAGATCCAGCTTCCTGGTTCATGCTGGCAGCAAGAACTTGTCTGGCTCTTTCAGAAGGTCCTGCACTTAAATGTGAGCAGCGAGTTACAAATTGCTTAATGGAGACATAGATCTGCTGCATCCCTGGAGCTGGGGCAGAGAATGGCTCATAGAGCTTGCAGTAAACATACCTCCACCATGTTGAACTGGGTGGAGCCAAAAGACAATGCAGCCTTAGTCCTAGCCAGGTTGCTTAGCATTTAAAAAAATAAAGGTGCTCCTGGTCAAAAGATGATTACAGATATACAATAAAGACAAATTCAGACAAAAATAAACCTCTGAATAGGTCACAATGTGTTTTAAAAAATGCACAAAGTCTTGGGAGAGAGAAGAAAACTAATGTAGACAGTTACAAAAAGAAGTAAAGTCTTTAAAGAGACAGTAAAAGTAATAGATTAAAGGAGTAAAGAAAAGTAAACCACATATAGATGGAATATGCACAGAGAGTCGATTATATGTATTATTGTGTTTTCTTTGAATTTTTAGTGTGAATGAGTTAAGTACAGAGAGACATTTCATTGTACGGGCTGCTAAACTAAGCCAACATACAGACTTTAAAGGTATCTTGACTTCAAAATTTGGGTCTAAGGATATGTTGCTTTGAAAAAGAGGTTCTGCTTTTGTTTGCAGGCTAATATGGTTTGATCAAACAAGACCCCCTGAAACAATGGCCTAGATGGTTCAACATCCATGACAGTTTCAGGACTGCTGGCTGAGATGGACCTACCACACAGGATATCCCATGAAAGACATGATTAACAGCCCCTAATCAGCAGGAAGTAGTCTAGAGAACAACACCCAAATTCCCTAAATGATTTGTTTATAAATGTTTCTTTACATTTAAAGGGGGATATGCTTGAGAGATGAATACTTAGCATTGGTATGGATCTTGGTTTATTGATACAAATTTAAGGTCAATTTTGTTATGTGTATATTTCTGCTCTTGTTTAAGGCATTGTGTTTGTGTAGCTCATTTAAAAAATGTAATGTATAGTTAAGAAATGCAGATTAATAGATAGTCATTTATAATAGTCAAACTTGTAGTCATGTTAGTTAGGTTTACTACATGTACAGAGATATATTTCAGATGGATAGGGATTCTTCAAACTTTTTAAAGACTACAGAATATGGCAATTTAAAATGTTTTAAGACTTAGAACTTTTCATGACAATGAGACACATCTGCTCCTGGCAGCACCAATCTACTTCAAGAGGGTGATGGGCATTGAAGAGGCTCATTATGGAGTTGGTTAGCCATTTGGGCAAGAAACTGTTCTTTCCTGGACTGCTTGATGGTATGCTATATGAACTGGACATGCAGGACTCACAGAAAAATGACTGCTGAACTTGCCTAAAGGTGAGACCATCCTTCAGGGTTCCTGCTTTATGAAAGAGTCTGCCAGACATTCTGCAGGATACAGAAGAAAGTGACTAACAAACTGCCAATGGAGGCAAAACAGTCTTTCAAATTTCCTGCTTTATAGAAAAGTCTGCTTGATACTATGGGCCTGTAGACTGAAGATGGATTCCCCAATGGTACAGAAGAACTTTGAGTGACTGTCCAGGCAGCGAGATGTCTCTGTCAATTCCAGAGTTTTGGAAGTTGTTACAATGCACTTTCTGTTTACTTAGGTAATATTATATCCTTCTGGAGTCTTTGAAAAGTTTAAGAAATATAGTTATAGTTTTCCTTAGTTATGATAAAGAATAAATTAGATATAAAACCTTAGACTCCTGAAGATAGGATAGATGATAGAGTATTTTCCTTAATTTGTCAAATGTAAATGGATTAAATATTGTAACTATAATTCTTACTTGATACCTGTTTTGTTATATGTAATTTTACTATGTTAAAGTTAAAATCTTCCTTTTCATTTAGACAAAAATGGGGAGGTAAGATGGGATTGCCCTCTGTATGCTGTGAATATGTTTGATTTTCATTGGTTAATAAACAAGCTGCTTTGGGCCTATGGCAGGGCAGAATAAAGCCAAGCAGATAATCAAACAGAAATATAGAGAGAAAGTAGGTTGAGTCAAAGAGATGCCATGTAGCTGTCAAAGGAGACAGACCCCAGAGAACCTTGCCATTAAACCACGGGCCTCATGGCGATACACAGAGTAATAGAAGTGGGTTAATTCAAGATATAAGAACCAGCCAATAAGAAGCCTGCGCTAATAGACCAACCAGTGTTGTAATTAATACAGTTTTTGTGTGATTATTTGGTTCTGGGAGGGCGGGAACAAAAGAACAGCCTCTGTCTATAGGTAGACACATGGACTCTTGTTATCTTTATACCTTTTTATAATAATTCATAATTTAATATTTTAACAATGCTTAATAATCAGGTGCATGGTCATCTTCCATACTATAACTATTCCCCTGAATTCCAGAACACCAGTGGTATAACATTTATTCACCTAGGAACCCTCTTCCTGGACCCTTTAACGTTATAAGCATAAAATTTGAAGCATATCAAAGACTTGGCTGAATTTTCTTTTAAATAACAGCATTCTGATTAGTTCCTGTTGTTCTAATTACTTACCTGGAGAAATTGTTTCCTCATGGGCTACCCTGTCTCACCACAGTCCTCTACTGTGCCCAGTTCGACCCTGGCTGAGGAAACCATCTGTGGGGTAGCATGATAATGATAGTGCAGATGATTGCATGGCTCCCTGCAAAGGTTTGTACACGTCTGCAGGTATACCTACTGCTACAAAAGGAATGAAATAAGATGTGTAATTGACATGCGAGATATTGCCATGACCTCTCCATTATCCACAGAGGGATTTATCCATGCTGAATTTTAAGATTAAGCCATAATCCTCCAATATATTTTCATCTTTCCCTGCCTGATATGGGGTTGCATGAAAAGGGAACAAAAGCAAATTCTTAAGGGCCTAAGAAGCCCAAAAATGGATGTAGACTAATTATAGCAACACATTCCAAATCCAACACATTTGCATTGAGTAAGCCGATATTTTAGATTATCTTGTTTTGGTGGATAATTGAGTTTTCTGTCCCCACTAAGAATTCCCTCATCCCTGTAGTGTTAAGATGTTTATATTTGTATTCACCCTAAAATGAGACCAACAATAACCAAGGAATACCAAAAGTCCGGTGTTTCTGTTGCTACCTTTTCAGATCTCTTGGTTCCCCCATTCTGCCACATGTGACAATCTGTCCCAGAAAACTGGAAAACTGTTCACTTTAATTGGTTCGAAAATGGAGGATTCAATGCCTATGCTGAGTTTGGGGATGAAACTAACATTTTACAAAGCCCAGCCCAGCAGCAGCCATCCTCTGGGATTTGAGAGGTAGAACAGCAGCAGCCACTCTGGAATTTAGGGCTTTATTACAAAGAAGTGCTAACTCTTCTGGTTCTGCTTCTAATGGAATAAAGGGGGAATGTGGATCACCCATGAGCGCTTTAACCTTGTGCGTGTTCAATATCCTTATGAAATGCAATATCTTATGATCCTTTAAATAACAAATGACCTTATTCCCTTTTATGGGGTCATTAAGGCCTCTCACAGCCCAGGTATAAATCCCGGCCACTACTGTGCATCTTAATTTACTATTCATATGTGAGTCTCTCTTTGGTTCCCAATTACTATACAACAGGAACTGTCTCATCAAATTATCCCCATTGGAACGTGTCTGTTAAAGACACTGCAGTTTACATCTTAGGGCCCTAATTAAAGTCACAATACTTGATAAACCTTGAACAACTAGTAATTGGAAACTAACAATTAGCAGCAACACCCTTAGTTGAGATCAGTTCTGCTGTTGGCTATATGACTAGGCAGAGGGAAATTAGTATACCAGAGATGGCCCAGATGCCAAATACATGTGTTAGCCTCTCCTGGGTTTCAGCCAAAGCAATGAGAAGAACTTGGCATTAAAATATTTTTAACTAAAAGTCTTTATATAGACATCTGGGCAATGGAATATATCTGATGTTCCTGTGACTTTTCAGCCTTTAGCATGCTCATTACTGGTCTCATCGCCCTGCTTCTGGGCATCTGTGGAGATGGTGCTGTAAGACCACCTCTTTGAGCTACTTTTCCTCTCAAAAGCTGGCAGCTTGCTTTTTTAACAAAGCACGGGTCACACTGTCCTGCTATATTCTATCTGTGTCCCTTTTTGTCTACATCTTCAGAATGCCGGAGGCTTAGACATGGTAGGAAGCCAACATACTGATTTGGAGAATGCAAGAGAATGAAGCAGAAGCCAGAAGGACCACAGTTGCTAGCCTATGTCTCCCAATTAACTAATGCATCATCCTGAGAACACGCAGTTTGTCTAGTACCTGGAAAGAGAATATCCAAGTTCTCTGTCTGGAGACTTGCTTAGCAGTATTAAAAAAAAGGGGGGGGCAGGAGGGAAGAGAGAAAGAAACTAGAAATGCGTTAACTGTAGCACTTTACAATGGGCGCTGGGAGAAGAAGCCTCCCTAGACTGACCTTCTATTTCATTGGTCAGCATCCCATCCCGCTCTCTGGTTCCCATTCCATTGAATAGCTAATGGAATGGGATATTACTCAAAGGAGCCTCAGCAGACTTGATGGAGCATGCCAAATGCCTGCTCTCTAATCCGCTTACTTCATGATTTTCCAGGAGTTCTTGGCAGTGGGAGAAGTGTGATGTTAAGCAGTCTTTCCTGAAAGTGTGGCTTCAGTTTCTGTGGCACACACAGCTTAGGGTGGTCTTGTAATCTTAATCCTTCCCTTGTTCACTCTTTGCAGGGAAGGCCCAGATGGCCATTCCAAACTATTCCAGCAAACTGGTAATACAAATGAACAATGGGTGGGTTTAAACTGCACCCTATGCTGTTTTGTTAAAGAGAGCATGTGTGTCTTAAATAGTTTTAGAATTTTGTCACAAAATAAATAGACGTTCTCAACGCTTTCACTCTTCTAAAAACTTAACCAAGTTTGTTTTTATACCAGCATTAAAGTTTGATCCATTCTATGGCAGCTTCTGGGATCCCCTCCAAGCCAGTGTTTATGCACCTGGTTATACACCAAATATGTTTCTCTCTCCTACGATGTAGCAAACTCGGAAGAAAGTTGAGTTAGTTACCCAATGTCATTTCCAACCAGAAAAGGTATTGTCTTTGTAGAGCATACCCATATTCCCTGTTTGGAAATGAACAATTACAAAAGCCATTATCAGTATACACTCAAAAGATAATTTTCAACTGGTCTGGCAAACTTTATCCACATTGTAAATCTAATCAGCGTTCACTTGAACTATTTCAAATGGCTCCAAATTAATAATCAGAACTATACTGTAATTTTCTGTCAATCAAAGTTTTAACACAATGAGGGGAAAAAATAGTGACTACCCAGTGATGCATCAATTAGAATGAGTCCTAGCAAAACCAAGAGTATATGGAAGACTTTTTCTCCTCTAATCCACAGCTCTCTGTACTCTTCTAGCTTCTGCCTTCCTTGGGGCATCTTCTGTGTCTATAAATGAGGAGACGCTCTCAACGGCTAAAAAACCAGTCTCACCTTAGGAATGCCTGTAGTTACCATAACACCATTCTTGAAAACCCAGAAACTACCAGGAGGGAAGAAATATTCATGCAGAGAATAGTAAGTTAAGGGGGACAGTGTAGAGATCTCACAAACATAGGTATTTTGGAAGACATTATGAAAACCATTTTTTGTTGCAAAAAAAGCTTCATTTTAGCAAACGGAGCTCACAGAGAGAACTATGAGCCAATAAACTCATTGACTCTTTAAGCCCTAGGCTTATAGAACTCAATGTTCATTTTTACCATGCTACCTCTTTGTCGATAGCCATTTGGCCTCTTGGATATTCACTTGTAGGGACAATGGATTCACTTTATCCAGGCATGGCGTACTGTTTTGCTAAATAGTTCAGATGATGCATGGTAAACCAATGTTGGCTTCTCAATACCAATATCTCATTGGTCTTGGATTTCCTGTCTGTGGGATTCAGGGAAAAAAATCTGTTTCTTCATGATAATAGGCATCTTGCTTCTTCTTGTCCTATTCCTAAAGTACTATTAACATTAGCAATTTTTCTTATTTTAGAAAGATATAAAATAGTAAGAAAAAACAATAATAACCACAGTTTTCATAGTTTAGTGTATATGGTCTGGCTTAATATCTTTATAAACAAAATATTTTAAGAGAATTAGAGCAATTCATGAGTATTATTTTAAACTGGCTATTTTCAGATAAATAGTAAGCATGTATTGAGAGTGCATAGATTGTCCTCTACAACATCATTTTAAAAGTTACAGCATAGTCTTTTGTATCATGAGCCCATATTATACTTATTCCATCTCTACTGTAAGCATTTATATGTTTTACTTTTAATTTTCATTGTGTGTGTGTGTGTGTGTGTGTGTGTGCTTGTGCAGGTGCATGTTAGAGTATGTATGTACAGACACATGTGTACTTGTGTGCACATGCAAGCCAGAGAATAACTTGGGTGTCATTCCACAGACACCACATACTTTATGTTTTGAGACAGAACCATTCTCTTATTTGGACCTTTCAAGTGTTCTAGGCCTACTGACCAGCAAACCCCAAGGACGCGCCTACCTCCACTTTCCCAGTTCTAGAATCCTAAGCAGGTGCCACCATGTTGAGCCTTATGTCTTTTTAACATGGGTTCTGGAGACTGAGCTCGGGTTCCTGTGTTTGCAGCACACACACCCCACTGACTAAGTCATCTCTCCAACTAAGCATTTATATGTTTCCTAATATAAAAAGGTAATTTCTGTGTATTAGCTTACATGTGAACACCTGCTGACTGTCGCTCTGAACTACCACTTTCTAAAAGCTTGAGCAAAAGAGAAGCAGGCGAAACTGGTCTGCAGTGACCCCTGTCTTGAGGGAGCTTTCTCCCTGCAGCTCAGTGCCTTAGGTACCAGGTTGCTGTCACTCCTCTAGAGGGGAGGAGGAACGGGGAAGGGGAATCACATTATACACTGCACAATAGTGTTGGATTTTCTGTGAGAAGCCCTCCAGAGCTGCACACCCTGTGCGCAGGATAACCTGCCCTCACAAACTCCGAACACCATTAACTCGATTCCGGTTTTGCTTTCTGAGTTCAGTAAAGCAATTATTAAATTAATTAAATCATTAAGCTAAGTATTAAGTTGTTGCTTCAGTTAGGTTTTTTTTTTTTAAATTTCTAGATTTTGTTTTGTTTGAGACAGAGTAGTGTTATGTAGCTGACTGACCAGGAATTCACTTTGTAGACCAGGCTGGTCTCAAATTCAGAGAGATTCATCTGCCTTTGCCTGCAGAGTGCTGGGATTAAAGGCGTGTGCCACCACAGCTGGTCTTAATTTCTAGTTATTTATCACCGTTAAAGGAAGTTACATTTAGCATATTATATATTTACTGGAAAATACTCTTACTGGGACAGAAACAAAAGAAACGAAATGTCCTTTCTTAAGATAAAAGACTTTGGACTGGAGCGCGATGCTATTTGGAACTCACTCCATCTTTCTGAGCTAAGTCAGATTGCTCGCTTCTTCTGGCTTGTGTTTCCTCAAGTGTTACAAGGTGTTGAAAAAGCAGAGTGCTTTCTTTTACACCTGATTTCTCCCACTGAAAAGCCTTTGACCCCATGAAAACACATTTTAGTCAGGTTAATTTAGTTACTCAGATTGTCACAGTGACTTCCCTCCCAATTACCTTATGCTGGGATGTACTTGCCTCAACCTACACATTGTTTGAATGTAGCTGTGTTTAATAGTATGTGAAGAGACTAGCGATGTTTAGATCTATTTAACAGAGCAGCACGTGATCTATTCAAGAGCCACAAGCATGGAACACCAAGAGCTTGTCTCAAAGAATGAGAAGAGAGTCTGAAACCCATGGCCTACCCTTGGACACAGGTAGTTTCCCCTACAACCTTCCTCCAGGTCTGCCATCAGAGATGATGCAATGGAGACACAACTGGCTGCTACCCCATATCCTTATAGGGTGGGTCTGTGACTTTCTAACACAGTGGTCAATCAAACTTGCCTGTGGCCCTGTCCTGCGTGTGAACAGGACACAGAGTAAAGAAGACTTACACATGATACTGAATGGGTGGATACTATTTATTCTCTAAGGATCCAGGAAGGTTCACCTCATGGCGCTTTCTTCCTTCTTTTTTTCTGGTCCTGTCTTGTTCTTCTTTTGGCCCTCCCCATTTTGTCATCTCTGACATGGTTAGGAAGCTTCTGAAGTAAGTAAGCTAAGGCCACGTGGGTTTTTAATGTTCCTTATCCACAAAGCACCTTCAGGTCTTCTCCAAGGTACATAATAGACCTTTTGTTTGAAGCTCCAAGGTAATAAATAGTAACAATCAATAATTCTCTAGTGTTTATTATGCTAGGGGCTTGTCTAAACACTTTCTTCAATTGACTCATTTGATCCTTAAAACAGGCCTATGAGAAGAATGTTGTCTCAAGTTTGTAAAGTGAGACACTGCAGGGCAGAGCAGTACCCTGCCCAAGGTTCCACAGCTGATGGAAGAGCAGGGGGAATCTCTGATGCTGGAATGTACTCTGGTGGCATTTGGACCCGTTCTCTGGCAGACATGCATAACCATACACTAGCTGCTTGGGAAAACTCAATTCCTACCCTCTCGTCTCACAATACAGAAGCCACACTCTCAGCAGAGGCACAGGTGGAATTAGAACCATGTATCTTCCTTTTAATAAGATGTCCACACCTTATACCATAGTTAGTTCTGTGTGTGCCAACTACTCACTGAGCCTTGAACACCTACAGCCCGGTGTCACACATTATTTGATTAATGTCAAGCTTTCACCTTTGCTCCTTCCCTCTGTGCACTATTACTACTACTACTACTACTGTTATTGTTATTATCATTTTATTTAATGTAATTTTACATGTTTTAAACTCTCCCTAAGAAATGACAACACTGAAACCATAGAGTGGAAGTATTGATCTTATTTTTCCTAGAACGTGCTAAAATTCACACCTGTTATTTGTTCAAATTTGCCTACATGCTTCTGGAAGTATGGGTTCTACCACCAGAAGAGTAATATCACAGTTAGGAAAGAACTGATACAGTGGGCAAACAGCCAGAAGACAATGGGGTATAGGATGGGGGAAGTCCCAGTTCTGTCACTGACAAGATTTTGAGGTCATCACACTGGAATTCAAGCTGAGCAAGGAAAAATACCAAATGTACAGTTTGAAGGAAAAGGTATCACCAGGAAGTATGATAGATCTAAGTCAGTGCTCAAGGAGATAAAGAGTTTAAAGAAAAAGCCTGATCCTAAATGGAATAAAAGGACAGTAACCCCAGGGCAAGATCCCACCCAGATAAGCTTCCAACTTGTGAAAAGGAATTAAGGAAAAGCTGAAGCAGTGAAGGAAACCATCAGAAACAGAAAGCTAATGCAGATGTAATTGAACAAGAGACCATGTTCTAGCCTCAACAAGCAGCAGAACTTGGCAGCTTTGGCCATCTGGCTTTAGAGTTAAGGATTCAAGAAGGGGGTGATGGAATCTGCCCTCACAACTATGTAAAGCCGCTGAGGCAAGCTGTGTGGCAGGGGGCAGTGATCCTGCATGGAGGTCCAGATAGGCCATTGGGTGAAGCCGTATCAGTGAAGTCTAGAATGCTTTGGACACCCATGCAGACTGGTGGGATACCTGCTGAGCAGAGCTGCTAACAAGGAGCGGAACCAGCCCAAGAAAGGGAAGTGTGTTGCAGGCAACAAAGCTGAAAGGAGTTGGAGATCTCCTTTGACATCAGACATGGAGACAGCTGTTTCTCAGTCTTGCTTTGATCCAGTATTTCTTCACTATGCTCTCTTTCCTCCCTTTGGGAATAGTAATGTATAACACGTGCCATTGTCTGTTGGAAGTATGCGACCTGTTTTTTTGCTTTTGTTTTTACTTTAGAGACAGGGCTTCTCTGTAGCTTTGGAGCCTGTCCTAGAGCTTGCTCTGTAGACCATGTTGGCCTCAAACTCACAGAGATCCACCTGTCTCTGTCTCCTGAGTGCTGGGATTAAAGGCGTGTGCCACCACTGCCTGGCCATGATTTGCTGTTTAATTTTGATTTTACAGAACGTTACAGTTAAGAGATTGCCATGAGTCTTAGAAGAGACTTTGAACTTTGGACTTCTAAACAGTGTTGAGACTGTTATAGATTATGGCAGTGGTTCTCAACCTTGCTAATGCTGCCACCCTTTAATTCAATTCCTCATGTTGTGACTCACGACCATAAAATTATTTTCATTGCTACTTCTTAGCTGCAATATTGCTACTATTATGAATCATAATGTAAATAAATATATGTGTTCCCAATAGTTTTAGGTGACCCTTGTGAAAGGAATGTTTGACCTCCAAAGGGGTCATAGCCCATAGGTTGAGACCAATGGACTATTGGGACTTTTGAAAGTTGAACTGAATGCACTTTATCATTATGATATAGCTACTAGCCTATGGGGGTAGTATTATGGCTCATATATTTGAAGACTTGGTCATTAGGGAATGGAGCTACTTGAGAGGGATTAACAAGTATGAAGTAGGTATGGCCTGGTTGAAGTAGGTATGGCTTTGTTCAAGTAGGCATGACTTTGTTGAAGTAGGTGTGGCCTTGTTGAAGTAGGTATGGCCTTGTTGAAGTAGGTATGGCTTTGTTCAAGTAGGTATAGCCTTGTTGACATAGGTATGGCATTGTTGAAGTAGGTATGGCCTTGTTGAAGTAGGTATGGCCTTGTTGAAGTAGGTATAGCCTTGTTGATGTAGGTATGGCATTGTTGAAGTAGGTATGGCTTTGTTGCAGTAGGTATGGCCTTGTTGAAGTAATTATGGCCTTGTTGGGGCAAGTTTGTCACTGAGGGTGGTCTTTGGAGTTTCAAAAGATCAAGCCAGGCCCAGGGTCTCTCTCTTCCTGCTGGCTTCAAATCTAGATATAGAACTCTCAGCTGCCATGTCTGCTTTCATGCTGCCATAATCCCTGCTTTGAAGATGATGGACTAAACCTCTGAAACTATAAGTAAGCCCGCGATTAAATGCTTTATTTTATGGGTTTCTATGGTCATTACATATCTTCACAGCAATAGAACACTGACTAAGGGAAAGAGATACACAAATAAGTAATCTTAATTCACCAAACTACTATGTGCTCCTTAGCTTCTATTTTCACTATCCTTCATTCATTTTCATATGTGTGTTCCTTCTAGAACAGTTGGTCTCTCCTCTCCCTTGCTCATTTCTCATTCTGGCTCTGGTCGTTTTACCAATGCTTATCAGGTTGATGTTGTTCTGGTTTCAGCAATAACAATCATAGCACAGCCTCATCCTGCCATGTGCATTCATTCACCCAGCATTTCAAAGCCAATCTTGTAAGACAAACAGGGCAGCTCCACTTTCTGCATCTTAATTGTAAGGAAACAGGCTGCAACACACAGAGTCAATTATAATGTTCTTGTAGTAAGTTGAGATTTGAACCTTAGTCTCAAAGTGTTCTTTGAATTCCAACAAACAATATTCAAGCCATTACTACATAGACAGGCTAACCGTATCAATTAGAGCAAGTGAGATCAATGAAGAAAAGAGCTCAGCTGTGTAGAGAGGACCACAGTAGAGCTCTGATAATGGCTGACATAGAGAAATATCCTATAAAAAAGGCACTTGCAATTGATTCTGCTGTTGAGTGTCCATTAAAGCAGGAAAAAGTAATCAAACACAAAGAGGGAGAGGGTCATAACATAGAAGCCAAGAAGAAAGGATGACCCCAAATGAGAAGAGTGGATAATTGGGTTTAGTTCTGAAGGTTCATTAGAAAGAAGTCAGAACCATTGGACACCCGACATGGAGGAATGAGCAGTTAGTTTCCTTAGAATTACTGGTGAAGAAACATAGACAGGGGTTGAAAGATGAAAGGGAGGTTTGAGAATACAACATCCCTCCCTCACGCCATCTCTCATGTTACTATGTCTCTGTTGTCTCTTCATAGGACAGGGTGTAGTTCATAAGCACCTATCTGCCTACCCTTTTTATACTTTCACTCCTCTCGTGTTTGCTCTGGCCTGACTAAACCGCCTCACCCTCATCAATGTTGCTATCTCCATTCACAGAAGATGTGTTGTAGGTGCATACATTCAGACCAAAATATGAGAGTTCAATTTATACCATTTCTCCAAGGTTATTAATGTTTTTAAGGGAATAAAATGAAAACACTAATCATCCCATATTTTAGCTTTCCTATTGGGTCTTAACAAATCACCACAAATGCAGCAGCTTACAATAACACCTGTTCACCATCTCATGGTTTCTGGAGGTCAGTGGTCCAGCATGGCTCAGCTGGTTTCTCTACTCAGGGTGTCAGAAGGCCAAAGCTAAGGTGCTGGCCAGCTGGGCTCTCATCTGGAAGTTCTGGAAAGGGATGTGCTCCAAACCCATTCTGTTGTTGGCAGGATTCAGTTCTTACATTTAAAACATTTAAGCTCTCAGCCCCTAGAGACTGCATGTGGTCGGCACGCTCTTCAAAGCCGTGGACAGAATGTTGAATTTCCTCGTGCTCTAAACCCCTGAATTAATTTTGTGCTAATGGCGAGAGGAAAAGCTGTTTTGGAAAACCCTGCCTGATCTAATCAGACTCCAGCAAGTGATCCCCATGTTTTAGGATTAAGTAACTGAGTCATCGATTTCATTTGTAAAATCCCTAGGTATAGTACTACCCAGATTAGTGCTTGATGAAACAGCCAATACACAAGGATCTTGGGAGTCATCTCCAACACCCTAGAACTAACTTAAATCTTTTAAGGAATCTCTCCATGCTACTCACAGTCACCTGTGATAACTACGTTCTGTCCAGGCAGCCATGTTTTCATGGGATACTGATACTTTCTCCAGCTCACATAAGTTGTTGACCTAGGTATCTACCACTGATGCATGGTTTAGTTTCAGCTCCTTGTAAATTCCATGTCTTTGAAGAAGCCCATTTTTGTAGCTGCCACTGAGTTGGGTGAAACCAATTAATATTGTTCCCTTTAGTTGGAGTTAGTTGGAGCAAGTGTTTGCAAGTGGCACAATTAAGAGATAGGGCCCTGTTCCTCACAGGCTTACTCCCAACGTTTTATTTATCTCAAGGACATTTCACACCTCTCCCAGCCAAAGGCACTGCCCTAAGTAAGCTTACTTCCAGCCCTGAGGAAGGTCACTACCCTCAGTTTCAGGTAGTCCTTGTGTTTGGGGGGAGTAGAAGATGGGTGGAATGATTGTCCAAGCATGCCCTTTTCTGTGTCCTTGCCCTGGAGCTCTGAACCGCTGCTTGGTCATTAGTCTTGACCATGTGGACTGCCTTGGCCATAGGATGCTGCCACACTTCTGTACATTGGAGCCTGATGGTGGAGCATTTTAGCTCCCAGTCATGGATTCTGGAGCCACAGCAAGAGTAATCCTAGACAGAAGGTGTGAAGAGAAGAGATCACATGAGACAGAGCCCTGGCTACCCTGGGCCACCAGCTCCCACTATGTCCAGAATGGTTATCCATCTTGGGGAGTTTTTTAAATATACCAGTAGGTATGGGATATGAAGAGAATCCATGTAACTTTGCAACCAAAGGCCAGACATTTCCTAACAAAAAGTATTTTGAAGAAGGAAAATGCATTGCCTAAGACTTATGACTTTATTCATTTTGGAGACTCCAAGGGTAAAAGGCCTTGACTGATTCTGATGTAGCCAGCTCTCCCTTTATTCACATTTTAACAAATCCACCAGGCTTTTCTGGCATGAGCATCAGATTTTTACATTAAGTGATAGAGAGGTAATAAAGACAGAAACGCGATTATGTGGGTTATTCCTGTGCGCCCACAGAGGAAGAACAGCAGAGGATGTGCCAGCTGCAAACATCTGCAATAGGAAGTCCTGAGACAGAAAGCAGTTTCTGATCCTGCTCTTTCAGAAAGCAGCAGTCTCCCAGGACAGTAAATCAGGAGAGAGCTACTAGCTGTATAATGCATACTGTCTGTCTAAGCCAGAGTTCCTTCAGCTCATATCCTACACCTGTCACAGTGCCCAATAAAGAACCTGTTTGCTGCAGGTGTGTCTGGAAGGAACAGGAAGAAAGCTTATCCACTGGCCAGGCTGGGAGAGGCCCCAGCCAAACTGCTCCTTGCAGCCTGTCCTGGCAGCAGAGTCACAGAGGGCCCCCTCCTACTCATCTGTGACTGCCGTCTGTAGCCACACCACCATGAATGCTGTCAACACGGTTTCATCTATGACTCGAGATAATCCCACAGAGTCTGGCGGAAGAGACATCAAACAACAGAGTTTCTGTGGCTCACTTGGGTTCTTCACCTAACCCTGAGGTAGTCCAGGAATTTGCCCCAAGAAATTTTCACAGGGGCGATGTGGGAGAACGGCATGTGACCAGGAAATAGGAGAGCTCAGTTCATACCTTGACTCTTAGTCACTAAGTGACTCAGGATCAGATTCTTAACTCTCCCCATGAACCTTCTATTCTCTCACATACAATAGATATAATGATGAGCACGCCAAGCTAGCAACTCAACTGCATTCCTTCAGATAATGTATGGGACTAGGGGCTTGAGGTGGGGAGAAACCTTCTATGACAGGATACTTTCATCTGAAGTAATGTGACAGGAGAATATGAGTGGCAGGGTCAGCTGGTCAAGGGTGCCCCTGCTGCTCAGGGACCATGTGACTTTTACCAGATTACTTAGTATTCTTCATCTGGGAAGTGAGGTTAGATTTCTCAGAATATTTTTTGAGGATTAGATTGTCTGTATATAAAACCATCAGAAAAGTGTGTAGGACATAGTAACAGAGATGTGCATGTATTCCTGCCCCTCTTTTTACCTGGAACGTTTCCGTTTATGCTTTAAGTGATTACTGTGCCAGCCCCTTTACCGGCACTGTGACATACACCTGAGATGAGTCAACTTAAAATCTTGTTTGGGTCCATGTTCTTAGTAATTTCTTCCTGTGCTTAATTGGCCCCATGGCTCTTGAAAGCGTGGCAACACAGGGCATCATGGGAAACACATGATGGGATGGCCAGCTTACCTTATAGAGCTAGAGTGAGAGCAAGAGAGAAAGACCCAGGGCCCACATGTGCTCTTCAAGAGCACACGCCTATGGCCCTAGCACCCTCGTCCTAGACCCTACCTTGTAAGATCCCACTACTTCCCAATGGTAACAAATCCTGACCAAGCTCTTAACACATAGGCCTTTACTTGTCTACTGTGGCTTTTGTCTGAAGGAGTTAACACTGATTGTTAATTACGCACAATATTAAAAATGTCCCTACCTGATGAGACAGTACATGAGAAATGGTGATTGCTTCTTAAAATCCAATGCTCCCAAATAAAAACGGCCCAATTAGCTTAAATGAATTCAGAGGCATTCATATGCCTTGGGCGTGTCCACCAGCAATCATGGATTGCTGAGAACTCTCTACCATCTTTCTCCCTGCTCCTTCCTATGTCCTCTTCTTGCATTCAGTTGCTGAGGGTATAGATAAGCAGTTAGTAAAAGCAACCTCCCCTGGCATCAATTCTTCTTCAAGATTGGTGTAAAAAGAATAATTATAGAAATGTAATTATGTAGTAATGAGGAGCCGGCCAGCCGTGTTCCCAGCTCCCAGCCACCCAGCACAAGGCCCCTTGTTCTGCCCGCCCGGCTAGCTTACACTCGAAATAATTACACAGAAACTGTATTCATTGAAATGCTGCCTGGCCCATTATCTCCAGCCCCTTATTGGCTAACTCTCACATCTTGCTTTAACCCATATCTAGTAATCTGTGTATCACCACGGGGTCATGGCTTACCGGGAAAGATTCTAACCTATGTCCATCTCAGGCCGGAGAAGCATGGCGTCTGCCACACTTCCCTTCTTCCCAGCATTCTGTTCCATCTACTCTGCCCACCTAAGGGCTGCCCTATCAAAAGGCCAAGGCAGTCTCTTTATTCAACCAATGAAAGCAACAGAAATACAGAAAGACCTCCTACACCATTTCCCTTTTTCTGTTTAAACAAAAATGAAAGGCTTTCACTTTAACATAGTAAAATTACATATAACAAAACAGTTATCAAGCAAGAATTACAGTTACAATATTTATATCTATTTTATATTTTATCATAACAAAGGAAAACTATAATAACTATTCATTCTTCAACTCCATCAAAGACTCCAGAAGGATATAATATTATCTAAGTAAACAAGAAGTAAGCAACTTCCAAAACTCTAGAAATGACAGAGACATCTCACTGCCTGTACAGTCACCCAAAGATCCTCTGTGCCATTGGGGCAACCATCTTCACCCTACAGGCCCACAGTATTTAGCAGATTTTTCCATGAAGCAGGAAATTTCAAAGACAGTTCAGTCACTTTCTTTTGTGTCCTGCAGAATGCCTCGCAGACTCTTTCGTGAATCAGGAACCCCAAAGGATCATCTCGCCTTTAGGCAAGTTCAGCAGTCCTCTCTCTGCGGGTTCTTTGTGTCCAGTTTATGCAACAGTCCAGGAAAGAGCAGTTTCTTGCCCAAATGGCTAGCAAACTCCATAAGGAGCCTCTTCGATGCCTATTTTTCTCTTGAAGTAGATTGGTGCTGCCAGGAGCAGACGTGTCTCATTGTCATGAAAAGCCCTAAGTTACAAAAACATTTAAAATGCTGTATTCTGTAGTCTTTGAGAGATATGAAGAATGTCTATCTAACTGAAATATACCTCTATATATCTAGAAAATCTAACTAACATGACTACAAGCTTGACTATATCAATGATTATCCATTAACAACCTATATTTCCTAATTATACATTACAGTTTTAAATGAACTACACAATCACAATACCTTAATCAAGATCAGAAATGCATATATATAACAAAATTAACCTTAAATTTATATCAATAAATCAAGATTTATACCAATGCAAATTATTCATATCTATATCATAATTATGTCAGTGTAGAATAAATACAAACACATTGTAGATGGACACTTCATTTTAGGTTAAGGTTTCTTACTGAATTACCTCTAAAATCCTTTCAGTTCACTACAATATAAGTCTACAAATAAAGTTTTTACCAAGGTTAGGCCTAATGATAAAACACATCATCGGGCCCTCATCAAGTTGATTCATTTGATCCCAAATGCAAAATTTTCAGATTGATAGATTGGATGAATGAATAGATAGATGGATAGATGGTTGGAAGGATGGATGGAGGAATGGATAGGTATATGAATATATATATATGTATATATATATATGAATGTATAGACAGATGATGGATATGTGGTTTGACTTTTCTGTACTACTGAAACAAGATAAAAGAGAAAAACAGAAAACAAGATTTGTGGAAATTTTTCTCCTAACATACTGTTTCATTGTTCAAGAACTCTGACTCCCCAATTATTTTTCATTTTAAAACTGAAGTGCCAGGTTGATGGTCGAGTTTTCCAATCTGACAGGACTTTACATTAAATATTTTCCCATTAGCCATCTGTGGAGCTACCCAGTCTGTGACTGTCCATCAAAACCTTTTGCCCTTTCTATGCCAAGGTCACAAGCGTGTGTTTAATGAGGTGCTCAGCACCTAGGCTGACAACATCGTCATCTTGTGCCTTTATGAAGGAGATGAGTGAGCTAACCAGCCCAGTGAAAAGACGTTTGCTAACTGCCCACTAGCAATTGTTGAGCGATAGCACATGCAGTTTCCCACATGTTTATGCAGCGTCTCAGATTTATCTGACAGTTTTACACCCTCAGGCATGATACACAGTAATTAAAATTAAAAATGTTTTGACAGCCTAAACAAATGGCTATATAAATTAGAAAGCTGTAAAAAGCCACAGTAGCCAAAAATAAAGATATATAGATAAATCATCAAATTATAAACAAGGAGAATGTTTTAATACAGGCTTGTTTATATCCAGACTTGGAGATATGGACTAACTTCTGACTGGAGGAAGATGGTGGTGAAAAGAGATTGTGCAAACAAGCAAAATCATTCTTTCTTGCTTAGCAAGCTCCCCAGCCCAGCCCACCACTGATCCTTTCTCTGGTGCTAGAGAAAGGCAGAGAAAAAAAAAAGAATGCATTAAGGATATCCAGCTCCTTATAATCTGTAATTGGCTGTAGGATTTTGAGATTTTACAAATCACCCAAATCAGTTGCCTGGAGTCTTTTACTATTAACCTCCCCAAAAGTGTAGCCTGATATAAACTATAGAAAAGTGGGCTCCATGTTAGACTTCTCAAATGCATGGCAAAGAATCTGTGTTTGTGAAATGAGCCAAGTATATGATCTGCATGTACACATAATTCTTTTCAACTAAATGTGCACAACTTTAAAGCATCCTTTTTCACTCATATCTATCAGTCTAAGTGGCCAAAGAAATGAATATATTGGACGCCCTTGATGTTTTTCCTTTTCTGTCAAAGCACTTGCCTTGCCACTGCCCCATACACTGAAGTATATTAGGCACTCAAAGGAGGGAATAAAGTAATTGGGACAAATCAGTGGGGTTTTCTGGACCTAGAAAGGCTGGCTGGCTACAAGGCAACCATAGCATGTGGATCATCTTTATCACAACTTTCCACAGCAGTCATATTCTTGGCAGATTTCCTAAAAACTACATCATTATCCTGCATCACACCCATGGGGTAGGGATGAAGAAAAAAACGAAGCTTCTGTAGTAACGTGCTAGAACTTTCTTCTTGCTGACCTCCTGTCCTCAGCGTCTGTCCTCCAGGCTTATCTTCTTTGTCATCCCATCCCCGGTACTGTTTGGTCTTCCCATGTGGATGCTCTGCTGTCGGAACCCTGTCAGAAGTCTGGCACAGAGCTTCCCCTGAGACTTACCTTGCATGGAGGTTCCCAACCTCTCCTTGAAATACCCCCCAATCTCTTCCATATAGAGCCCTACATAAGCTTGCACCATCTACAGAAAGGGAGGAAGCATTGAACCCTTCTTTTGAAATTAATAGCATCATAAAATAACCCTTTTTACAAATAGTCATGATCAGAAATGTCTACATTTGTGTTTTCCTGATGTTTCTGATAAGGGGACAGTTTGGCAGCACAGTACTTTCATCTAGCTTTGAACAGTCAACATAAATAGGAAATAAAAGTAAACAGCGAACAGACAAGCCCAACTCCCAAACAAAGGGACAGTTTCTGATGGACAAGGAAGGAATTTGGGTGAATACGATTATTTCCTGGGTCAGAGCCTGAACCAAGAGGAGCAAAACCAAATGTGTGCTTGACTAAATAATTGAAACGGTTCCCCTCTGCTTTAGCTTTTGTGTAATCTATGGCTGTGAAACAAATTGACTCCAAATTTAATAGCTTAATATAGTACACATTTGCCTTACAGTTTCTAAGATTAGGGGCAGCGTGGCTAGATGGTTGTGGGTCAGAGTTCCTCATAGGTTGTGAATAAACTGCTCATTGGGCTTGAGGCATCTCTCAGCTTGACTGCAGTTCATGTAGATGCTGGCCAGGTTTTCATTCCTTGCTGACCGTTAACTGGATGCCTCTGGTCTCTCTGGGTTGACCTCTCTTATTCACCATCTGAATGTCCTTGCAACAGGACAGTGGCTCCCTTCTAAACAAGACCCAAAGAAGACAATAAAGCAGTAACTAATCTTTTATGGTCTAGCCTCAGGTCCCATCTGATCACTTCTTTATGCTAGGCTACACAGACAAGCTCTGGGACAGTATACAAGTGGACTGACTATGCAAACCTGTGAATGCTGTGGGCTTTGGGGGGACATTTGAAACAATCTTGAAGATCATAAACTACAGCTTTCGAAATGTCAAAATGCCCCAAATCTTGGCTATGCAACACCAGCTCTGCTCTTTGGCAAACCCTGTGATTACATATTGGGCCAATAGGAACGCACCTACCTTCCTGCTCAATATTCTCTTCAGGCTGAGTACTCACTGACAAGTTCCTATGTTTCTGCCTCTCGGATTCTGGTAAGCAAACTGCCTGTATGTTTGACTCTGAGATGCAGCTGGTAATTTGAGCACCATATGTCAGGGGTCTGGGAGGTAGTGTTGAAATTAGAATTAGCAGTCTGCAGGTAACTGTGACTCAGATACTAAGATTCTGATCAGCAAACATAAGGGAACAGTTAAGTCACAGATTCTATGGATCTGATGATTTGAAAATAATTTACCACCACAGAGAAATAAGGAATCAACACCTTCAACAGTTTCTTTGAAGCTGGGGGATCAGACAGGAAGTAGAACATTGCATAGGAACATTGGAAGTGCACTAGAGAGGCCAAGGACTATTCCGAGGCCTCCTTATTTATTATCTTTAGTGATAAAGAGACAAGAATGTACAAAGTGGGGGGCTGAGGCACAGCATTGTCACTAAAGAATGTCCCCTTCGTCCATGCTTGCTTTCTCATTGTCACTGGTTCTAAGTGTAAAAGGGAATAAGGCAGCAGCTTCAGTTGAGTTTATATGATGATTAACAGCTGCAGGTTAGAATGGACACTAGGGATTCATTCCCATTCCTGGGCATTGTTTTCTGGAGATAAAACCTCTGTATTCATAATTCTCAAACCCAACTGCAGCAATTATGGGGACCAAGGGTCCAAGAAACACACGCTCCAAAGCTACTTGAAGATTTTAAGTCAAAATATTTGAGGACAAATAGGAAAAAAATTGTTCTTAAATAAACTGTACTAACCTATGCATTCTGATTTTCCAGGTCATTATGACCATCAGGTTTTATGCTAACCCATAATACTGCAGTTCCTTTGGTAGATTTGGGTATAGAAAATGGTGGTGCCTATATATGCAAGAACTCTTGGATTTACTATTATGTAAAAGAGTTAGGACTGTGACAACTGGTAGTTGTCATTTATCAGTACTGTCAGAATCACTGGTGGGTACTGCCTCCACCCTTTCTAATTCACTGCTTCTATTTGTCCCTTGGAAATGTAGATGACCCAGTGTCTAAGAATCCAAGAATTCATCTTATGAATGAAGCACAGTTGACATGAACTTCATTCATCTACTTAGTTTCTTTAGGAGTCTCCCCATATTCATAAATAGTTTCTATATCCAGGTTGGTGACTGCATACCTCTGGGCACTGAGATAGAAAGAGACTAACTACAAGGAGATAGAGGCCTCAACAGGGATTAGAATGGTGGGGGAGTACAAATCAGAAAGGTACCTTTGGGAGAAATCAGGGAGTTTAATAATTACAGAGAAGTGCCGTTAGTGACATCAACACCCATCAACCGGAATCAGTTCTGTTGATTTCAGAGGATTGCCACACTCTGGGGAGAGTCTCAGAAGACTCTCGGGATTCTGTGGGGATCAATGACTTTACCTTTCTTAGTTTTAAATTTTCCACCTTACTTCCAACCTATGCCATATCCCAGAACCATATTAATGAAAGGAGGGCCGAAAAATGCCACATCAGCCCTTTTCTCTGCAAAGCCAAGGGCAGTAAAACAGGATGGAGAGTAGTCTCTAGTCGACAATAAAATACTTGCCAGGCCTCCTCTTGTCCACCTGGTGGCCATACACACTCCTTTGCTCATACTTAGCTTTTCAAATAGCCTATCATGTTGATGTCTAAAACTCTTCAGTTGTGACTTGTGTAACAAAATCATATGTATTTACTCTATTTCCTAAATGAAAAATAAAATCTTAAATCTTGGTAATTACTAAAGTCCAGACAAGAAATTTACAGACTTCCATGTATATACGGACAAATTAAAGTTCTTTTAGTAGCTGATAACCAAAAATTAGGCTCCTATCCCAAAGAACATTGAGCACCAAAGCTCATGGGTACAGTGTTTATAAAGGAACAACACCATAAAGACATCATTTTCAGATAGAGGTATAGGGAACATTTTGGGGGTGGGTATATATTTGGCAGATATTTATGGTTAGAGTCATGGAAACCTGGAATGTGTTTCCATGGTAGACATGACTGTTGGAGGACTTGAGGCTGGAAAGTGCCTGAGCAGACACAAGTGGAGTCAAGATAAGATCAGGACAGGACGACATTACCACAATCACATCAAATTATTCTGTTTTCTCGGAGTAATTCTCATTTCTTTTCTCTGTAAGTGCTCTTTTGATATTCTGTAGCTTCGCCAAAGAAGAGTAAGATATTTATTAATATGTGAAAACTTCCATAATGAAGGTGTGAAGCAAAGCCTATCTAGGACAGTTAGCTGGTTATGAAGTCATGTTGGCGATTTTCTCCCACAGTGTATTGTTCCAAGTTCAGTTTATCTCAGTTCACATCATGATATTCTTGACTGGTTTATCTCAGTCTGTTAAAGCTGCTAAAAGAAAATATATAGGCAGAAGTTTCCATGTCCTGGCAGCCACTTCCAAATTACCACAGAGGCTTATATTAATTATAAATACTTGGCCAATAGCTCAGCCTTATTACCAGGTAGTTCTTACAACTTAAGCTGTTTCTATTCATCTATGTGCTGCCCCAAGTTTCATGGCTTTAACCTCTCTTCCATTTTGTGGTCCATCCATCTGATTCATTCTCCATCTGGTTGGCGACTCCTCTGACTCCACCCTTGCTCATCCCATCATTCTTACTTCAGCTTTTCCACCTAACTGTATTTTGTTCAACTATTGGCCAGTCAACTTGTTTATTAAACCAATTACAGCAACAAATCTCCACAGTGTACAAAGGGATTATTCCACAGCAAAAACAGTATAGACTGGATAATTCAGAATAAAAAATTATGGAAATTTATTTCTCACAATTCTAGAAGCTGAAAAGCCCAAGGCCAAAGGGCACCCTATTGAGTATCTGGTGAAGGTCTCTCCCTCCCTCCCATATTCTGTGTCCAATATGATATGTTGGTCCCAGAAAGGCTGAAGAAGACAAAGGGGCCCAGATTCCTGTAAGACCTTTAAGAAAGGCAGTAAACTCATTCATGATGTATAATCACTGTGACCTAGTTGCCTCTTTGAGCCCTTACCTCGCAGTACAATTGCATTAAGCTTCAACATAATTTGGATTATGTCTCTCTATAAAATTGGGAACAAATGTTCAGATATCAGCCCAGGCTTTTGTGTCTAAAGCCCAGATGCTTGAACTGCAGGTCATGACCTGACATGACAAATAACTGAATGTGGCAGTTGTGAGAGTTGGCAACCATACAAAATTTCTGAGCACAGCCAAAGCTTAATTCGAAATCAAAATAAAATTTGCCCTGGTGTGGTGGCACATGTCTGTATTCTAGCTAGCACCAGGTAGGTGGAAGCAGCCAAGGCCAGAGTTTGGATTCATTCTTAGCTTCATAATTTGAGGCTAGCCTGGGCTATTTCAGACTCTCTCTTGAAAATTCAAATCAGAACAAAATCAAGGCATGGTGAATCTGAGGTGCTTCTGGTAGCACTCAGCCATCTTGTATCCTGTGACTTCACTCTGTCAGAGGCAGGCAGATCTCTGAGTTCAAGGCCAGTCTGGTCTACCAAGCGAGTTTCAGGACAACCAAGGCTACACAGAGAATCCCTATCTTGAATAACAACAAACAGAAAGAACTCCTGAACTTAGGAGGTGAAGGGAGAAGGTAGAGGGGAGGAAGTAGGGGTGGATTTGATAAGAATATATTAAATGTACATATGAACTCCTAACAATCACTAAATGAGGACCACCGAGATGGATCAGCATATAAAGACTTGTCACTAAATCTGCTGACCTGAGTTCCATCCCAGGACTCATGTTGAAGAAGGAAAGAAACCACAAGTTGTCCCTCTGACCTACACACACGTGCACGCGAGCACACACACACAGAGAAAGAGAGAGAGAGATAATAAAGTTTAAGTGATTGAATAAACTTAGCTTGGGATTAGTATATAATTTACATATATGTATGTGTATATATAATATATATACGTGTGTGTATATACAGCATATACAAATATTTTCTAACAATTTCTGAAATGGTCCTAAAACATACTTCTGCCATTTTGCACTACATATTTTTCAAAGCAGCTTTTTCAACATTGATGGTTATAACATTAAAATATCAATTGTCTCTGAAAAACACTGATGTCCTTCAATATCAAATATTCATCCAAAACTGAATTCTTTATAGAAAGTTAAACAAACATATCTATCTCATCACTATGAATTTTGGTCATAGCCAATAAATGACAAAATTATATATGGTGCAGAATTATTTTGAAATAAATTTCTTTATGATTTGTTTTCACTAAATGTTTGATTTGCATTCCTATTTTATATGCTTATATACCTGGGTGTCATATAAAATTTATCAGGCAAGAAAGGGTTGTAAGTGAAAAAAGTTGATGTACCTCTCCAGGGCTCTTGGTGTGAGCCTCTTAGCCCTGCACTACTGTAGCCATCAAGTAACTTTTACTGCACACATGAATGTCCTAACAGTCTCCCAAAAGAATACTGTTATAAAACATCAGGAGAGAGACCTTGACAGGTGAGGGCCGTGGACTGGAGACAAATACACCCTGCAGACAGAGCTTGAGTGTGGGGTTTATTGAAAGAAGGATAAAGCGGACTGAAGATGGGGGGGGCCACCTGCTTGCCTCTTCAGAAGAACAGCAGGAAGAGAGAAGGAGTAGGAAGGGGGGACTTGTCTCTTAAAGGGGCCTTTGCTCCTGTGTACAGTCAGGATCCTGCTCTCCTTGCACAGAATGGTGGCTCACTGTGCGAGGTTCCCAGGGGGCAGGACCAAGGTATGCCTGGATGCTGACAAACACTCTAGCTTTGTGCGTACTTCTTTCAGCCCACTTAGTTAGCATTAATTATCTGCCCCCTTGTTTCTTGACAACAAAGCAATGTTGTCATCAAGAATGCCATTTCCAGCTGGTAACAAATGCTGGGACGTTGGGCATCCTGGAATTCTGGCTGCTAGCTAAGATACATCAACATGCAATGGATTACAAGCATTATTATGCCCTGACCAGACGAATTTTTTTCTTGAAAATTACTATTTTTAGGTCAGAGACTCTTGGGTTGTAAGGACAGAAGGTACAAGATTTGTAATAGATGATCAGAGGACAATAGGAATGCATTCCCTCCGTGTCTTCACACCTAGATTTGAATACAATCAGAAAAAGATAAAGTATCCAAAACTGATTGGCAGTCAGAAAACACACAGTCATATTTCACATTTTCAAATCCACAACAGTAGCCGAATCTTCATCAGGCTGTTTCGCCATTCTGTTAAACCAATTATTTTGGCACCACGCAGGAAGTACCAGCAAATACTGCAGTAGTGTTTACATTTATATATAAAGTGGATTTCTTAGTTAAAGCAATGCTGATTGTAATGTCTCGCTATCACAGGAAGTATTCAGTTATTTTTCAGGTGAAGTTGCTAAAATCATGGGGCAGGGTGAGCAAATGCTGTATAGCATAAGTGTTTATTCTAATTGGATGAAGATTGCAGACATCTTCAAGAGAGTATTCCATGGTGATGATATTTTGCAGCAAAGGCCAACCAGTCTTCCATATAAGCATTTATGCTGTCTCTACTATTAGCATGCTGGGTGCTCAGCTGTGATTGTTACCCTCAGTGTTAAATCTACACATTAGCTTTCCATCCTCTGTCTTCTTATCTTGGCTGCTGGTTTCATAAACCATGGCTGGAGTAAAGGCTTACTGAAATCCACACATCTCTTTTGTCTACCTGATGAACAACCCCCCCAAGTGTGTGTGTGTGTGTGTGTGTGTGTGTGTGTGTGTGTGTGTGTGTGTAGAATTAAACCCAGGGCCTTGTACATGCTAGACAAGCTCTTGACTACTCATACTAATGAGCTTCCTGTTTGTGCTCATGAGCTTCTTGCTTGTACTCATAAGATGCTTACTCTACCTCTCAGTAATGGGATTCCAGGTGTGGACCAACACACCCATTGAGAATTCCTTTCTCATTTTTATTTATTTATTATTTATTTTAATTTTATGTGGATGGGTGTTTTATTGACATATATATATATACATATATATACATATATATATGCATGATGACCACAGAGATCAAAAGAGGACATCAGATCCCCTGGACTGGAGTTGAAAGATACCATATGGGTGCAGGGAATTGAACCCAATTCCTCTGGGAGAGCAGCCAATGCTCTTAACTTCAGAGCCCTCTCTTTAGCCATGAGAGAGACTCATTTCAATGGAAACATTTTTTATTATAAATATGCTCATGCCTAATTTAAGTTAGATCAATCATAAACTTCTTTGTTCTTCCTGTAATTGTCCTTCAAATCTTCTCTCATAGTTAAGAACTATGGGAGTTAACTACATGCACATAAGCTTAGTCATGCCTTTAACATGTCATGCTGAAATCCAGAAAGTCATATGATGTGTCAATTAGGTGATGGAGTTCTGTTACACATTCTGGAATTCACGTCTTGGCAGAACACGCAACACTTAATCCGTTAGCTGTAACTTAAATGGCATAGTCACTTGGTATTTTATGTTTGATTACAATCTGTACTAGGGCCAAGCAATGAGCCAGGCACTGTGTTTTCAAAGTGAGGCTATTTCTTATCCCAAACAGAGCATGCCTTTATGCCCAAACTCTGTGGTCACGTTGTTTGATTCTATTATTAGGACTGCCAAAGACGGTATGCTAAGGCCATGTGAATTACAGCTGATTATACTACAATTGTATCTATAGCTGAAATGGAGAAAAAGCTTTACATGGCAGGCTGGACCTGCTGCAAAATTCTCTCTTGCTCTGGGGTTAGTCACAGCTAGTGCCCTGATAGTACTCAGTCAGTGAGGACAATAGCATCTTTCTATGTTGTTTGCGTGCCCTGCCAAAGCAAAGTTCTTCACCAAACATTGAGAAGCCATTCCCATAATAGATGGTACAGGGTGCATTAATTTTCTTTCCTTCTTATTCAGCAGTGCTGGGTATTGAACCGAAAACCTCACATATGCTAACACAGTGCTCTGCCACTGAGCTGCATTCACCCCTTCTTTCTTCCAAGTCAAAAATTCTTCAGATCCGAAGGATCTCAATATCCTTCTGATCAGGCATCGAAAAGTATTACTGAGGTAGCAGGTACCTGAATACGCATAAGCTCATTTTCCTCTGTTGAAATCATGTATTTCACAACTTTACTTTGAGTATTTATGACCTCCAGGTCCAACCATGTTGTCTATACAGTGAACTAGTGTGATGTCCTATGAAGCAGGCCCTGTGATCTAAGGTGCTCTAGACAAGATCAGTTCAGTTCCTTTCATAGTCTTCCTGTGCATACCAGTCACCCAAGGGTTACCTGTAAGTCTTGTCAGTGGCAGCTTTGATGCCAGTGGATCCAGAATGGAAGCTCAGCTTTTACATTCTCTACAATTTCCCAGGAGATGGTAACACTGCCACTCTGCAGAACAGACTTTGGACAGAGAGTCGAGTTCCTGTAGGACAAGCAGAAAGTTGACATGCCCCACTGAAAGTAGGGGATGATATGCTGTCTTTTTCTCAGGAAAAAAAAAATTTTGCACTTACTGTATAATGTTCCTTATATGTATGTTTTTAGGGATGACTATTTGGCATTGGACAACAAATTAGTGTGCTCTTCCCTAGAGAAAATGGCCCCTTCTACTCTTAGCTTTCCTTACTTGCCTATAGTATTTTTTTGGAGGATTGAGGCCTTATGAGCTTTTTTTTCCCGTACGCTTTGGCACGTCCATTGATGTCGTTCTTATTCAGCTCACATTTGGGAAGTCATGTTGGCGAGATGTTATGTGTGTAGCTCCTGGCATTGCTAGGAGACACAACCTCACAGCTGATTCCCTCATCCTCTGGCTCTTACAATCTTTCTGCTCCCTTTACACAATGATCCCTGTGCCTTGGGTGTGGGAGTATTTTGTAGACGTAGCCTTTGGGACTGAGCTCCGCAACTCAGCACATTGATTGGCTGTGGTTCCTTGATGAAGAGTAAAGGCTTCACTTATCTGTGGATGTAAGGACAGATGTTATAGGTTGTCACTAGGGATTATGTTACTTAGTACAGTGGTGGTTGTAGATTTAGCAATATACATATATATGTGTGTGTGTATACATATATAAATGTATATGTATATATATGCATGCACTAACAATTAACAAAATAAATGGCTATGAATTTGAAGAAAAGTGGGGAGGGATATATGAGATGGTTTAGGGAGAGGAAAGGCAAAGGAGAAGTGTTACAATTATATTATAGTTTCACAAAATAAAAAAAAAACATATTTGCTCTTGGGGAATCTGTGGAAGAAAGACAATGTTGGAACAGCACTTTCATGATAGCTGGGGAAGTCTGTTTGATGTACCAACAAAGACTTGGTATTTTAGCTGGGCGGTGGTGGCGCATGCCTTTAATCCCAGTATGCAGGAGACAGAGGCAGGTAGATCTCTGTGAGTCCGAGGCCAGCCTGGTTTACAAAGCAAGTTCCGAAAAAAAAAAAACAAAAAACAAAAAAACAGCAATAACAAAAAATACTCCATGTGTGGAAGGATAAATATAATTAGAAAATTAGAGAAGCTGCCTGATTAAATTGTGATAATACTCTCTCATTCTCCAACAGGAATTCTTTTTCCACAGAGGGCAAATAAGAACACAAAAGAGAATTTGATAGAAATAATCTCTCTGTGAATATGGTATACCTAATCTCTTAGTCCCTCTAAGAAATAGTTTTTTTCTGTTATTTACTTTTATCTTATATGTATGTGTGTATATGAGGTGTTTTGTGAGATATATGCATGCATGCATTCATGTGTTTGAGTGGAGAACACTAGAATTATAGAGCCACATGTCACAGTAGCTGGATTTTACAGGGATTCTGGGGGTTCAAACTCAAGTTGTTGTGTTTTCGCAGCAAGTGCTTTATCCACCGGGCCCTCTCCCCAGTCCTGAAGGGTTGTTTTAAAATACAACGCATTTCAGAGGGTTGCACTTGGCCCTTCCTGTCATAATGTGACCTTCACACCTGGCGAGATGAGTATGCTCGTGTTGTGACTGCCAAGAATTCTCTGCCACTCTCCTCCGTACATTTTCAGAACTAGGGAGGCATTTTCACTGGGGGCTGTAGATCCCATTTCTCGTGTTCTAAATGGAGTTGATATTAAACTTTTTATCAACTGACTGCTCCTAACAGGTTACAAAGATTACTTGCATTGGTTTATAAGCAGTACGCTCTGAGCTCTGGAAAGTCAGGATGTTTCTATGTATCCAGTGTACAATTACTCTGATAAAGAGCTGCTGTGGAGAGATACTGAGAAGATATATTTGGGTCATACTAATGGCAGGCATGTAGGGATTTCTTCAAGAAGTTCACAATTGCCCATAAAGGATTTCTGTGCATATTTGAGGCTTGGGAATTAGCCCAAGTTTCTGCTTTGGTGCCTGAAGTCAGATCTTTTCTTCCTAGGACTATTGAGAACTCTTTTTCCCTCTTACTTATACAGATTAAGTAGTTCTTTATATGGCTGTCCGTCTACTTCAGTAATAGGAACATCATGGACACCACCAGTGATTTCTGTGGGCTCCTGCAGCCAATCTAATTTTGATTCTACACCTTATACTTATCACAATGGCGACTTTACCTTTTCATAGGTATATAATTACCAGTCACTTACCACTCTTGGGTACTTTCAACTCCCAGGGCAACCAGAAGACCTTTTCCAGTGACTGTGTCCCAAACTGTCATTCTCAGCTTACAGAAGAGAGCTACACGCATGCATCCTTTGAAAGATTCTGTGCTGTCTCATTCTTGCAGCCCTCAATACCTTAGTAAAAAGTACCCCCCCCCAACCCTCCTGAGAGCGCGGTGAATGGGCTTTATGAAGAGAAGAGATAAACTCAGCTTTATCACTCTTACTTCCATAAACCTTTGGATTTCTTCCTCTATATCCTACCAATGAAATTCTGACCATTCAAACCTGGAAGAAAACAAGCTGGTAACTATTCAGTTAGCCAAGGAAACTATTAAAGACTATCTTAGGAGATAAGAAATTGGCTAGAGAGTATCTACTGACTATACATGTATCAATGAAGCTGTCATTCCTTTTTCTCTTACAATTCTGGTCTTCTCCTGAGCTTCGCTACTGTAGCTGTGCAAGCATTCTCTTTTAGTAGATATTCTACCTTTCCCAGGTCAGACTTTATAATCATTGTTTCGAAATTTATAGGGATTTGTTTGGGGCAATGAATCTAGAATCAAGGAAATCTGAGGGCATGGGGCAGATTGGGATCCCTTTGGAAGGCTATGGTTTCACAACCAGCCCTTCACTGCTCTTTAAGCAAGACAAGGCTAACAGCCTCTGTGACTTCTGGGTAGCAAGGACAAAAATCACAAATGCCTTCACGGAAAAGAGAGAGGATCAATCAGCGTGATTCATCCTGGGGCCGCGGGCACACAAGCCTTAGTTTCCGACAAAAATGACATCGAGTTTAGGTGTAGTACAGTTAAGATTTACACACTTTAAAACGAATATTTAAATACTACATCTCTATTTAGTTCTAAGTATCAGTAACATTGGTCATTGAATTCACTAATGATGTTTAATTATTAACATCTAATAGTTGTGTATCCTAAAGCAAAGAGAAATATGTACTAATCACTTATTTGGATTTATTTGGCTCTTAAATTTGTTTCAGTTACTAGCTAGCATTATGGTCATGTTGGTGGGGTTTGTAATTAAATGGTACATATACTCTCAAAGAAATTATTCTTAAAATGATGTAACTGTTTTAGCTCAGTTGTAGAGAGAATACCTGGTTTATTTCTAACCTACATAAGGAAGCTAAGCTTGATGTCTCTTGGCCAACTAATGAAGAAATGCTATAATGTATAGTGTGTGTGTGTGTGTGTGTGTGTGTGTGTGTGTGTGTGTGTGTGTTAAACACTGGTCACAGTTGCCACAGTGTACATGTGAAAATCAGAGGACAACACTGGGTGTCAGTCTTGGCCATCTGCCTGGTTTGAGACAGAATCTTCTATTTTTTTACTACAACATACTCCAGGCTAATTGGCTTCAGAGTCTCAGGAAACTGTCTTGTTTCCTATCTTGCCATAGGAAAGCTGGGATTACAGATGTGCACTACTGAGTCCAACTTTATGTGGTTCTAGAGATTTGAATGAGGTCCTCATGCACTTGCACAGAAAGTGCTTTATCCGGCAAGGCGTCTCTTCAGTCCCTGTATTTCATCCTTAAGTATTCTAACAAATTATTTTAAATAGTTTATTAAGAAATAGTAAATCATGCCATCATCTTTGAAGCAATGTCACCACATGGAGTCATACTTCGACCAGTATCTTTTGGAGGAAATGCAGAGTCATCATTTAGCCCTCCATGTAAATTGCTTTAAGATTAACTTCTAAACAGAACATTAAAATGCATAATCCTCACCTGCATGATATTGCTTTGGTAATCGCTGTCTCCATTTAAGAAGTACTTCTATTTAGCCAAGATAAAACACATGCCAGTGTTTAATTCTCCAGACGAGCTCCATCCAATCTAGACACATGTCCCAAATAAGATGGCAACTTCACTAAAGCCGGTGCTTTGGTTTGCACAGAGATTATAATGGAATGATAATTCTCTTGACATTAATGCATGTTTATTTATAAGCAACCAGAAATGATTGAAAATAAAAAGTTTCAAGTAATAAATTATTTGAAATAGACATATTGAAAAAATGAAATGATATAAAACTGCATAAAAAAACAGAGCATTTTTTTTTCTAAATGGATGCCTGATTGCTTTTCTATCCCCCCTGAAGGTTTCCTTCAGCTTCGAAAGATAAATTACACAAAAAGGACAAGTTTCCATTAATCTGCAGGTTGACATTCTTATAATAAAAAAAGAAGAATGTTTAAATAAGCTAAGGGTTGGTCAGAGTATCAAAAGCAGGAAGCCAGGAAGAGGAGGTGAATGTGCCATCCTTAATTTGTGCAGGCAGGGAGTTGGAAATTTAACACTAAAACCTACATCCAGCTAGCGAACAGTTGTTTGTGGAAAAATAATCAGTCCTTTAGGACAAATTTATTCTTTCTGAAAACCATGTACATTGAGTTAACTAACTGCTTGATTTATTAATAACCTCTGTGCATAAACTTCAGCTTGAGATTCCGAAATTTGGGGAAGGACATTAGTCTGTGTGCAGGTTTAGCTCTTTGTAGACTTCAGTTACATTTCAGTGGCTGGAGGAATTGATGTCTGAATCACACAGAGTGGGAAATGCGTGTATGATGGCCACTCAGGTGTCTGACCCCGTGCTTATGGGCAGGAGTCCTACGTACCTGTAAAGACAATAAATCAGCAAAGCCCACTCCGCCACTCCCTGCATCTCACATGTCGGCTCCCTCCTCCCAGTTGTGCAGGACAAAGGCTTTAGAATCATCCTTGAATTCTGTTCCTTCTGTCACACCTGCAGCTCCAATCTGTCAGGACATTCTGTCAACTGCATGTGCAGAATAGTGTCTGACTCCAATCACTTCTCGCCCACTTAACAGTAATATCCTGAGCTATTCAAAAGCCTTAATGGCTGCCCTGGTTCCACCTTGACTTCTTGGTTCTCCATAAAGCAATCAAGGTGTCAGATAAGAGATTCATTTGTACAGAATTCTTGTGATTACGCCTATGGATAGGATATGGTTTGATTTTTGTCTCTTAGAGATTCTTGAATGGCATGCGTGGTCCCCAAAACGTATTGACATAGTGGAACGTAGTGGGTGTGGTCCAGTGGAAAGCAGATCACTGAAAAGATTAAGACAATTTCAGCAGGATCTTGTCAGTTCCTATGAGAAAAGGTTGTTACATATTAAAAAAAAAAAAGACAGTGACCCTAGGTCTTGAATCACCAATTGCCCTTGTCTTACCATGTGACCGTTCCTTTTCACTCTCAGTCCTGCTCCATGGATATAATTGACAGAACCAGAACAATTTTCCTGGATCCACACAGAGACTTCCAAATGCATGACCTAAGAAAACTGCTCCATACAGTCTGTGGCATCAGGCATTTCAGCAGAGCAGCTAAGACTGCCCTTGTCTAAGAAACAGAACTTAAGAGGACGACCTTTGGTCAAATGGTTTGTTAAGACACTTTGTGAGGTAAAACCAACAAGGAGGCAGGAGAATGGGACAGCAGAGGGTGTGCAGGCCACCAAGTAGGGGTGTGGCCTTAGACCATGCACCACCCTTAGCCCTATTTTAAGATACTAAGATAGTAAGAGCTAGGGTATAAAATTATTGACTCTGTCTTTGGCAAAGTATGCAGCCAGGACCTGTGTATTCCTGTGTCGGATGTTAATTTTTGCCCACTCTCTTTTCTCTTCCTTGAACAAAGCAAGCAAGTTCCTAGATTATTTCATTCTCCCTCTTTCTAGGCGGTTCTTCTATATACCACCACGTTCTCACTCATTGTCTTCTATGAAAGAGTAGGATTTCTCTGGCTTACCTATTGCCCTCCCCCTTATAATGGTCTACCTATCTCATGTTTAAACACATCTTGTGATTTTCTCTACTCAGATGTAAACTCCATCACAACAGAAGCTCTGCTTCATTCACTGCAATGCCCCAGAACCTTGTGCAGTGCCTAGAACTGTTGTATGAATGACGGTGAAAGGAGGTACCTTTCACAGCATTGGGGGAAGACCACTCTTCAGGAGTACCTAGACCCTCTCCTCTTTCCATCTCCATTACCAAAAGTAACACATGGTATCAGCAGACCTATGAGTTAGCTTACTCAACGGTTGGTGAATATTTCCCTTGCCCCTTGGTATTTGGGAGTGGGATGCTCTTTTCAATCTTATGACTCTGTAAACAAAAGATCCTGTCACTTCAAAACTTAAGCTATGGAGTCAGCCGTGGTGTCTGTCAATGGATAACTGCAGAAAGGAAACATGGTGTATACAAACAATGTGATGTATTTAGTCATAAAGAAGAACAAATTAATGTCATTTGTAAGAAAATTGAAAAAACCTGGAGCTCTGAAGTTAAGTGAAATTTCAGACTGAGGAAGGCAAGTATTACATCTTTTCTCTCACTCACGGTTCCTGGATTCTATAGAGACACAAAGTCATTCATAGATACACATATACATGTACGGCATCAAAGTACAAGTGAGACTGTCGGGAGCAATGGATGGAAATGGGGGAGGGAGAGAAAGGGAACAGTGCATGAATAGGGACAAAGTACAAGAGATATTCACATGCAAACATCTTTAATGAAATCAACCACAAAATACAATAACTATATCACAATAAAAAATTATAATAGGCTTCCTTACTGTGCACCAGCTCTCTTGAAATCAGATAACATCAGTACTAGAACCTGAACCATACCCATATTACTGGGTTACCAGGTTATCTGTGGGGTATGCCATGCCATCTGCCTACTTCTGGAATGCAGAGATTCAAGCTAGAAGAAGAGATACTCTGTGGGGAGTGCTCCCAGCTAAGACAGGATCCAGGGACTAAATTCCACCTGGGTCTGGACTTCCCAAATATCTCTACTTAATTGAAAGCCCATACAAGATCACAAGAAGGCTGGCGTCCTGCACTACATTCCCCACAAGAACAACCTGTGTGGAAAGACAGAAGAGGAGATGGTTCATGTGGGCATTTTGGAAAACCAGGTTATGGGCTCACAGATTAATGTTATCATGGTCTGCTGCAAAGCTGAGTTTGAGAAGAAGCCAGAGTACTTAGAGGACCTCCCTGAAAAGATGAAGTCCTATTCCAAGTTCCTGGGAAAGTAGCCATCATGGTTTGCAAGGGATGAGACAACCTTTGTGGACTTCCTCAATTATGATAGTCTTGACCAGCAACACATGGTTGAACTGAAGTGTCTGGACATGTTCCCATCCCTGAAGGACTTACTGTCCCGCTTGAGGTTCTGTAGAATATCTCTACCCATATGACATCTAGCTGCTTCCTTTCAGGGTTTCTGTGTTCGAAGACAACCCTATGGGGTGACCAGTAGTAGGACCTCATAACCAACCAAGAGGAGAGATCCATGGCGATGTTTACTGGCTCTTGACTGGGGCACAGTTGGCTCCCCACATCCCCATGTCAGTTTTCTCATTCCTTTCTCCCTTCAATCCCCTCCTCTGAAAGACCCCTTTTCTGCCCAGATTGCTCAAGTCCAGCCTCTGTTAACCTCAGCACCCCATCCTTTCAGCAAAGACCCCTCTACTCCTTCCTTGTCCTCATCCTGATTCCAGACAGTCCTAGGATTTGGAGGGGTTGAGGATGAGATATGTCAGCCTCTGTACCTCCAAGCACTGCCAGTGAGTCTAGTCTTCAATGAAGGGCTTCCAGCCCTGCCAGAAAGACCAGCTCCCCTAGTGTGCCAACCCTGGGACAAGAATTGGCTGCTTTCAAGTCTCATCTCTTCTACCATCCCTCTGCCCCTCTCACAGTCCCTCTGTCTGTTTCTCTCCCTTCATCCTTTTGTCTTCCCCTCCCTTAAAAATGCTAAGACACTAATACTTATTACTTGGAATTAAGGTAGGAAAAAAGCGAAGTTTCTCTTTAGGAAACTGAAGGTCCCTTCTGCTGCTGCTAGCCACAGCTCTCTACGGAAGGTTCACCTTAGACATATCTAAATGCCTTGAAAAAAATGAAGCCAATAGAAAGCAACATAATTACTATTACTTTATAGATAAATAATAAACTACAGCTCCTAGTATAGCAAATAGCAACAAACTTTTCCATCTTAATTAGCATTAATAGGTTGTCCTTGATAGTCAAAGGGAGGTCAAGGGAGAGGAAGCCTAACAAGCAAGCCTGCTCCCTCTTCCACAAAGACCCTGAGGCCCCCAGCTGTAGACTTGTCCTCTGCTACCCAAATCCAGGCAGATACACGAAGCATTCACATTGCCCTAGGAGGAGTCTCATTATGCTTTCATATTTTCTTGTATTTAAATATTAAATGGATATTCCCACATGAAGCATCCTCTCTAAATTAACTCCTTTCTTTCTAGAAGTATCATATTCTCCAAAACTGTATACCTACATTATAAAGAGTATCATAACAGAAAACTGGGATTGTTGATGGCAGTGAGAACAATGCCATGCTTCTGGTATTTATTTGCATAATTGTGGCTCTGCTGTTTCGTTTCTAAGGAGGCATCTTTACTCTACCTGTGCCAGTCTTCAGAAATAAGGTCTTGATGCCTGCCTGATTTATCTGTTTGGGGTTTGAGTACTATAGACAGGATGATTGCGGCAAAACTGTCCAGCTAAGAGAGAGTAAAGACAGTACTAAGAAAATGAATGTCTTCTGTGGAAAACAGAAGAGGACAAAGGAGAGAAATGAAGGGAAAGGATGCTCATGGATGTATGATGAACTCACATCCTGCTAAGTCTACTCCAAGTCCATTGAGTGCCTCCAACTTCCCAGATGCCCTAGCTTAGGAAGAGTGTTCTCAGGGTGTGTGCCTGGCAGGGGACTGTAACTTTTTGTTATTGGTACAGTCACCCAGCACTCCAAGAGATTATCACACTGTGTATCACTAGCCCAGGAAAAAAGTAAGACTTCAATGTTTGAAGGTTTAGGTTCTACTGAATATTTTTTACTTTACATCACCATAAGTCAAAAAGTCATAAGTTGAACTGTTATAAATCAAGCACACTCTGAATTGGTTTTGTAAGACTACTATTAAAAAATACTAGACGTTTTGTGACTTAAGCAAAAATATATTGTGGGAATTCTGCCAAATTCTAAGTATATCTACCCCAGTTATACATTCTAGAACTGGGGAAATAACTAAAAGATGAGTTTGGGGACCTACTGTGAATCAAACTTTAGCCAAGACTTCATTAATCACCTAACTAACCCCCACAAGCCCCTACTGGCATCTTGGGGTCTCCTAGAATCATTGTCAATTCTGAACCCATGTCAAACAGACCTCAGAAAGTCTGATTGTTTCCTTTCTCCCAGTGCTTAGTTGCCCTTGTAAAAGACCTCAGGTCCCTCTGGGGAAGGACCCTCTGGCTAACAGTAAAGCATGTAGCTATTTTATCAAGGCCCCTTTTCAGGAGAAGTTGGCTGTCGCTTCATTCAAGGGGTTCTGAGTCTGCAAAGTGGCTCGTCTGGTTCATGCCACAATCCAATGTAGCCTTTCTTTCATTTGTTTGAGAATTTTTCTGCTTATATAGATTAAACAAAAAATGCAGTAGGCTTCTTATCTATTTCATGCCTGGGAACATCATGATGGATTATGCCAAAGATCCATTTAAGTCATGTCACTATAAAAATCACTTTTCCATTATGGGTCAGGCCAAAACGGACATTGCTTTGTCGATGTGCCCAGTACGATAACTGCGATCACCTTGACTTTGGCAGTTCAGTTCTGCCACCTAGCCCCAGCGGCTTCAGGGCCCAACTAAACCCACTGCATTAGTCCATCCAAATGAGAATCAGCGTCTCCAACCCTAAGGTCTGGCACAAGGAAAAGGGTGGCAACAAAGCTTTGTAAATGTGCTGGTGCCCTCACCATTCTGTGTCTTAGAGGATTAGTGAATGGCCTTTCCATTCATTGTGGAGGATTAGGTTTTACTCATAATACCCACCTTAGCCTCGCAATTGCCCTTATCAATAAATTCAGCCTGATCCATTTTTCTGTTTCTTCCACCATTATTCCACACCTTTAAAAATCTATTCCCACACACATTCCCCAGACTTCTGCTTGAATGAATTAGCAAACTCATTAAGCTCCGTATCGTCTACCACACCTCCTCATGGACTACACTTTTTACCTTCCCTCTAGGAGCCTGCTTAGCCATCTACCTTGTTATAGGACTATAGGCAACTATCAGTGGTCCCTGAGTGACATCAATATTGTCTTGCCTGGCATCTTCTTCAGAGACACTACTGCTGGTTTAGCAGATAATGAAGGATTAATTTCCTCAGTCAATAGCAGAAAAGGCAGCCTTTCAATAGGTGACGGTGGGAATACATCTTCTGCTGAGGATGGAGAGACTACTCCCTCAGGTGAAATACACCTTTGAGGATCTGAGGGTTCAAAATTCTCACACATCCCCATCACAAGTTACAGGGTCTCATCCTTTATCAATTAATGCCCTCATTTTAACCAGGAATACCCTCCGAGGCTGGGACTTGAATTTTCACTGTAATTCAGCCAGTCTTACAATGAGGGCTTTGGGTTGATTTTCAGATACCTGAGCTCTGTGGCTTAAAAAGAGAGAAGATTCTTTTCCAGGGCATACATTAAAAAAAAAAATCAGTCTGTTTATGCACACCTGAAGCCTGCCAACTTTACCACTGAGTTCACTATTGTCCCTCGCCGTATTCTGAGAAGCTAGATGTTGGTTCATTTTATCACAGAGTTCATTCTTCTCCCTTGTCACTTAACCCAGAGATGCTGGGAGCAACCAACCAGGACTGTAATTTTCTTTATTTTTCTATAAATTGTCCAAAGTTTTACATACAAGATCACCAAATCTCCTGTCTCTCACAGCTGGTGAATTGGCATGATCAAATGTGTCTGTCTCCATCAGTTTGTAAAGCAGTTTACACCATGCGATTTTGGTACCCTCCATGCCTCTAGGAGAGATTTACATAGCTGGGAAGGCTTCGGTAACTGTAGGTGTCTGCAAACTGGAAAGCATATCCCGGATACTTAAAAAAAAGTCACTTATGTTTATGTTGCGCTACTCCGGAACCACTTCTGGTACAAAAACCTGTATTAGTCAGGGCCCTCTAGAAGGAACTGAACTGATAGAATGAAAAAGAAAGGAAATTTATTAGAATGACTTGGGGCTTTGGTCCAGCGAGTCCAACAATGGTTGTCTACCAAAAGAAAGTCCGAGAATCCAGTAGTTGTTCAGTCTACAAGACTGAATGTCTTGGATGATCTTTAGTGTATGTTCGAAACCTGAAGAAATTGACTCTAATGCCGAGGACTTGGCAGCAAAGAGCAAGCTTCTTTCTTCAATGTCCTTTATATAGGCTGCCACAAGAAGGTGTGGCTCAGATTAAAGGTAGATTTTTCCCACCTCAAAAGATCTGGATTCAAGGTATATCTTCCTACCTCAAAGATCCAGATTAAAAGTGAATCATCCCACTTCAAATGATTTAAGAAAAAAATCCTTCACAAGGGTACTTAGCCACTTGGGTTTTTAGTTAATTTCAGATGTAGTCAAGTTACAAACAAGAATAGCCATCACATACAAATATTAATATGGGGGGCATGTACTCACTCATGTGCACCCATAATTTTCTTTCTCCATTTTATCTGCCTCTGGATTCAAATTCCCCAATTACAAGGAAACTATCAGACTGGGTCATGGCGCAGCTGAATGAGTTCCTTGTACATGATCATGAACAAAGACTGCATCTTCAAAGAAGTTCCCATTCCCAAGGAACATATCACATCATAAATGACTTCAGGATCCTTGGAAAGGTGTGGAAGAAAGTTGACTTGGGACCCTCCCTGAACCTGTTATCGTTTACCATAATCCCCCACCTGAGTTTTATCTATGTGGCTATGAAGTTATGGAGGATGGGGTTTAAGTCCACTCAAAGACTTTTTAGTAGTCTCTGAAAGTGGAGCAGAGTTCCAGCTCACCTGGGTGAAATGTGAAGGGCTGGTGCATGGAATCTATTCAGCTTCATAGGAAATTTAGGGAGCAGGAACAGAAATGGTAATACATGGTGCAAGGCCTTCAAACAGGGATTGACATGGCCTGACAGCATTCTAAAGAAAAGCATCTTTGTGTCAAATGCTAATAGTGTATGTAGGCAGGTATCCAGGTTTAAATAATTCAGTTTTAAGCTTTTTATAATAGACCAAAAAAAAATCTCATGTAATTTTCAATATGTCTAAAAGTAACTTGGAATTTTCTGACACTGAGGTCTCAACAATCCCAGTTAAAAGAGTGTGTGGGCAATTGGGAAAAAAGAGACAAAAACCCAACTGAGCAAGGTGCAGAGCCAGAGAAGTGGATTTTTAGAATTAAAGCTTTCAAAGTGATTAGATTTTAAAATATACGTGTGTGTGTGTGTGTGTGTGTGTGTGTGTGTGTGTGTGTGTGTGTGTGTGGTGTGTGTGATTCTTTCTGAAATGGCCCCAACTTGCCTTCTATGCCCAGAGAAGAGCTGTGGTCCCTACGCACTCAGCAGGGAGCTGCTCTCCAGCCTGCTTGCACGTAGGTGTTCTGAGGGAGGTGGGAATGGGGTCTAGCTTTTAGTGCTTGGCCTTGACAACAAACATCTTTCTTTATGTCTGTCCTAAGTTTTACCAGCTCCAGTCCCTGTCCAGGCTATCTTTCCTCCCTGATCCTGTCTCCTCATCTCAGAGATGGAGCTGTTATATGCACAGCTTCGAGAATCCTGGAAAGGATGAGTGAGATGAGCATCCTCCCATAAAGGGCCAGGACCGTACCCAGCAGGCACGAGAGCTTAGCAAATAGTATTAGTGAGAAGCACCTAGGAACACAGCTCCTTCAGCTCCCTCAACCGTGTGTTGTGAATTAACTCCCGAAGTGACACGTCTTTTACATTGTCATTTGTGCCTCTAATGAAAGGACATGCCTTGAAAAGAAATTCCAAAAGAAAACGCACAAAGGAAATAACCGAAAAATCATATACTCACACCACTATCACCACCTCCCAACCCCAAATAAAGAGGTGACAGCTATTCATCTATAACCACCAGGCATCTTAATCCAAAAAGAATCCACATCATATTATAGGTGGATGCTGTCTGAACAAAGCTTATTACAAATCAATACCACAGTGCATCTTGCCCACTTTCCCCAATTTCAAAGGGCTGGATTACCCTGCTGTGCATTTCTTCTTCCATTTCAAAGCTTGTAAGAAGCCGACAAGAGAAACTGGCCCATATAGTTCAACCGACTTCAGCGAGAAACAGCATGCTCCCTGTGTAAATATAAAAATGAGACTCAGACATCCTAAGGCTCAGGATTTCCATGCTAGTTGACCTGCCAGAAAATAAGTACCCAAATAAATAAATAATTTTAAAAACCTGCATTTTAAGAAATGTATGTGTACAGTTCTTCACAGCACCCAGAGAGGACCGTGGCATCCAAAATTAAAGCAACTCAAAGGGCAAACAATTTTAAATAAATCGTTAGGAAGCAAACATCAAAGTTCCATGTTATATGCATCTAAAGCCAGTGTGCAGTCTCTCTTTTATGCCTTGCATCTGTTCTGATTCTTCAGTTTAGTTTCAAATATAACAGCTCCGTTCTGACTCTTACCAGCTCATGGATTTTCAACAGAAGGTTACCAGAAAGTCAAAACTCTTTAGCGAGCTAATTTGGTTTACATTGTAACACAACACATTTCTCTATCAGCTAAATGGGAAGGTTTATTGTTCCAGCATTAGGAATGTGGTTTCTCGAGGTAGCTTTGGGTTGAATGGGTTACTGGAAGGATTTTGTTTTCTGAAGACTCACAGGACAGGAACTGCTTTTTGACGGAGCAATTCATGAATACCGATATGCCCTGGTCACTGTGGGTCATGCAAGGATGAGAGTACATAGTTTGTTCTTGGAGAGACAGTGTGAGTGGGGTGAGAGGTTCCACGAATGCAGGGACAAAGGAAATATTGGGAAGCAGTGTATGTGTGTTCCAAGAAGCACCTATCTTGGATTTTTTTTATTGATTTTTATTGAGCTCTACATTTTTCTCTGCTCTCCTCCCTGTCTCTTCCCTCCCCTTCAACCCTATCCCAAGGTCCCCATGCTCCCAGTTTACTCAGGAGATCTTGTCTTTTTCTAATTCCTATGTTCAGATCTATGTATGTCTCTATTAGGGTCCTCATTGTTGTCTAGGTTCTCTGGGATTGTGATTTGTGGGCTGGTTTTCTTTGCTTTATGTTTAAAAACCACTTATGAGTGAGTACATATGATAATTGTCTTTCCAGGTCTCGGTTACCTCACTTAATATGATGTTTTCTGGCTCCATCCATTTGCCTGCAAATTTCAAGATGTTGTTATTTTTTTTCTTCTGTGTAGTACTCCATTGTATAAATGTACCACATTTTCCTTATCTGTTCTTCAGTCAAGAGGCATTTAGGTTGTTTCCAGGTTCTGGCTATGACAAACAATGCTGCTATGAACATAGTTTAGCACATGTCCTTGTGGCACAGTTGAGCATCCTTTGGATATATACCCAAAAGTGGTATTACTGGGTCTTGAGGAAGGTTGTTTCCTAATTTTCTGAGAAATTGCCACACTGACATCCAAAGGGGTTGTACCAGCTTGCATTCCCACCAGCAATGCAGAAGTGTTCCCTTTTCCCCCAACCTCTCCAGCATAAGTTGTCATCAGTGTTTTTGATCTTGGCCATTCTTACAGGTGTAAGATGGAATCTCAGAGTTGTTTTGATTTGCATTTCTCTGATGACTAAGGATGTTGAGCATTTCCTTAAGTGTCTTTCAGCTATTTTAGATTCCTCTGTTGAGAGTTCTCTGGTTAGGTATGCACTCCATTTTTTTTATTGGATTATTTGTTCTTTTGATGACCAGTTTCTTGAGTTTTTTGTATATTTTGGAGATCAGACTTCTGTCCTGATATGGGGTTGGTGAAGATCTTTTCCCACTCTGTAAGCTGTCGTTTTATCTTGTTGACCGTGTCCTTTGCTTTACAGAAGCTTTTCAGTTTCAGGAGGTCCCATTTATTAATTGTTTCTCTCAGTGTCTGTGCTACTGGAGTTATATTTAGGAAGTGGTCTCCTGTGTCAATGTGTTCAAGTGTACTTCCCACTTTCTCTTCTATAAGGTTCAGTGTGGCTGGCTTTATGTTGAGGTCTTTGATCCATTTGGACCTGAGTTTTGTGCATGGTGATAGATATGGGTTTATTTTCATTCTTCTACATATTGATATCCAGTTATGCCAGTACCATTTCTTAAATATGCTTTCTTTTTTCCATTTGATTTGTTTTATTCTTTTTTTTATTCAAAAATTTACACTTCCTCTCCTTCTCCCAGTCCCCTCCCACTCCTCCATTACCCCTCCTCCTTCCCCCTGCATCCTTAAGAGAGGGCACAAGGCCCTCCCCCCTCCATCCCAGCCTGGGAAGGTGTGCATCCAAATAGACTTGGGTCCCAAAATGCCAATACATGCAGAAGAGATTGGTTCCAGTGCCATTATGGATGGCTTCTCAGTCTGCCACCATTGGCAGCCACATTCAGAGTCTGGTTTGATCACATGCTCATTCAGTCCCGGTCCAGCTGGATTTGGTGGACCAGCCCCTAGTGGTCCTGACTTCCTTGCTCATCTTCTCCCTCCTTCTGCACTTCAACTGGACCTTGGGAGCTCAGTCCATTGCTCTGATGTGGATGTGGGTCTCTGTCTCTATCTCCATCCATCGGATGAAATTTCTATGGTGATAATCAAGATATTCATCAATCTGACTATGGGACAAGGCTAGTTCAGATACCCTCTCCTCTGCTGCCCAAGTACCTAGCTGGGGACATCCCTGTGGACACCTGGGATCCCCTCTAGGGCCAAGTCTCTTGCTAATCCTAAAAAAAAAACTCCCTTAATGTAGATATCTTATTCCCTGCTCCAATATCCGCCCTTCCTCCATCTCCCACCCTCCCACTACTCCAAGCTCTCCCCAGTCCTTCCCTTCTCCCTTCTCCTTCCCCTTCTCCCCTTCCCCCAGCCCCACCCCCACCCCTATCCCCACCCCTGTGCTCCCAACTTTTGCCCAACGATCTTGTTTGCTTCCAATTTCCAGGAGGATCTATATATGTTTTTCTTTGGGTTCACCTTGCTATTTTGCTTCTCTAGGCTTGTGAGCTATAGGCTTAATGTCCTTTGTTTATGGCTAGAGTCCATTTGATATTTTTTGCTTCTTTGTCAAAAAGCAGGTATTTGAAAGTGTGTGGATTAATATCCGGGTCTTTGATTTGGTTCCATTGGTCCTCCTATCTGTTTTTATGCCAATACCAGGCTGTTTGCAGTACTGTAGCTCTGTAGTAGAGTTTGAAGTCAGGGATTGTGATGCCTCCAGAAGTTCTTTTATTGTACAGGATTGTTTTGGCTATCCTGGGTTTTTTGCTTTGCCATATGAAGTTGAGTACTGTTCTTTTGTGGTCTGTGAAGAATTTTGTTGGGATTTTAATGGGCATTGCACTGAATCTGTAGATTGCTTTTGTTAAGATTGCCATTTTTACTATGTTAATTCTACCTACCCAAGAGCATGGGAGATCTTTCCATTTTCTGGTGTCTTCTTCAATTTCTTTCTTCAAAGATTTAAAGTTCTTGTCATGCAAGTCTTCCGCTTGTTTGGTTAGAGTTACTCTGAGATATTTTATGCTATTTGTGGCTATTGTGAAGGGTGACGATTTTCTGATTTCTTTCTCAGCCCTTTTATCATCTGCCAGTCAGCACCTTCCCATATGTACAGGAGAGGGCAGTATCCCAGATGGGCAAGGAGTTCTGTTAAGGGGTTGAAGGAATAGTGAATGATGTTAAAAGTTTAGCATTAGAGAGAGTGTCTGTCGTGAGAGAAAGCTGCCATGAGGAACTGTGAACCAGGCATGCTGGACTACAGGCAAAGTGCTGGCTTTGGCTGACTTAGACAGCACTGATGTTCAACCTCCTATGTCTGTATTCTGTCAATCATGTTTTAAATAAACGCTGATTGGCCAGGCAGGAAGTATAGGCAGGTCAACCAGACAGGAAATAGAGGCGGGGAGAGAAGAACAGGAGTATTCTGGGAAGAAGGAAGATCTTCCCCAGTCCTGCCCAGACCACGGAAGAAGCAGGATGTGACCTGCCCTGCTGAAAAAGGTACTGAGCCATGTGGCTAACATAGATAAGAATATTGGGTTAATATAAGCTAGAAGAGTTAATAAGAAGCCTGAGCTAATGGGCCAATCAGTTTATCATTAATATAGACTCTCTGTGTGATTTTCTCTGGGACTAAACGGCTGGGGGACCGGGCAGGACAGAAACCCCGATGAGCAGGCCCTCATGTTACACTCCTATGCCCTGACTTATGGCAGTTCATCTACATCAATGGGGGATATTTTCTTGTACACAGCCAGCTTCCCACAAGTTTCTCTTTCCCATGCCTTGAGGCCTAAGGACAGAGCTGGGTGCTCAGAAGGAAATAATAGATGGGTCTGGTATAATAACATAAATATAAATATTTATGTGTGATTGAGAGGAAAGGCCGACTTCCCACCCCCGAGACAGCCTTGTCTCACACCCCCACTAGAAATACAAGTCGGGGCTTAGATGCCCTGTTAGCCTAGTAGCACACTCCTTTCTGTCATTTACTTGGCCTTCCTTGGTTTCCCTTCCTTTACTTGCCTGTGTTCCGTACATTTCCAGACTCAAGGCTTTACCTCAGTGTTCTTGGCAGAATACTAGAACACGAAAGGCTGGATGAGGCGTGACGCAATTGGCATTCCATGATTTCTCCCTGCAGACATTTCAAGGAACAGCTCCTGTCTCATCCAGTACCCCAGCATATCCACAGTAACTACACATGCAGGGTATTTCCTCCGAATGTGTATGCCTGCTTGGGCTCAGCACACAGGGATGTGCAGTCGTTCCAGACACTCCAATCCCATTCTACCTACAGAAAAACTGGTATTCTTCAGTCTTCAATCCAGGTGTACTTCCTTTGTAAATATCTACCTCCACCTGACTTTGCCTCGCTCTGGCACACGTGGATCTACCTTTCTCTGCCTACCATTGATCACATGATTCAGAAAGAGTTGTTCTACCTGCCTGTCTCTGAGACTTAACTCATTAGGGATATGGAAACACACATTCCCTGCCTTTCTATGAACTGCTAGGAATTTGCCTGGTAAATAAACCACCAGATGTGCAGTTCCACGACCCCAGCATAACAGTAGCATAGGGGAAGCCCATGGACTCTGGCAACCAGCAACACCAGAGCCCTTCCTTTGCTCTTATTCTCCACTGAAACTTTCCCAGGCTCTACAGTTCAGAATCTGGCCAGCTGGAAAGCAGATGAGATCTGTTTATTAGCTGAGACCCAAGTTCACACTTCACCCTTCCTCTCCACATGACCCAAATGCAGAGAGGAAAAAACCCCAAATGCAGGTTGTGTTTTTATGCCCATTGTAGTAGGAAATCATCCAGGGACTATATTTCCCTTCTCATACATATTTTGTCATGACAGCCTCATTCACGCTCCCAGCTGCTTCCCTCCATATTTTAATGCCATTCACTCTCCCTCATCTCATCAGTTTAATTCTTGTAGATTTTTTCTTTTTTGCCTAAACTCCAGAGTCAGAGTTTTTGTCTGATTCACGTTCTTGAATTGTCCACTCACTGCTGATGCAAACTAAGAACTCCGACAACGGAGGAAGCCTCAAGTGGCAAAATCCATCTCAGAGTTTCTGGCTGGCTTCAATTAGACCTACTCCCTAGTTCCAGTTAAACCTGATCCGGTTCAACGTCCCACCTTTATTTTAGAGTCTACCTTCACTTTTCGCTCTAACTCTCTGTCTACTCTTACACACTGGAGATCCAGCCTTCCCATTCCCTCCCGGCATCTGATGTCCATTGATGTATCTTCACAGTAGCTGTATCTATCCACTCAAGGCTTTGACTAATCTTCCACAGCAGCGTTCCCTTCATCTCTGGTGCTGAGCTGGCTGTTGGAGTTTGCGTTCCATCAGAGAAGATTCCTCTTGGGTGTCTCCGTTATGTACCCTGCTGCTCCTCAGGATTTAGTCCAGGCATGTTACCCCTGTAAAAGCCTATCCAGGGAGAACTCAAGATTCCTATGAAGTATTAATTTCCTCTTCTTTTCCCATTTGTGACTTCCTCTAGGCTCCTTGAGACCTACAATCTTTCTCCTCCCCATCTTCTCCAGCTGTGATCAGTGAGATACAAATCATGGCTATTTCACCTCCCAAAAGTTCTGCTGTGTCCACCTATGCTGCTGGAGCCTCGCCGCTACTGCAGGCTGTTGAAACCTTCCTCACCTTTGGTTCCATTATAGTCTTTCATAGCTGATATTCCCGTTCATTTCTCTCCTTCAGTCCTTTCCTGTTCATAGAAGGGCATGAGCCAAGGTGGATTAATTCATGCCACACAGCATTATGTATTAGAAAGAACCCTTAAATTGAGGCCAGGAAACCTTACCACTAGCAAACCGAATAGTAACCATCATCCTGTAAGACCTAAGCATCCTCTCTAGACTATAAAAAAAAAAGGATCAGTGATTTCTGTATCTCCTTCCAGTTTTCTTTCTAACACCTTTATTGGGATATAATTGGTATCATGAAGTTTAACAGTCTAAAGAATGCATTTCAATATTTTTGTATGTGTTCTACGGTAATCATCATAATCTAATTTTAGAGTGTTTTTTATCACTCCCAAAAGAAATCTAACAGCAATTGCTGTTCATTTCTCATGATCTCATGCTCCCTCCCCAGACAATCAGTCACAGCTACACATTTGCCTGTTTTAGAGAGTGGTTCTTGCAATCTGTGAGCTTTCATGTGAAATCTCTCCCATTTTGTGCATGGTTTCCGCCCTTTATCCATGTTGTCATTGGCATCCACACTTCCATTTTGATATCTGGATAACATGCCATGCACCGGTGTATCACGTTGGTTTGTCTACCCTTCCACTGACAACCACTGCCTTGGTTCTTCTCCTAATAATGAATATTGCGGCTCTTGAGTTGCAGATGTCACTGCAACATCACATTCATCACAGAAAAGCTATGTTCTTCATTATAAGGGGGCCCTCCAAAGAAGGGCTTGCTGACAGTCTAAGGAGGCATCAGACCGGGAAGAGCAAGCAAGAGAAAGACAGAGAAGTTGAAGTTTCTGTTACTGCTTTCAACTGTGTAGCCATGTCTATTAAAAGCCCCTTGTAAATAGCTAACTTCAGCTCTGGCATGCCATAGATTAGGCATATTTGTTTTCCAGGGAAGATTATAAATAGAGGGGGGAGGGGGGAGTGAAACAGAATGTATTTTGCAAATGAGCCCAGATGGAAAACTAACAGATGGCCATGCACTGTAGTTTGTGTGTTCAGACCTACATTTAAATTAAAAATTTTCATAATTATGATTAACGTCTGTAGCAACACTAGTTTTCCTGTGGTGGCATCATATATCACGTATCGGAGGTATTGAATAGAACATTTCCATGAAAAGGTTTCAGATTGTATACAAATTTTGGTACTTGCCTGCCCCACACTTAGGAAGGAAACAAAACAAAACCTCACTCAGCAAGGCAGAGAGTGCTGAGGAAACTTCAGTACAAGTGGACTTTCTATAATAAGCCCGTCTGCCGCCATCTGGCTTCTCCCGTGTTAAAACTCAAAGCAGTCATTTCATGCAGAGGGGAAATAATGGGCCCTTATTTGCATGGTGATTTTTTTTTAGGTTCTGTTGTGAGGTTTTTCCTCGTATACTGCACCCACTTCTTTATCGCCATGGATGCAATCAATATATTTGTTTTCTAAGGGTAGATGTCACATCTTGCATGCGATCCTGTCTCCTCGGCTTAGCTCCAATTCTTTCCCCTTTGTGGTGGTGTGTTAGACTATTTTACCAGTCTTATCAGAGCTGGGCTAGTGTTGGTGAGAATCTGTGACATGGCTGTTCATCGAGAATCAGGACTTGGAGATATGAATAGAGTGTGGTACCAAATTCCATCTTCCTAGGGGTCAGCCTGGTGTGCTCTGTGCAGTGAACTTGACCTCCTCGACAAACTCAGACTCTAAATGGGGACTGACCACTCTGCCTCACTCTGCCACTGTGCCTGCTCTTGAGACACATAAGTGAGCAGCTGTTTTGTGGATGCCTTATCCATGGCCCCGGCTCCTGACATAGTCTTCTCTTCGGATTTTGACTTCATCTCAACTGTGGCTGTTTTGGACTTGCCACACTGGCTCAGGGCTGGCCTTTTGCCTTCTTCTAACAATTTCCCTGACTAGAATAAATTTCAAACAAAATCCTGCAGTTTGGCTCCTACTCAAGACAGTCCTCCTGGAAACCCTCAGGCTTTGGACTAGGCTCCCCTCAACTGGAAAAGGCCTGGTGCAGAGCTCCTTCAGAGGCCACTGGGGCCCGGATGAGCCTGCCCCATTGAGAACGCCACTTCTCTAAGTTCTTAGCTGCTACTGCTCCAACAGAGGCCACTGCTGCTCTGATGAGCCTGCCCCATTGGGAACGCTACTTCCCTAAGATCTTAGTTGCTACTCCTCTGGGGTCAAAGTGGTGAACAACAACATTAACCCACATTCTAAATGCTCCTATTTGTGAGGCAGGGTCTTCTTTGAATCGATAAAAAACCATTGAGTCTAGAAATACTGAGTATATCGCTTGGAAAAGTAGAATTTGGACTTTTCTCAAAGATTCAGACATTTTTTTTTCCAGGTTCTCAGATAAACGATAAGAATAAAAGAGTAGCAACCTGTTATATAAGAGAAGTCAGCAGCTATGTCCTCTGAATTCTGTAAAGCGTCATAGTTTTCCACACACTGAAGAATGAACAGATTTCATGCCGACGACAGAAGTCCTGGAGGAGCTGCCAAGCACTTCACGACATCACTAATTATTTGTGTAACATTTGGCAAATACTCAAAACCAGAATCTTTTTCCTGGTAAACATATTTTTACACATTTGTCTTCCCTACAGAAATAACCAGTTGAGATGCATATATTTTCACTTGCACATGTTTGCATTGCCAAGGAGAGGCATAAACCACTCCTTCCTTAAAGGTTTGTTTCAAAGTTATTAGCTAATTCTTAAGGCGACCAAACCTGGGGATCTGCAAACATATGCTTTGCATTGAAACAGCAGCTTGGTAATCAAACGAGAGCAATCTAATATGAGCTTTCAAGGGAGGTGAATTTGACTGTAAATCATGGTTCTGCACATAGGTTTGTATTTTCTATTCTTAATTACATCTGTGCGAATCTCCATTTGTTTGTGGTTGCCTAATCCATTGAGTGGGCAATTTGCATTCCCAGAGGCACATTTTCATGGTGTGCACTTCTCTGAGGGAAAGAAAAAAAACTGGTTAATTCAAATATTAAGTACAAAAAGAGACCCAGGAGTGAATGTGCTTCAACCATAAATACATTACTGAGTACCTGTACAAGTGCTCCGGGGACTGCGTGAAAGCCATTTCACCTAAAGTCTTTGATTGTCAATTTTCTCATCTATAAAATGGGAGTGATAGAGAAAAAAAAAAGAACATTCATTCGAAGTGTTCTAGAAACGTGAACAAGCAGTAATAGTTGTAGGAGTAAATTCCAATACCATAATGTTATTACTAGCATCATTTAACTTCAGCTTTTCAAAGAAAGAGTTTGTAACTGTTACAGAAACAAAGCAAAAGGTAAATATATTTTACTGAAATTGACTTTTTTATAGTTTCCTTTTGCCAGTCCCAAATAGGCTAAATATTCCTTAACCCAAAGGTTCTAAAACATTTTCAATTTTAGATTTTCATTTTACAATTGCTACACCCATTACCGAAGAAAAATTATGAAATGGTGCCATTCAAAAATGTATGTGATACTCAATGGCCAAACAATATGTCCTCAAGACATGCCTTTTATATGGGAGATGCTATCTACTCTGTGATAGGAAAAAAAAAGAAGAGGAAGGGCCAGGAGGCTCTATGGAGGTATGAGAGATGGGAAATAAGAGGCCTTCAGATTACTTCTAGATGACTCAGTGGATTTCCTTAGAAGGACAGGAAATATGATCAGATGATTCATTTAGTGTTAAAAATGATACATCTGACTGTGGGTCACTCCTATGAGACTATCTGTCTGCAAAACAGATAGCTACTTGTCTAACACAACCCTCCACGTGAAGATTCAAACCCACAGTCCACGTGAAAGCTCTCTGAAATGGTCAGAGACTACATCGTCATTATTGTCTTCTTCATCTGGCTTGAGAAGAAGAGAGAGGATTTGTTGAAGAATCTCAGCAAATCTTTTCAGAAAGGAATAAGAATATATGAATATAGCAAAAGACACATTATTAGTCCTTCCCTCTGACAGTTACATCTCAGCTAGATACCAAATCATCTCCCTGCAGCCACCTGGGAGGTGAGGGTTGGGCACAGTGGCAAACTTGAAGCTGGCTTCATCCTGGCAGCCACAAAACAAGGAGGCAAAAGGCTTATGAAAAATATCTCCCTCTTTCAAGTCTCCAGGTCCTCGTCTATAACATGAATGAGTCAGGCCAGGTACTCGTCTTAGCTCTTTCCTGACACTGATCCCTAAGTCAAAAATAAATGAGCTCTCGTAAGCTCATGTGTCCGTTTCTGAGTGATGACGGGACAGCAGCATTGTATCAGAAGGCACTAGCAACAGAGGAGTCTGCCAACATGAGAAGGCTGTGATACAGCCTATGCTGGTCTCATCAGATGGTCACTGAAGCCCAAAGGAGTGTGTTTCAAAACAGCCAGCACCATTTCCCTAGTTGACTGTCGAAGAAGCTGCCATTCATTCATGCCTTACCCATTTCTCTAGTTCCCTTCATACACACTGCAAAGGTATGATTTCCCCAGGTAACCCCAGCCACAGTGTGACAGAGGACACTGTTTTCAATGACCTTTCAAGGAAGTTTGATATTACAAGTAGCCACAATTTATAGCCTCAGAAGCCACAGGCAATTGAACCTTTTCGTTTAAGAGTCTTACTTGAGGAGAGGCGGTAAATGCTGAAGCTTTTCCTATCTCTTGTGCCTTCCCTCAGCCATCCACAACCTTTATGCCTTTGTTTGTATGCTCATTGATTTGTTAAGTAATTGCTTCTTTAATGTTCTTCCAGAAATTGACTGTCCAAACAGTATCCAGTTTAATAATTGCTGATTGGCAGTGCCATTTGGGGGAAATGCCCCTTAAAATGTCTTACTCTTGCCAAGATATAAAGTCATAGTCATAAGATCTGAACCAGCTGAAAAGGAAAATGTGGGTAAGAAAACTAATGATTTTAAGAACCAAGACATTAAGTAATTGGTTCAAGGTCCCTGTAGGTGACCCAATTGGGTTCCAAATTCCAGCCTTCTGGACGCCAAAGCCTTTATTTTTTTCATGGCCCCTATACTATTGGGAAGAAAATTACCCAGAAAAGATGAGCAGACATTTACTAAAAGCTTTTCTCCTGGCTCCAGGGTCCTCCAAAGGCACCACATCCTCATGCATTTCAGCCCAGTGATGCTTTCTGCGACCCCACCAGTCTGGCACTCCTGAATCTTACATCTTAATCTGCCAGTCTCAGCATCTTTGTGTGCCTAGTTCTACAGTAATGCTATAATGTGGCCATGACTCGATGGATTTTTTTTTTCCAAATTTTCTAAGAAAAGAAGTCACTCTGAATATAAAATATCTATCTATCCATCCATCATCTATCAATCATCTACTTACCTACTTATCATCTATCATCTACCTATCTTTCTCTCTCCTTCTTAATGATTCTATTTTTCACAAGACTCCTAAGTGATGTCAGGGAATACCTCCTCTCTACTGTTGGTCTCTGTACATCTCTCTTCTCCTTACAAATCTTCCATCTGTCAGATTTTTGCTCAAGACAATAGAGTATTTACTAGTAGCGGCCTCTGTGTTCATTTCAAAGAACTAGGGCAAAATTCCAAAAACTCGGAATAGAAGCAGTAAAACTTACTTCTCTCGTGGGATGGAGGCTTAGGGTCTGAACTGAGGTTTTAGCAAGGCCAAGCCCTTTCTAATGGCTTTATGGGAAGATTTGTTCTTGCTTAGTCGCATATTGAGTGGTCTCCAACTTAGTTTTCTGACTTGCAGTCTCATCACTCCAGCTGCTCCCTTTACCTTCACATGGCTTCTTCCTCTCTATGTGTCTTTATCTCTGGTTTCTTTTCCAAGGATACCTACTACTTTTTGTACTTAGTCAAGTGTGACCTCTTCTTAGCAAGTTATATCTCCAAAAGCTTTGTTTCCCTCCCCCCACTCCCCCCAAAAAAACACATATGAGGTTCTGGATTAACATTGGTTTGGGGGGGTAACATTAATCAACTCATTGAAGCTTTTCTTCTAGGACTCAGGTATCTGAAGACAAAATCAAACAACTCCTCCAGGTCATTTCCATTCCACAGCAAACCTATCATTCATACACATACACGCATGTGAACATATGTCACAGCACGCAGAACCAGTTTAACCTCTTGAACACAGAGGAGGAGGAAAAGGGTAAAATAAAGAGAAATGATAAATGCTAATGCTTCAAAATATGTTTCGTTGAGTTTGTAAGAAATTCCTGCTACTGGAAACCATTACTCAGTAAAGTGATGGTTATGTTGATTTTCTCTGAAGTGATTTGTCATGGCAAGATTCCCCCATGGTGGAAAGGAGCCACGCCAGACCATCTTTGGTCCTGGAAACACATTCCAAGATGTCGAGCAGCATGGACTAGTATAGAAGTCGCAGGAACTACCTATAGGGTTGCTTCTAGCCCACCCTTCATTCAATCTGCTGTAGCTTCAGGGGTGCAGACTTTGCCAACAAGAAAATCTCAGTGAGAAAAGTCAACTTTCCTCAGCGTTTTTATCCTATTCATAATTTACGGTTTGTGGTAAATACCATAGAAGGGTGCTGCATATGATACTTACAGTCATGCGGGTGCTTTAAGGAGGTAGAGAGTGGTGCCATCATGACAAGCTCGCCTCTTGGTGTAGGTCTGTAGGTAAAAGATGCAGAATTACTCCCATCCACCAACTCTGCCTTCCCCAGACATCAAAACTAAAAGATACAAATCTCAACATAAAGCAATAACCTCCCTTATATTAAGCAAGGTAATGTCATGATGACATCGGTAGTACTGTTGTCACCCCACATCTGCCAGATCAGACCTTCAGACCCAGAAGGTACAAACAGTACACCATAAAAGGAATCTGTAAAGATCAGAGCACACAGCAAGCAAACCCTAAGGAAACTGTCACAGCCCAAAGGAGCCCAAGGAGACATGGCAGATAAATGGAACACAGTAAGCTGAATGGCATACTGTCATAGAAAAGGGACCTTAGGTAAAAGAGAATTAATGAAATCTCGATAAATAGTGACATTCAGCACTGGAGTTCCAATGTTGGTTCACAGATTGTGGCAAATACACCCTAATCATGTCAGGTGTTAATAATGGGAAACAGCAGCTTGGTTTCCTGGGACTTCTGCTCTACATTTGCAAGCTTTTGCGAGATCAATTACTATTCTAAAAAAATATTAACTCCTTTGATGAAATTTAGTATTTATTTTCTATATATGTTTGTGTGTGGCATGTAGGCATGTGTTTATGTGAGAGGGCATGTGTGTATCAGAGCACACATGTGGCGGTCAGAGGACACCTCTCATGTCAGTTCTCAACTTCTACCTTGTGTTGAGGTAGAATCTCTCTTGTTGCTTGCTGGTGTCACGCATGCCTAAGCTAGCTGGCTCATGAGCTTTCAGGGGATTCTTCTGTGCCTGCCTCTTATCTTATTGTAAGAATGTTGGATTACAAACATCTGCCACTGCCAGCTTCTGCATGGATTCTGGGAATCGAAATTCAGGTCATTCAACATGCAACTGTTGAGCAATATACCCTGCCCTATGCGTATTTTCTCTCTCTTTTTTTTTTGGTTTTCCCCATTTTATTAAAAATAGATTATTTTCTAATACAATATATCCTGATTACAGTTTCCCCTCCCTTTACTCCTCCCAGTTCCTTTCCCATTCCCCTTCCCTCTGGATCTGCTCCCTTTCTGTCTCTCATTAGAAAAGAACAAGTTTCTAAAAGATAACAACAGAACATAACAAAGTAAAACAGAGTAAGTTAAACAAAAGCCATCCTATCGAAGTTGGACAAGACAAACCAATAGAAGGAAAAAATTGCCAAGAGAAGGCACAAGAATCAGAGACCCATTGGTTCACACACTCAGGAGTCCCATAAGAATTGTAAACTGAAAGCTTTAATATGTATGTGGAGGGTCTGGTGCAGCCCCACGTGGGCCCAGTGCTGCTTCAGTCTCTGTGAGTTCAGATGAGATTTGCTCAGTTGCTCATTTGTTCTCCGCGTGTTCTCCATCCCCTCTAGTTCCCATGCTCCTTCTAAGAGGTTCCCTGAACCCTGGGGTGGTGGGGAGGGGGGAGAGGAATTTGGTGGAGACATCACATTTAAAGTTTGTGTTCAGATGTTCAGAGCTCTCTCTCTCTCTGTCTCTCTGTGTCTCTGTGTCTCTCTGTCTCTCTGTCTCTCTCTCTGTCTCTCTCTGTCTCTCTCTGTCTCTCTCTCTCTCTCTCTCTCTCTCTGTCTCTCTCTCTCTCTCTCTCTGTATTTGTTCTCATCTGCTGCAGGAGGAAGCCTCCTTGATGCTGACTGAATAAGGTACTGATCTATGACTATCATTAGCGTTACTTTTGTTTTTCTTTAGGCCTATAGCATTTGCTTTAACCCTAGATCTCTGGGCTATCTAGTCTCAGGTTCTTGGCTACCCAACTGGTGCTGGGTATGGGTTCCTTCTCCCAGAGTAGGCCTTAAGTCAAATCAAGTATTGGCTGGCTACTCCCACATGTTTGGTTTCATGGCTGGGCTGGTGTCCACATTTCTCTTCTGGTAGCTTGCAGAGTACCTTCCGAACCAAAGAGACTAGAATTTAGGGGTGAAGGCTCCGTGTAAGCACCAGATCTCCATGTTCATTGAACTGTGTGGATGCTGTCCTTGGCAATGGGGGCCAGATGCCAGATTACAGAGAGCAACCCTTTGCCTTAGCAGCATCCTGTGTTGTTTGGAGATTTCTATGGAAACACTCAGCCAACTAAATGCCAATTAATCGCAACTATGTTCCAACACTGGAAGCCTTACCTGGCTGTAAGTCGTGGTCAGGTGAGACTCCATATCCCCATTACTAGAAGTCCTCCACTAGGATCTCCTTCATAGAGTCCGGGAAGTTCCATGACACCCCCAAATACTCCCATTTCCAGCCATCTCTCCCTAGACTTTCTCCCTCCATCCCACCCGTCCCCACCCTGATCCTTCCCACTCCTGTCACCACCTTCTCCCAGTCTACCCCTAAACTCTATTCTATTTTCCTTTTCCAGAGAGATCTATGCATCCTCCCTTAGTCCCTTCCTCTATATCTAAAATCTCTGGGTCTACAAATTATAGATTAATAACAATTTATTTAGTGACTAATATCCACATATAAGTGAATACATACTATTTTTTTTATCATTCTGAGTCTGGGTTACCTCACTCCAGATGACTTTTTTCTAGTTCTATCCATTTGCCTATAAATTTCATGATGTCACTTTTTGTTATAAACTGCAGAGTAATACTCCATTGTGTAAATGTACCACGTTCTCTTTATCCATTCTTCAGTTGAGGGATGTCTAGGTTTCTTCTAGTTTCTGGCTACTATGAATAAAGCTGCAGTGAACATAGTTGAGCCTTGAGGTATTGCGGAGTGTCCTTTGGGTGTGTGCCCAGCAGTGGTATAGCTAGTTCATGAGGTATATCAATTCTCAATTTTCTGAAAAACTGCTATATTGATGTCCAAAGTGGCTGTACAAATTTGCACTGCCACCAGCAGTGGAGGAGTGCGCCTCTTCCTCTACATTCGCTCCAGCACAAGCTGTCACTTGTGTTTTTGATATGACCCATTCTGACAGCTGTAAAATGGAATCTCAAAGTTGTTTTGATATGTATTACCTGACGGCTAAGGATATTAAACATTTCTTGAACTGTTTCTTGGCACTTGAGATCCCTCTGTTGAAAATTTTCTGTTTAGAACTGTTCCCATTTTTAACAGGAATTACTTAGTTTGTTGATGTCTAGTTTCTTGAGTTCTTTATGTATTTTGGATATTGGCCCTCTGTCAGATGTGGAGTTGGTGAAAATCTTTTCTCATTCTGTGGGTTGCCTTTTTGTCCTATTGACAGTGTCCTTTGCCTTACAGAAGCTTTTCAGTTTCATGAGGTTCCATTTATTAATTGTCAATCTTAGTGCCTGTACTGTTGGTGTTGTGTTCAGGAAATTATTTCCTGAACCAATGTGTTCAAGGTTACTCCATGCTTTCTCTTCTCTCAGGTTCAGTGTAACTGATCTATGTTGAAGTCTTTCATCCTCTTGAACTTGAGTTTTGTGCAAGGTGATAGCTATGGATCTATTTGCATTCTTCTACATGCCAACATTCAGCTAAACCAGTCCTGTCTGTTGAAGATGCTTTTTTTCCAATGTGTATTCTGGCTTCTTTAACAAAAATTGGGTTTGATAAGTATGTGGATTTATGGCTGGGTCTTTAATTTGATTCCATTGATCAACATGTCTGTTTTTATTACTATAGCTTCTGAAATCAGAAATCCTACAGTTCTTTTATTGTTCAGGATTGTTGTCTATCTTGTGGGTTTTGTTTTTCATATGAAGCTAAGAATTGTTCTTTAAAGATCTGTGGGACTTCAATGGGGATTGCATTGAATCTGAAGATTGCTTTTGCTAAGATGGCCATTTTTGCTGCTAATTCTACCAGTCAATAAGCAGGGGAAATCTTTCCATCTACTGATTCTTCTTCAATTTCTTTCCTCAAAGACTTGAAGTTTTATCATAGAAATCTTTCACTTGCTTGGTTAGACTTGGTTAGATTGACCCCAAGATATAATATTTGAGGCTATTGTGAAAGATGTTGTTTCCCTGGTTTCTTTCTCAGTCTGTTTGTCACTTGCATATAGGAGGACTACTGATTTTTTGTGACTTAATTTTGTATTAAGCTACTTTATTCAAAGTGTTTACCAGCTGTAGGAGTCACCGGGTGGAATTTTTAGGGTCACTTATGTATATTATCGTATAAATAATGATACTTTGACTTCTTTCTTTCCCATTTGTATGCTCTTGGTGGCTTTCAGTTGTCTTACTGCCTTAATTAAAACTTCTAGTACTATACTGAGTAGGTGTGTATAGAGTAGAAAACCTTGTCTTGTTCCTGATTTTAGTGGAATTGCTTTTAGTTTCTCTCCATTTATGTTGATGTTGATTAAGGGAATGTATCACTGTGTGAGACCCAACCTTCAGCAGCTCAGGGTTTGAGGGGAAGTCAGCAGAGTCTACGAACTATCAATAAACTTGGCTTTTCTATCTGAGGGAGTAAAACTTAACTCCCTGGGGCCAGCAATGTGGGCTAAACTGAACTCTCTGGGGCCGGCAAAAAAAGGGGGGAAAACACACATACTCTCTTAGGGTCCTTTTGTCGTCTTCTCTTTCTGTTCTTTATTTCTTTTTTTTCCCCTTTACCTCTATCCAGATATGTCCCTTCTGACTCTCTTGATGTCTTCCTTCTAACTTCCCTTCTACATCTTTTCTGGTGTTTTCCTTCTCCCGTGTCTTTATTTTTTTCCTTTACAGCTTATATGCCCAGTAGAATCTTTCAGGCAATATAAAAATTACAATGTGATTACATTCTTCTTTTCAAGTGAATGATTATGATGATGATTACAAGCAAACAACAGCATGTTGTCCATATCCCTTACATGATTAAACATTTCATGTATCACAGGTGAGAAACAAATTGTCCTGAGAACCCTCCTCATCCATTCATACCCAAGCAACTTTGTGCCGATTATCAGAGTGTCAGCAAGCAAGGTATTTTTCTCCACCAGCTCTTTTACTGGCAGGCTGCAATTTGTGGTTACAAAGAAGCAATCAATTATTTTATTATTTATCTCAAAAGATAATCTTATAAAAAAAATCTTAAAAGAACCACAAATCTAAATTTTTATCTATGAAAGAAAAACAGCTCTATTTTAAATACACAATTCTTAATGGTTTTTCTGTTTTGTTTTGTTTTTTATATCAGGATGCTAAGGGCATAAATTGGTACAAGGAATTACTCTTCACCTTTGATCACCAACCCATCCTAACAAGAAAGGTAAACCAGTCAGGAATAGCCAGGCTGTTGCTCTTGTTCCCTGACTTCAGGTATTAAAAGGATGCCTTTTTAAACTTGGAATTGTTTTCCAAGGTTTTCTACCTCAAAGACATTAGCAAAAGCATCTTACCCTAACCTTAAGTCATATTTTAAAGCTTTGTTTTCACCATGATGTGTTCACAGATAATTTTCTGGATAAGTATCTCCATTTAAGTTGATGTTGGTTAAGGGCCTGTATCGCTGCTGTAATACTTATCCAGAAAATTATCTGTGAACACATCTCTCAACATTAAAAAATTTAAAAAACTTGAGCTAACTTAGCTTCTGGGACACAATTGTTTTTTCTTAATCCTTAACCTAAGCAACAGCCTATACATCTCCTCAAGAGAAACTAGCTGTGCGACATTTCCTTGTTCTTTTTTCTATCCTGTTTTACAGGGGGGAGCAACACATTAAACAGTATAGCTTAAGAGGAAAATCATCTTCATAATAATCCACGGGTAAAAGTGTCCAGTAGAATAGGATATTTCTATGAGATAATCACATTACATTAAGGTCAGTGGGGATCTCCCCACACCCATTCACACCATGCCAGATACCTGAAAAAAGTGGCAATGGCAAACATTCAAAGACAGCAGTAGCAAGAGACATTCTGGGGCCAAGGCTGGGGGAGGAGATGACTTGCCTATACCAGACTCACCCATCAGAGCTTTGCCTCCTGGTGGGCCAAACCCCTGAAGTCAATTGCCACCTGCTGCTCCTCTGACATGGCCACCAGCAGGCTTACTGTAAACTGTGTTTGTTATGTTGAGGTTTGTCTCTTGTATCCCTAATCTCTCCAGGACTTTTATTGTGAAGTGGTATTGGATTTTTGTCCAGGGCATTATCTGCATGTAATGAGATGATCATGTGGTTTTTGTCTTTCAGACCGTTTATATGAGATATCCATGCTTATAATGTTTATTTTGAGATACCCATGCATCGTTGGAATGAAGTTCACTTGGTCATGAAGAATGATCTTTTTGATATGTTCTTAGATCTGGTTGGCAAGTATTTTATTGAGAACTTTTACTTCTATTTTCATATGGGAGTTGGTCTGTAATTCTGTTTCTTCGTTGTGTTTTTATGTGTTTTGGCTATCAGAGTAACTGTGACCTCCTTCTAATTCATGGAATACTTTGAGGAGCATTGGCATTAAGTCTTCTTTAAAACTCTGGTAGAACCTCTGCTCTGAACCATCTGGATTTAGGATTTTTTTCTTTTCTTTTTATTTTATTTATTTATATTTTTACTTAAGAGACTTTTAAAGACCGTTTCTATTTCACTGGAAGTTATAGACCTATTTAAATTACCTATCTGGTCTTGATTTAACTTTGGTAAGTGATACTCATCCAGAAAATTATCCAATTCTTTTAGATGGTCCAGTTTGGTGAAGTACAGATTCGTAAAGTACATCCTTAATATTATCTGGATTTTCTCAGTGTCCATTGTTATATCCCCCTTTAATTTCTGATTTTATTAATTTGGATATTCTCTCTTTGCCTTTTAATTAATTTCAATAAGGACTTGTCAATCTTAATGATTTTCTCAAAGAACCAACTCTGTTTCACTGATTCTTTATGTTGTTCTCTTTGTTGTTATTTTATTGATTTTAGCCTGGGGTTTGATTATTTTTGCCATCTACTCCTTTTCAGTGTGATTTCCTTTTCCTTTTGTTTTCCCTAGAGCTTCAAGGTGTGATGTTAAGTTGCAATTATGAGATCACACTAGTTTTTGTATTTTATTTTTATGTGTGTGTGTGTGTGTGTGTGTGTGTGTAAGCACTTAGTACTATGAACATACCTCTTAGAATCTCTTTTGTTGTTTCCCATTAATTTTGATATGTTGCGCCCATTTTCATTGAATTCTAGAAAGTCTTTATTTTTTTCTGTCTTGATCTATTTTTTATCCAGTAGAAATTTTTTCAGTTTCCATGAGTTTTTAAGGTTTTATACTGTTATTGTTGTTGATATTAAGCTTTAATCCATGGTGGTCTGATAAGATGAAGTGGATTATTTCAATTTTCTTGTATCGGTTGAGACTTGCTTTGTATATGACTATGTAGTCAATTTTGGAGAAAGTCCTATGAAGTGCAGAGAAGGAGGTCTATTCTTTTGTGCTTGGGTGAAATGCTCTCTAAATATCAATTAAGTCCACTTGGTTTATAGCATCTGTTTGGTCCAGCATTTCTCTTTAGTTTTTGTCTAGATGACCTATCTATTGGCAAGGTTGGGGTATTGAAGCCTCCCACTACCAATGTGTGAGAGTCAATATGAGACTTAAGCTATAATAGTATTTCTCTTACAAACTCGGGTGCTCTAGTGTTTGTGGGCATAGACATTAAGAAATAATATGACATCTTGGTGGATTTTTCTTTGATGAGTATGTAGTGTCATTCCCTATCTCTTTTGATTAGTTTTGGTTTAAAGTCTATTTTGTTAGATATTAAATGGCAACACCAACTTGTTTCTTAGGTCCATTTGCATGTAATGTTGTTTTGAACCCTTTTGCCCCTGAGGTAATGTTTATACTTGATGATGAGATGTATTTCTTAGATGCCACTAAAGAATGGATCTTGTTTTTCCAACCATTTAGTTAGTCTGTGTCTTTTTATTGGAAAATTGAGACCATTGATATTGAGAAATATCAATGACCAGTGATTATTGATTCTTGTTTTTTCTTGATGGTAGTGGTGTGATATGTGTGTGCATGCGTATGTGTTTATGTATGTGTTTCCCTTCTTTTTGTTTATGGCCTGAGATTATTTATTTCTTGTGTTTTCATGGTTGTAGTTAACCTTCTCAGGTTGGAGTTCTCCTTCTAGCACCTTCTATAGTGCTAGATTTGTAGTTAAATATTGTCTAAATTTGGCTTTATCATGAAATATCTTCTTTTCTCCATCTATGGTGATTAAGCATTTTGTTGGGAATAGTAGTCTGGGCTGGACATCTGTGGTCTCTTAGAGTCTTCAGTACATCTGTTCAGGTCCTTCTGGCTTTTAGAGTCTCCATTGAAACGTCAGGTATAATTCTGTTACTTGGTCTTCATGTTACTTTATGTTATTTGTAATTCTTTATATTTTACTTGGTCTTTTTCCCTTGAATCTTTTAATATTCTTTCTTTATTTTGTATTTTTAGTGTTTTAAGTATTATGTGCTGAGGGGACTTTATTTTCTGATTCAATTTATTTGGTGTTCTTTATAGACATATCCTTCTTTAGGTTAGAAAATTTTTCTTTTAGTATTTTGTTGAAAATACTTTCTGGGGCTTCGAGCTGGATTTCTTCTCCTTTCTCTAGTCCTATTGTTTTTAGATCTTTGTCTTTTCATAGGTTTCCATATTTCCTAGATGTTTTGTATCAGGGGTTTTTTTAGGTTAAACATTTTCTTTGACCGATGTGTCCAATTCTTCTATCATCTCTTCAATGCCTGAGATTCTCTTTTACGTCTCCTGTATTTTGTTGGTGAAGCTTCTGTAATTCCTGTTTGAATTCCTAAAATTTCATTTCCAAAATTCCCCCAGTTTGTGTTTTCTTTATTGATTCTACTTCCATTTTCAGGTCTTAAACAGCTTTATTCATTTTCTTCCACAGTTTGTGTTTTCCAGGATTTCTTTAAGGGATTTATTCATTTTTTTAAAGATTTTATTTATTTATTATGTATACAGTATTCTCAGTATTCTGTCAGAATGTACGCCTGCACACCAGAAGAGGGCACCAGATCTCATTACAGATGGTTGTGAGCCACCATGTGGTTGCTGGGAATTAAACTCCGGACCTTTGGAAGAGCAGGCAGTGCTCTTAACCACTGAGCCATCTCTCCAGCCCCTATTCATTTTTTCTTTAAAGACTTCTGTCTTTATACCACCTATCTTAAGGTCTTTTCTAGGACTTCAGCTATGTTGGAATATTCAGGGCTTGCTGTGCTGGCATGGCTTAGCTCTAGTGGAGATATAGTGCCTTAGTTGCTATTGGCTGTGTTTTATGCTGGCATCTAAGCCCCTGAGATTGCGATGTTTATAGGTCTAGGTGTTGATATCTGGTTTAGTCTTTCCTGGGTGGGTGTCTTGTTCCTTGGTTTCTGTTTCCTCTCTGGATTTTAGGAAAGCATGATGGCTGTTTGTTACCCTGTAGGAAATTTTCTGCCATTTCCCTGGCCTGCTCAGCTGGTGTGTTCCCAGGGAATGCCTGCTGGCATTGGAGCTGGGATAATGGGATGAGGTGGGTGAGGAAGGTTGGAGAAGACCTTTGTGGTCCTTTGGGGATGGGGTCAAAGAGGAAAGAGAGATCACAGCAGGTGTTCTGTTGAGCAGTTTAACTCCACCAGCCCCCCGAATATTCTAGAGAGTACTTTGTCTTCTACACCCCCTAATTAGTTTGCTCTTGTATGTTATTTTCCCATATCTGACATTACAGTAATCAGCCCCTTCCTAATTTATTGACCCCATTACAATAATAGAGTATATTGACTGATTGCCTTATTATACTCCTTAATCGAACACCAAAAATATTTTAAAATCTATTTTAATAAGGCAGTGCCAGCATATCTATGCTTTTTCCTATTAAATTTTTTTAAAAATATATTGCAGAAAAGGAGAAAAATAAATATTTTATATAAATATCAAATCTGAATCAAAACGATAAAAGTGCTTAAACTTCTTAAAGGTATTCTTGACAATTAGGCAGCATTTTTTTAAGAAGTCATTAATTAAAATCTTGAAACAATTCTTCTCTGAATGACAAGTACAATAGGAAAATAAGAACCCATTATCATTTCAGGGGGCAAGTTTTTCTAAGTAACACAATAAAATTGTAACTACAATTTCCCCATCATTGAATTAAAAAAAAACACTCACTGAACACTAATTATGTAAAGGTGAACGGGTTTCTAGTGTCATTATCGAAGTGATTTCATGTGTTTCTTTCTTTGTCTGTAAAGTGGATGTTCTTTGTGAAAAGACCTTGTGAGAGTCAAGGGCTCAGAGGAGGACATGGGCCTGGAGACAGACAGAGTAGCCTTCTCCCTCGAGGTGACAATTATAGTCATGGAAGTGGGAGATTTCTTCTCCTACAACCCCTAGAAATGAAAAGGGAAAGAATGAGAAGGGACAGGAATATGTCACAATAGCATTACATAACAAGGTATTTCAAAAGTCAGTGGCATATAGTAATAAGGATTCATCACCATGCTTAGGTTGTCTGGGATGACATGTGGGTTTTGTTGTACAGCCCAAGATGACAGAACAGAAACTACCAAGGAGAATATCACTGACATACATGTAAGAACGAACCAACCACATAAACATACGTAAGCGTCACTTCAGTTTAAGTATATTAGCCACACATTGACCACAGTGTGAGTCTGTTGTTTAAAGAGTTGCTGGGACTGTTCACAGACAGTCTTTGTGTGGACACCTATTGTTACTTCTGTTTGATAAATATCTGACAGTGTGATTGCTGTGTGGTGTGTATAATGTGCTTACTTTATAAAGAAAGCCTCATTTGTTTTCCAAAGTGGTTCTTATCTTTTTGCATTCCTACCCACAGTGAGAGTTCACAGCATTCTAAACATTTTCCAACATGCAATATGTCACCTTTTTGATGGTAGCCAAAATGACAGGTGTGCAGAGCTACCTTACTGTGGTTTTTATTTGCGCTTCCCTAATAAGTAAGTGAAAAAATATTTCCTGTGCTTATCTGCCCTCTGAGTATCTTCTTTAGTAAGATTTCTGTTCAGTTTTTGTGACCATTTTGAATGCACACTGGTTCTTCTTGATTTTAACTAGCAGGTGTATAGTCTGGATGCACAGCAGATAAATGTTTCTGTGGTACTTTGAATGAAAATGGCCTGCACAGGCTCATAGAGAGGGGCGCTATTAGAAGGTGTGGCTTGATGGACTAGGTGTGGTCTTCTTGGAGGAAGTATGCCACTGAAGGCAGACTTTGCGGTTTCAGAAGCTCAAACCAGGCCCACTGTAGTTCTTTCTTCCTGCTGCCCGTCAATCCAGATGTAGAACTCTTGGCTCCTTCTCTAGCACCATGTCTGCCTGTATGCTGGTATGCTTCCTGCCATGAGGATAATGAACTAAACCTCTGAACTGTAAGCAAGCTCCAATTAAATGTTTTTCTTTATAGGAGTTGCCATGGCCATGGTGTCTCTCACAGCAAAAGAAACCCAAACTAAGAGTTTCCATATATTTTCTTCAAATTGGTGGTTTGTCTTTTAATTTTTCTTTGAATTCATTTTTATAAGTATGTGTGTGCACATGTGTGGGTTTATGTGTACCACATGTGTGCTGGATCCAAAGAACTCAAGACTTGCTTCAACTGCAGTTACAGATAGCTATGATCCAGGTCCTCTACTCAAGCAGCAAGTGCTGTTAAGCCCTGAGCCATCTCTCCATCCCATTTGTTAACTTTATTAACCATATTTCTTAAATAACAAAAGGTTTTAAGTTTGAGGATAAAATCAAATTCATCAAGTTTTAAGAATAACAAATCATATGCTCCACTAAAGAATTCTTTGTCTATTAAAAGCTCAAAGATTTTGTCTGTATTTTTATTATATTATCAACTATTTCTTACATCTAGGTTTATTATCTACCTTGAATGAATTTTTATATGTGTTTAGAAGTAAGGTTAAGGTTCATGTTAATAAACAAATGAACTTTAATTTTGTCCCAATACCTTTAGTTGAAACATATACCCTTTGCCTTTGGTATACTTGGGGAAAAACTGGCCCAATATGAGTGGGTCTATTTGGGGGTTCTCTATTGTATTGCACTGACCTGTGTGTTCATTCTTATAATGGTAGTAACCATTGTCTTGGTTATGATGACTTTGTGACATATTATGGAATTAGTTGAAATCTTCTACCTTGGTTATTGGACTCTGTTTTGTCTATTTCAAATTACTGGCATTTATATAATGTGTCAGTTTTGACAGAGATTTCTGTCCCGCCCTGTCCCACAACCATTCAGTCCCAAAGAAACACACAGAGGCCTACATTAATTGTAAACTGCTTGGCCTATTAGCTCAGGCTTTCTTATAAACTAATTCTTACATCTTACATTAACCCATACTTCTTGTCTGTGTTAGTCATGTGGCTTGGTACATTTATCAGTGAGGCATTCTCATCTTGCTTCTTCTGCGTCTGGGTGATGACTGTAGACTGAGCCTTTCCTCTTCCCAGAATTCTCCTGTTCTGGTCACCCTGTCTATATTTCCTGCTTGGTCACCCCGCCTATACTTCCTTCCTGGCTACTGGCCAATCAGTGTTTTATTAAACCAATACAAGTGACAAATATTTACAGAGTACAAGACCATTGTCCTATATCATGTAGAATCAGTTTCTACACACACACACACACACACACACACACACACACACACACACACCACCTGCTGAAACTTAGACTGTAATCATTATGGAGAGAATTAAATCCTGACAATGCTAGTTGCTAGTTTCCAGTTGATGGACCTGGTATATCTTTTCTACTGGTCAAGGGTGATCTTTCAAAATTCTATCAGTAATGTTTTGTCATTTTTGATATACATGTCTTATACTTATTTTGTTAATTTTATTTCCACTTTGAATCATTTTGTTTTCTAGATATTATTGTGTTATAAATATCAGGAGAAACTATCTCAAAATCAAATGAGTACAGGAGTTTGGACTGCAGTTCACAGATATTGAATTTACCTAGGATGAATTATGCCCTGGGCTCAATCCCCAATACTGCTAAAAATAAAATTTAAAAGTAAAATAACATTATTTTTAATAAATTCCATGTAAATACAATGTTTCTTATTTGAAAACTGGTTTTCTGGGTTGGCAATCAAATTTCCTTAGTGTTTATTTCATTGTTCTAAGTCTTCCCAAGAGGGACATGACATTTTCAGGATTTCTTGTCACTTATCAGTAACACAATGTTCAAATCTCCACCATGACCATTTCCTAGTCCTTTTGTCTGGTTTGGCCATATTTCAGTCTTAATGGTGAACTTAACCTTCACCTATGTGCTTGCTGCCATTGTCCTGCAGCAGGGGTCGTGCTCTCTAAGCTTTCTGGTGACACACCAAGTAGTTCTCAGAAGCTGTCAGCCTCACAATCGTGAGAAGCTTTGCTTCTCAAGTGGCCAATTTTGTGTATGTTGTTTCTTCTCTCAGTCCCTCTCCTAACATTCATTTCTTGAGATGTCAACAACTTCTCCAACACCAGTCTCTTTCTTACAAACTTCTGCAACAGAATTGTCCAACCTGATAGTCCTGAAGAGAACATGGCAAACTCAGACCCCTTCATCGGCAGAATCCGCCCCACTCACAGCTACAGCCGGGGAAGCATAGTGGCAGCGCTAATTAACCAGCTGAACTTTTTCTAGTACACCTTTCCAGTTAGAAAGAATGACTTTCACGACTAAAGAAAGAGATCAAATAAAATATATTCAAAGTTAAACAAAGCACAATGAAGTATAATTTAAATTATTGCAAAAGAAATCTAAAACCCATCACAAAGTTAAAAGTAGTGTGTACAGCAAGAAAACAAAGTATATTGATTATCTATTACAATGTAATAAATCACCACACAAGCCAAAAGCTTAAGACAATGTATATGATCTCATCATTTTTATGGGTCAGGATTTAGGAGGAAAGTATCTGGTTGGATCTCCTTCAGGGACTAATAAAACTTCAAGAAATATGTCTGCCAGAGCTGTTGTCACCTGAAGGCTTGACTGGAGCTAGAAGATGTATTTCTCAAATGTCACAAGCAAAAGCTGACAGAAAAATCTCCTCTTTTGGCTTGCTGAAAGAACCCATTTCCTTGACAGAAACCTGCTCTTCTGTCTGTTAGATGTCCTCACAAAATGGTAGCCAGATTCTAGGCAGTAGGTAATGGGGATATGGTGAGAGCCATCAATCTTTCTATGACCTAGGCTCAGCCTCACACCATTTCTGCCCTATGGATATGTTACAAGCAAGCCACCAAACAGTACTCATATCCAAGGGATTGGAGTTAAAAGTGACTCTGAATAAAAAGATATCAAAAAAATCTGTAGACATGTTTCAAAACTACTATTGGTAAAAATCTATCAAAAATATAACATCTTCACAACATTACACAGGCTTATACTGTGTTAGAAAACAACTAATGTCATGTGTACTGTTAGATAACATTTGTTTAATGTTTGGTTAAACTATGTTTGGCATGCAAACTGTGTGTGTCTGTGTGTTGACATAAATATATTATTATAAGAAGTATTAAATTGCCATATTTCCATTAGTTGAAACTCTGTGTGGCATAAAGTTGTGTGGGAATGTCACTTTTTATACCATATCATAGGTATTTTGGAATACTGAGTGCTGTACTACTTTACCATTTGTATGTGTACAAAGGAAAAATGTGTTGGGATCATTTAGAGTCCTGGCCTACAGCTGTTCTCCCCTGCTAGCGAGCCTTATTTCCTTCTGATTTGAGTTACCGAAAGCTGTGCTTCAGGAGCATGTGTTGCCTTGAGAACCAGAGGATAAGGTTTTCACCTGTTGGCCCACCTGATTGTTGGGTATATAAGCCTCTATGGTGCTATTGAATAAAGGGCTTCTTACCAGTGACTAGAGGTCCGTGTCACTGTCTCCCTGTCTGTCTCTCTGTCTGTGCTGTCTGTCTGTCTTTGTCTGTTACAACCTCCAGCCCCTTGCTGAAGCTCGCGAACTGTATGGAAGGGCATAGAGTGCAGACAGGCATTGTGCATGGCAACTAGACTAAAGCAGTTTGCTCCTAAACACTCACAGAAGGCTTTGCTCACAGAGAATGTCCATTGACATTGCTTCCTATCTTCCTCTAGTTCTAGGGGAAATGGTGGTGTTTTAAATAAACCAAATTCCAGTATTTTCAGTTGCTTTTGTTTCTTCTTGTTTTCATTCTTCCTCCTCCTCTTTTCTTCTTTCTTCTCCCTCTTCTGGCAAAGAAAATTACAACCATGCAAAAATGTTGCTTTGCTATATACAAGAGCTCTTTCTATGAATAAAAGTGATTCTTATATGTGTTTTTATTAAATGATGATTGAGAATGAAGCTAAACCATCTTATTGGAGCTGTTCACAGTAGTTTCTGTGAATGGCTTGTCCAAACACAGTTCAGATAGAAAGCACAAGAGTGAGGTCTAAAGGCTCTGAAGTTAGTTGCTTGAGTCAAATCCCATAATCTCTATGACTCAGTTTTAGTGTCAGCAAAACTACTATAAATAACAAATGCCTCAAATAATTGTCATTATAGCATCACTGGATAATCTATAGAAAGTGCCAATGCTCAAGGTATTTATCAGGAAATAACTAATAAATATTTTAACAATTGCTGTTGTGGAATATTATATATTTGTTTGTTGTTGGAAGCCAAATTGTTGTGGGAGGCTGCTCATTTTTTCCTGGCTTCCCAGATTCCTGATAACCACACAGAAATCTGTATTAATTGCAATACTGTCTGGACAATAGCTTAAGTGTCTTTCAAGCTGGCTTTTATGTCTTAAATTAACTCACTTCTATTAATCCGTGTATCATCACATGGCTGTGGCTTACTGGCTAGGTTCCAGTATGTCTGTCTCTAGTGGCTGCTACACGGTTTCTCCTTGATTCCACCTTCTTTCTTCCATCATTCAGCTTAGTTTTCCCACCTAGCTCTATTCTACTAAGTCACTGGCTGAAACAACCTTATTCATTAACCAATAAAAGCAACACATATATAGAAGGACATCCCATATCATCTCCCTGTTTCTGTCTAATTAAAAAGGAAGGTTTTAACTTTAACATAGTAAAATTACATATAACAAAACAGGTATCAAACAAGAATCACAGTTACAATATTTATATCTACTTTATCTCATCATAACCAAGGAAAACCATAATTATAACTATCTATTATAACTATCTATTCCTCAACTCCATCAAAGACCCCAGAAGGATGCAATATTACCTAAGTAAATAGGAAGTGCATTGCAAGCAACCTCCAAAACTCTAGAATTGACAAAGATGTCTCCCTGCCTGAACAGTCACACAAAGTTCATCTGTTGGAGCATCCATCTTCAGCCTACAGGCCCATAGTATCCAGCAGACTTCCCCATGAAGCAAGAAATTTGAAAGACATTTCCACCTATATTGGCAGTTTGTCAGTCACTCTCTTCTGTGTTCTGCAGAAGGTCCAGCAGATTCTTTCATGAAGTGGAAATCCCAAAGGACTGTCTCATCTTTTTTAAGCAACTTCAGCAGTCATTTTTCTGTGTGTCCTGCAAGTCCAGTCAAGCAGTTCAGGCAAGAGCAGTTTCTTGCCCAAATGGCTAACAAACTCCATGAGGAGCCTCTTTGATGCCCATCATCCTCTTGAAGTAGATTGGTGCTGCCAGGAGCAGATGTGTCTCACTGTCATGAAAAGTCCTAAGTTCCTAAAACATTTTAAATGCCATATTCTATAGTCTTCAAAAGATCTGAAGAATATCTATCCTTCTGAAATCCATCTCTAAACAACTACCATGACTACAAACTTGACAATTATAGATGATGATCTATTAACCTGTATTTCTCAATTATCCATTACATTTTAAATGAGCTGCACAAACACAATACCTTAATTAAGAGCAGAAATATACATATAATAAAATTTACCAATAAGTCAAGATCCATACTAATGCAAATCTCTATAGAATATCTCCCTTTAAATGTAAACAAACATTTTTAAATAATATTTGGGAATTTGGGCATAGTTATCGCCAAACTTTCCTGCCTTTTCTTGGGCAAGGTATTTTCTATGGGGATTCACAGAGACCTTTCAGGGGGTCTTGGTGCATCAAACCACATTAATCTGGAAGGAATCCAGAGGTCCTCATCTTCTGTGGAAACAAAGGAAGAACCTCTTTTCCAAAGCAACATATACTTAGACCCAAATTTTGAAGTCAAGATACCTTTAAAATATATATGTTGGTTTAGCTTAGCAACCTATACAATGAGATGTCTCTCTTTACTTAGCTCCTTCACAGTCAAAAAATTCAAAGAAAACATAATAATATAAATAATCCAGACTCTGTGTATATTCTTTTTCTACAAGTTTACTCTGCCTCTTTAAAGACTTTGTTTCAGTTTTTGAAAACCATTTACTTATTTTTATAACTCTCTATACTCCTTTTCTTTTCTCTCCCAAGCCTATGTACATTTTTTTAAACACACTGTGACCCATTTAGAGGTCTTTTTCTTCTGAATTTGTCTTTATTGTACATCTGTGATCCTTTTCTGACCAGGACTGCTTCTTAAAATGCTAAGCTATGTGGCTACAACTAAGGCGGCTTTGCCTTTTAGCTCTGCCCAGTCCAACATGGTGGAGGTCCATTCACTGCCTCTGAGACTGATGGGTGGGAACAACTTTCACCACCTCAACTCTGGTAACCAGTTGGCTCATGCTGCTACCAAGTAACTTGCAGAATGCTGCTCACAAATCCCATTTAAGTGCTGCATAGCTGGATCTTCTGAAAGAATCAGAGCTGTTTGTGCTAGTGAGCCAGGAAGTTACTGCCTCTCAGTTTTTTATTGCTAATACTAAATCAGGAAGACCTTTCTTAAAGGAGCTTTGGCACACCACCAGTAAACAGCAAGAAGTTGTGTTAAACTTTGTTTCTTGTGTCTGGAATTCCTTCCCAAACTCTCTCAGGTTTTAAATGAATTTAGTTGGTCATGTTAGTGCCAATTTGTTGTTGAAAGCCAAATTGTTGTGGGAAGCTGTTCATTTGTTTCCTGATCACCCAAACTCCCAAAATAATCACACAGCAATCTGTATTAATAGCAACACTTTTGGTCAATAGCTTAAGCATCTTTCTAGCCAGCTCTTATATCTTAAATTAACCCATTCCTATTTAACTATGTATTGTCATGTGCTAGTTCCAACACATCTGCCTCCGGTGGTGGCTACATGGCTTCTTCTTGAATCCACCTTCTTTCTCCCAGCATTCAGTTTAGTTTTCCCACCTAGCTCTACTCTGCTAAGCCACTGGCTGAAACAGCTTTATTCATTAACCAATAAAAGCAACACATATACAGAAGGATTTCCCACACCATTTGCTTATACTCTGGAACATATGTTCAACTATGTAAAGATGCATTGATTTTGTGTATACTACATTTGTTTAACTCTGTGAAGCTATGATTCTTTGCCTGTATAAAATACCTGATGGTCTAATAAAGAGCTGAATGGCCAATGAGCAGGAGAAAGGATAAATAGGGCTGGCAGGCAGAGAGTATAGACTCTCTGCCTGGAAGAAGAAGGAGGAAGGAGCAAGAGAGATCAAGGAACAGGAAAATAAGCTACATAACCAGTAACAAAGTAAGAAAGAAAAGTTATACAGGGATAGAGAAAGGTAAAAGCCCAGAAGCAAAAGATAGACAGGATAGTTTAAGATGAGAAAAGCTGGCTAAAAACAAGCCAAGCTAAGGCCAGGCATTTATAATTCAGAATAAGCCTCCATGTGAGATTTATTAGGGAGTTTGGTGGCAGGCCCACCCAAAGAACAAAAAGTCAAAAAAGTAAAACAACTAACAACATTTTGGTACCCATGGAGGGGCTAGAGTAAAAGAAAATGCAACAACATTTTGTCACCAAGTGTGGGGCTAGAGTAAAAGAAAATACAACTACAAATTACAATCATATCTGAATTTCAGTATAGACTATTAGACAACTGAGGAAGTGAAAACAAACCACCGTGATTTGTACCAACATTGTATTACATACATTCATCACCTAGAAAATAAAACAAAATCTAATCTGCAGCCATAACACTAGCATAGAATTTGGGGGAGAAAATCACCTCTCTCAAACACAAGCAAAGAGTGGATTAGTCACCCCCCATTTTTCTCCTAAGAAAAACTCACTCAAGTTTCCCAGTTAGTAGCAGGTATTCTCAGCAACTGAAAGTAGGAGAGGATGCTCTGTATCATCTTTAGTGGAAAGCCCAGACCAGGTTTGACTCATGTTCAAATCTAATGTGTAGCTGTCTACTGATCCATCTACTATGAACCAGTTTCCTACTTTTGCAGAAATAGAGAGTTAGAAGAATGAGTGGTAAGAAACTGACTTGTGGGTTGACCTATCTGTCACTGACCTGGGCGTGGGTTTTTGATGACCTATTTTTACATTTTTCTTTGCTCATATATCAAATAGTTGTTGCTTCCAGTTTTATAATATACTGGACTTTCAAATTAAACTGTAGTGAATATACTATGACCCCTTTTTAAATTGTTGTTGGTTTGATAAACTGCCTAGTGGATATGTTTCCACAAAGGCTGAGATTTTTAGTATCATGCAGCTGTATAAGACAGAAACAGTCCACACACAAAAACAGTAAAACAGCAGACCATACAAGTGATAAAAAGTTGAGAGGAGAGGGAGATACTGCATAGACCAGAAGTCACAGCAGGCTTGATGGGAGTAGGTAAAACTGAAGACAACCTTAGAGTAGAAGCATACATTTGCATATATATTTTTATTTAGATTATAATACAATTACACGATTTCTCCTTCCCCTATCCTCCCTCCAAACTCTCCTATACACCCCTCCTTGCTGTCTTCCAAATTCATGGGTTCTTTATTAATTGTTATTACATGCATGCATGTATATATACACACACACACACACACACACACACACACACACACACACACACACACACACACACATATATATATATATATATATATATATATATATATATATATATTCCTAAATATAACCTGCTTGGTCTGTATAATGTTACTTTTAAGTGTGTTTTCAGGGCTGACCTTTTGGTATTAGAAAGCCAACTCGTGTATCGTCTCTTACACTGACTTTCTAGCACTTTAGGCATTCCTTAGTTGCCTGTAGTTCTTTGTTAGGGTTGAGGCCTCATAGGCTTTTCTCTGTCCACTTTGGCAAGTCCATTGGTGCCATCTGTCTTCATCTCACATCTGTGCACTCATGTTGGTGAGATTTTAGGGGAGTAGCTTCTGTTGTTACAAGGAGACACATTCACAGAGGAAACTTTCTGACACTCTGACGCTTACAGTTTTTCTGTCCCCTCTTCTGCAGTATCACCTGAGCCTTAGGTACAGGAGTTGTTTTGTAGATATATCCATTGGGACTGGGCTCCACAACTCTGCATTTTGATTGGTTATAGTTTACTCTAACAGCCTCTGTATACTATAAATAAAAACTTTAGGACAGCTTTTGAAGAAGAAGCATATATCATATCATGACACTAGGAAGGTTCCAGGCCTGTCCAAGAGACTCAGACTAGAGTTTGACTAGAACAATGGGTGATTTTAGAGCTGCCCTATAAGGTTCATTAGATATTTGACACCAAAGCCCATGTCCAATGTCTACTTACAAACTGTGTTTTTAAAGGAGGTAGCAAATTGAGCGAATGGGAGGAGGTCAGTGGTCACAATGCATTGAGGACAGGGCTAGTGGCTTTGTCTTCTATCCCTCAGTCAGATAGTCTGTAGCACCAATACACACATCTTTGCCCTTCTGAAAGTAACCTATGAAGGGTATCTTTCTCTGTCAAAAAGAGAAGGCTGTCTTCGGCTAAGGCAAGCAGTATTAGAAGTTCATTAGTTAGATTGTCATGGCAATGGTTGTGCTATGAATTGGCAGATTTACAATCCTTCACTCCACATATTTATGACGGGTAGGAAAGACAACCGAAGTGGATATATATCTTTGTGACATTGAGTCAAATTCAAAAGTCATTTCCATGGCTTAAGTTAGCATTCTTGTGGTGTGCTATTCAAGAAATGTAAACAAAGGCTTTGCTCAGTCGCCTCTTTATTAAAAGTGATGTCCATTTCTTAATGAAGAGGGGAAAAGTGCCTAATCTTATGAAAGGCATCCTCTTGCTCTGTCTTCCTGTGCTCTCTCTATTATGTCCAGCTACCTGGCCTTATGTTCCTTAAATGAAAAGTCTCCGCTTCATTATTTCATTTCTGCAAGGAAATTCATATTTGTTATTTTTGATGGTTTAACACCCACTGAAACAGTGATTAGAAACCTTCTTCTCACCCATCCCACACGAGGTTCAGTGTCTGGCTGAGAATACTTATGCTTCCCTGTCTCCTATGCTGTTCACAGGAGAAAAATATTCTTGAGCGAAAAGTCCAATCTGATGAAAATCATTGTTCTCCCAGTGTGTCTGGCAGTGGGTAGAGGGTGGGAGGAGGCAGGGGACACGTGCTGATGTAGGTGCAGCCTGAGGAAGAAAGGCATTGAGTCAGAGCAGTATTAACAAGAGAGATGATTTCTCAGACTAGATTCTTGAGGCTCCCCTAAAATTGCCACAGCGTTGGATAATAAGAGCAGTTAAGGGGTTTCTTCAGAGTCTCTGTGACTTCCGTTTTGTGATGGCTTACTCTTGTGACTCATTCACAGCCCCTCTCTCCCAGCATCACACAGAAAATAGAATGATGAATATGTTCAGATAAACACATATGTTAGGAGGAACAAGGGACCATCATCAGACAACTTACGTTAATGATTTTCTCAAAAATAAGAAACAAATAGAAAATGTCCCCAACTTAAAGAAACAGAGAAGACTTCAACCTAAGAATTTTACAAGGGAGCAAAGCATGGGCTGAATTTTCCTTCTCAGAATAATTTCCTTAAGACTGCAGACACAGCTGTAAGAGCTCAGTTAGGGCATGAGAAAGAACCAAGGAAGCCTAAAAACAATGGCTTGACCTGAGGGCCTGAGTAGCAGTCAGCTCCCTCTCTTCTCCATAGACAGAACCTATAACTAACTGAGAATCTATCTCTGAACAAAATCACCACAGAAGTACCATGAGAATATCCCTTTCGAAAGAACTTGAATAGGCTGTAGCCCATCTAGTAAAGAATTAGGAAAAGTGGTACATTTGATAAAATGCAAAATAAAGACAATTTAGAGTCTGGGGATCCACCTTTCCCTACCCCAAATTCAGTGGTTGGCTCCTAACTGTAAAACAGTAACAAGTGTTTTCGGTCAGAAAACCTCACTCTTATATCTAAAGAGCTAGCCTAGCTGGTGTTTCTCTACTCATAGCAAAGACTGACAACCAAGGTCCAGCATAGATGACACCGCACATTCACTCATAGAGTTTGGAGAAATTAAGCTAGTACTGATCTGAAGCCTTCACATTGATGGTTCTTGTGGTATCAGGAGGGTTTATGTGAACTGCCGGGGCGGGGGGATGTTATCAGTAGTCCTACCCTGCTCTAAATCCTCCAAATCACAGTAACCACTAGCCTACTAAGATATTGCCTAATGGTGCAATAGTGGCATTACTATCTTGGGGGTAACCATCTGTAGTCTGATTGGACTTAAGGCTCACCAAATGGGGGAATTCATGCTTAGTACTATAAACCTAGCCATGAACCAGTGCTGGAGAGCTTATAGACTCTAGAGGAGAACCAACTACCACCATTTTGCTAACTTGATAGCCTTCCAAATATGTATCCTTATACCTACAGATGAATGAAACTCTCACCCTCCATCAAAGAACCTTCTTTTTGCAGCAATAGAGGCTGAGGCTATTACGGAGAACCACAATTTGTTAAAGTGCAAGGTTTAAGTGACAGACCCCATTCTAAATGGGACATCTATAACACAACCCCTACAGCCAAGGAGAGGAAACATTCTGGGAGAGGGAGCAGAAAAATTGTAAGAGCCAGAAGATTGCTGGGAAAGAGTATCATTGGGCCATGACCGAGATGCTATGTCCAAACCTCAACAGCTAGGGTTGCCTACACAAGACCTGCAGAGAGCATGTCAGTGAACATTCTAGCATGGTCCATCCATAGCTGAAGAGCTCTGGGAAAAGCATAGCTGCTAAGGGAACGAGAGTCAGCTTTCTCCAGGGACCAGCCCCCAGCAGATTTCTCATGTCCTTCACCCAAGTCCATACAACAACACTAACTGGACCCATATAATTATAGAAGAAGAGGCCATGAGTTTGAGAGAGAGATGGGGAAGCATTATAATGGGGAAGAAGAGGGATACGATGAATATACACTGTACTCGTATAAAATTCCTTCAAAAATTCAAAAGTAATTTTAAAAATCTTCCATCATGAATGAAAGAGAAAATTAAACAAATATAAAAATGGACAGAGGGGAATCAGAGATAGCACAGTAATAAAACAGAACAGTATTTTCCCAGGGAGGATTTGAGGAAATACTACATCTTTAAACAATAAACTAAAAATGATGAAAAAATGGAGCAACCACAGAATGACACATAATAAATATATGTGTATTTCTAAGAACAATTATATATATACATATATATCAAACAATTATATATATATATATATATATATATAAAAAACCGAAAAGGACAAAAAATGAGAAGAAAGAGCTGAAGAGGTGGCTCAGTGGTTAAGAGCACTGTCTGCTCTTCCAGAGGACCTTGCTTGGGTTCCCTGCTCCCACATGGGGGCCTCACAACTCTCTGTAACTCCAGTTCCAGTGCTCTCTTCTGGCATCTGCAGGTACCAGGCCACACATGGTACACAGACATATATGCAAGCAAAACACCTGTACAACAAAAAGAAAACATTTAACGTTTTTTCAAAGAAGGGAGATAAAGGTAAATCATATAAAGGCCAATAATCAATTATAAAAATAGAATAAAAGAAGAAACTAGAAGTGTTTGTAGAAGGAAAGGGGACTGAGAAAAGGAAGGGGAGGGCATGTACAGCTATAGCAAGATAAGGCATTCCAGACATGACCTTAGTCTACGGGTGAGGGCCCAGCATCACAGCAGGCTGAAACAGGAGCATGTGTTCAAGGACAGCCTGAACCATCTGGTGAGAGCCCGCTCCCAAATAAATGGTTTATAAAAACTATAGCTTGGTGGCCTAGTAATGACCTGGCCTGTGCAAGACCCTGCTTCCGTCTCCAGTATGAAGGAGAAACATGAGCTTTAAGTCTTCTAACAAAACCACTTACATTGTCCCTCACTTCCCCCATCGCTCCACCGTGTAGATGACATGAAATCGTGTCCTCACAATAGGTGAAAATTCACAAAATATCCTAAAGAGGGAAAATAATCCACTTAAATCCAGTTATACTTTCTCCTGGAAAAGAGGTGTTTCTTGTTATGTTAACTCAGCATGAGTAGCTGATAGATAGGGGCTTTGTCTCCTATGATACTACTTGTTATTCTGTTCTTTTGAGTCAGTGTTTTACCTGGTTTCTTTTAATTAAGCATCATTGATTATATACTGACATTAAAACTACAAGGTAGATGATGAATAATCTATACCCCCATACCCCTTGTTCTTGGTCCTTTTCCTCAACTCCTCATGGTGACTTGCTTTTCCTTCCCACCTTCTGCATGCAGGCACACAGGGCCTTCTGCATGCAGGCACACAGGGCCTTCTGCATGCAGGCACACAGGGCCTTGTTGCCCTCCGATGTCAAGACCCATTTGATCCACCTACTTAAGACTTTCTACAACCTTAGGGCAATGGAAAAGGAAAGGGGAACCACATTTACTAAGTATGCCTTAGACTTCCATATTGCTGTACTTCAGATGGGAAATGCCCCTGCAGGCCCAGGTCCTAATGGTTGATCTCCACCTTAGCACTATTGGGGGATGGTGGAAATCTTGACAGGTAGGACTTAGTGGGAGGATTTAGGTCACTGTGGGGGCAGGGCTGCTTCCTTAAAGGGGATGCTGAGAAACAGGTCTCTGTCTCTCTCTCTTCACATCCCAGACATGTTGGCTCACTGCTCTACCATGACCTTATCACAACCTTGAAAGCAAAGTAACCTGATCATGAATGGGAATGCCCACCACTGCGACCCCAAAGAAAATCCTTTCTCTTCATAAGCCAGTCAGCTCAGGTATTTGGCTAACATCCATACTTATTGTTTAATTTTTCAATATTCCTATGAGGCCCGAGTTATTTCAGATTTGATGAGCCATCGTGTCTACATCGAAAATGCCGTTGTCTGTTTTGAAGACCTGTGATTGGCTGGCTTATCTGGATGTCTCCTTTGTTTCATTATCCCATAGTTACTTTTCCCACTGGGGAGAAAAGCAATGTGTGTTGTGAGGAAATTCTATGATTTTTTGTAATGATTTGCACTGTAAGATTGACAACCTTTATACTTGTCCCAGTGTCCCATGGAATTAAATCGCAAGGGTGGGAGGACTCTAAATCGCAGTATCTGGAAGACCTGCAGGCCAACCGTTCAAGAGCAGCTGGCCCTCCTGCTTTCATTATGAAACTGGTCTGTGCTCACATTCCAAAAACCTGGAGAAAAGACGTTTCAGGGAAAAAAGTTTGACACATTGAGTACATAGGCTATTCTTGTAAAAATTGGAAATTAACATTCAAGACTTCTGACTTTAGCATGAAATACAATTAAGATAAAGATCCAAAGAATGAAGGCAGGACATTGCCAAATGTGCCCGCAATCTGAGCAGTGCCCACTTAACAAACACAGTGTCCACTGCCCCAGATACAATACTGTACCTCTAACCCTTTGTGTTCAAGGTAGCTTGACACTGAACTGCAGAATCCCAGCTTGCTTTTTTTATTTTTGTTTTTGTCTTGTTTTTTTTTGTTTGTTTGTTTTTTGTTTTTAGCTTGCTTGTTTTACCATACTTGCTCTTTAAGAAATTGTGAGAGGTATCGGTTTGATGACCTGGAAAATCACTATTAAAATCCCCAAACCTTTGTCCAAAAGAACAGCAGGAAACACAGAACTTCTAAACCCTAAATTTACCACCGGTGATGCCTGTGTTCCTCCTCCTTGCACCAAATCAGATTCATCCTTAGTCAATGTTAGGAAAACATTTCTTAAGATGATAAAAGCGTGAAAAAAGTCTTATCTTGTAGGTACTGAAGCTTTTAGAAGACCTAAGTCAGAATGTGGAACTCTGTTACTTGGAAGGCAAAATCAACCTGCCTTTCCTGTAAACTTAGGCAATTAGATATAAATTTAAAATCTGTCTTACCTAAAGCACCTGGCCAAGAAAACTCTTGTCTACAATTTCTTACAAGTGATCCTTCTGAACTTTAATGCTACCCAGGGCAGGAAGCTTATCTCCTCATGAATACTTTTAGATTAAAAAGCAAGGGCATTGCTGGTAGATGTAGATCTACAAGGTGTACTTCTGGTAATGCCTGGTCTCTGGTTCCTTCAATCCCCCTTTGCATCCTGCCCATTATAAGCAGAGTAGCCTCTGCCACAGGGTCGCCACTGCCATGATGTTTGACTCACAAAAATCCTAGAATCAACAGAGCCGAGGACTCTGAACCAAAAGCTCCAAAACTATGCTCGAAAAACAAAAACGGGAAACAAGAGAGTCAGTCTTTGCTGTAATTGGAGGTTTCTCTCCCACCTACCAGTTCCTGAACCACTCAGACACTTATTATTACTTATAAATGCTTGGTTGATGGCTCAGACTTTTTACTAGCTAGTGCTTACATTTAAATTAGCCCATATTTCTTATCTATGCTTTGCCTCATGGCTCATGGCTTGTTATCTTATTTTCTACACATCTTGCTTCCTTGGCAGCTAGCTGGCTGGCATCTCCCAGACTCTACCCTTTTTCTCCTGTTTCTCCGCTTTGATTTCCCGCCTTGCTCTATCCTGCCTTGCCATAGGCCAAAGCAGCTTTATTTATCAACCATATGAAAGCAACACATATTCACAGAGTACAGAAAGGCATCCCATAGCGCTTTGCTTAAGTTGTTTGTTGGATATTTTGATGTAGCCAAACAAAGTCTTGTTAGTACAATTAGTATTTTTTCACACACCTTTTATACATCTACTTTTGAGGAATATCTCCAAGGCTCTGTCTTCTATTTTAACTGTGTGTTGTTATGAACTTTTGCTTTTGAGTTAAGTTCCTCACAACATCTAGACATTACCTCCTTGTCATATGTATATCCGCAAGTATTTTCTCCCACTTTGTACAAACAGGCCTCCTCGCCTGTTTCCTCTGCTACATAGATGCACCATTAGCTTGGTGAAGTCATTGTTCTATTTCTGTTTCTTGTGCATTTGAAATCTTATGCTCCCAATCCTTGACTCTTACAATGCCATGATGATTTTGATTTCTCATGATCCTTTTCTTCTAGTAGTTTCATAGTTTCAAATATTATATTTATTTAATTCATGCATCAATTTTGAATTTGTTTCTATGTATGATGAGTGTGAGAGAGAGGTCTGGTTTCATTCTTCTGCACATGTATATTCAAATTTCCCAGTATACTTTATTAAAAAGACTAATTAGCCTTTCCCCAAAACGTATTCTTGGGAGTGTTGCCAAAGATCAGTGTGGTTTATGTTCTCCTGGTCAGTGTGTCTGTTTTTATGGTTATGATAACTTTGTGGTATGTTTTAATATCAGGTAGTGCAATATTTTCTGATTATTTTGTTTTTTGTTTTATTGACCAAGATTCTTTTGGCTACTCAAGTATTTTTTAATTTTATAATGTCTTCTTAGTTCTATAAAGAATGTAGTTGGTATCTTGCTAGGCATTGCACTGAATTTAAAGACTGCTTTGAGTAGCATGGATTAGTAACATTATGAATTCTTCAAATACACAGATATGAGATGTTTTCTCCCTCTGTGTGTGTGTGTGTGTGTGCGTGCGTGTGTGTGCCTGTCTGTTTTCTGAGTTACTCCCCATATGAAAAGGCACTCTCTCACTGAGTTGTATTGACAGCTTTGTTTTTAGACAGAGACTCACAGAGTTACCCAGGCTAGACTACATAACCCAAGCTGATGGACACTGAATTTGTGACCCTCCTTCCTTAACTTTCTGAGCAGTTGGTGTTAAGGCCGACAGCCAGTTTTCAATTTCAAAACCAGCCCCAGTTTTCAATTTCCTTCATAAGTATTTTGTAGTATTGATATTGTAGGGTTTTTTACCTCTTTGGTGAAGCTCAAATGTTATTTTTCATTTGTAACTTGCAGGATTAGGATTCAGTTCTATTTTCAGATGACGCTTTCTCTCCGATAGTTTATTATTATTGTATAAAAAATGTTATGAATTCTATATGTTGATGTTGTATAATAACAGTATCTAATGATCCTTTGTATTTCTGTAATGTCAGTTAGAATGTCTTTTTATTTGGTCCCTGACTTTATCTGAATTTTATTTTTCTAGTCAAAGTATTTATCAATTACGTTGGTCTTCTTTTCTTGCATGAGTGTGTGTGTGTGTGTGTGTGTGTGTGTGTGTGTATACATGCGTGAGTTTATTCATTTGAAAAATCCAGCTCTTGATTTTGTAATCCTTTGTTTTAAATTTCTTTTATTTATTTCTCTTCTGAAGTTTGTTATTTCTTTCCTTCTATTTATTTTTAATTTAATTTATTATTATGTTTCTTCACCTTAAGTTGCAAATGACATTATAATTTTATAGGGCTACTTATCTTCTATGTGCTTCATCATTAGTCAAAATATATCTATTTATTTATAAATAAATGGCTGTGTATCCATTTAGATTGGGGATTAGGACAGTGGCACTTTTGGTTTCCTGTTGAGTACTGAAATCAACATAGTACATCACTGAAGGCTAATGACACTTTCTAAAACATAAGATTTGTTCCAACATATTCCTTTGTTTAATGCTTATTCACCCCTGTGTGCTGGAAAAGGCAGCTGTCATTGGGTCTATTTAGAGAAGGACCCATTTTGGAGATGGGGGATCTAGAACTAAGAGATAGAGTGCATCTGCTCTCTGGATAAAAGGTACTAAGTGACATCCAGATGTTTTATTCCTAACCAAGTTATCCTCTGTAAGCCTTTAAGTAAGTCCAGCTGTTAATCCACCTCTTATGGATCTAATATTTCCCAGGTTGGTCACAAGAACATCATGAAAGACATTTCCAGATACATTCCTCTCTGTCAACTAATCAGAAAAGGTCTTGAAGATAAAGGATTCACCATTTCCTTGGAAAGACATGCTGACAGCTGTTATTCTTTTCTAAGAATATAAAAAGTACTTAAATGCTAGTCTATCTTGTGAGAACTTAACAATCACTTTACTGGACTGTAGGTTTTGCAACACACCTTTATGCATTTGGATAATATTCTCTTCAAACTTTATCAAGTCACCAGAGCTAAACCCTGCCTCCACTGTCCAACACAGAAGCCAAACCATAGCTGTTTTAGGTGGTTGAGAAAGACTGAGTCAAGTCTAACATGAGAACTCTTTTTTCTTTGGTGTCACTATTTTTCATGTATCAACTTGTTGATACCTCTTTTATGTCCCCTCTGCCTCCTGAAAGACTTCCCTTTCCTGACTTCTTTGCTGTCTTATGTCTTCTAATATACCCTAGAAATCTTCAGCCTATTTAATAGGCAGGAGCGTGTACTTAATGAGTGTTCTCGCCTCATCAAGAAAAGAAACCAGATTGCATTCACAGCAAGCAAAACTGCACGTTCAAGAGCCCCAGGTAGAAAGCCACAGCTATGACAACCACAGTAGTGCTGTCATCGGGTACTAAGAGCACTGGCCTAGGAAGGGGACGGGGTCCCCATTTTGTGGAATTTCCCATCACTACTCACATCATTCATAACCGCCCATTTCCATTTCCTTGGCTGTTTGAATTTTCTCTGAATCTGTATTCTGTGCCTCTTTTCTTCTGTTTCTCTTTCCACTGCCTCTGAACATGAGCAACTCCCAAAGTTCGGCCTTTTTGTTTCGTTACGTGTTCCGTCTTCTCTGTGTGTTCTTGCCTTTTCTCATTTCAATGTATTTTATAGGCAGATAATTTCCAATCTGTGTGCCACAGTCTAGCCTTTCTCCTTGGATCTGGCCTTCAGACATCTAACTTCCCAGACTGTCCCCTTTTCTTTGAATCTTCACATACCCAAAACAGGTGACTTCACCCATCCAGCATCCCTTCTCTTACAATTTAGCATCTTTGTCTCTCTCCTTCCTCCCTCCCTCCCTGTAATAATTGCTCCCCGAACGGTATGGCTGTCACTCTCTCTTTACCTCATGGTTCCTGCTCCATTCTGTCATTTCCCCTGCTATCATCCTAGCTCAAAAACTTATTATATGCTGCATGATTGCAATAATCTAACTCAGTGATTCCCAGCCCTGGCTGCACATTAGAATCACCTGGGGAGCTTTAAAGACATCTTATACCTGGTCTTAACCTCAGAGATTCTGATTAAATGGAACTGAGGTGGGGCCCTGACACTGGCATTTAAAAAACAAAAAGCAAAAAAACTCCCCTAGTGATTCTGTCCACAGCTGAGTTTGAGAACTATGTGGTGTGGTTCACATTCAATTTCCCCCTCATCTTTAATCTGTTTTTCCAATTAGATTATGACTTCAAAGGATTCCTTCTTCACACACTCACCCATGCAAAATTTAATTTGTTAATGCCTCTGTGGTAATTTCCGAGCTTATTAGCTTAGCTCTGCCACTCCTTATAATCTGATCCCAGCCCATCCTATCAACATGAATCAACGATCCACCAGCATTCCACCTACCAAATCTGTCTTACCATCTCCTCCCTTCCCAAAATCTTGACACTACTTTTTGCACCCATTTCTGTGCACTTAGAATCGAAGGAACATGTTCATGCTTCACTTAGTTACCTCTTCCCACCTTTCCCTCACCGCCACAGCATTCTCAGTTTGTGCCAGACTCTGCATGGTTCACATAGCCCCATAAAGGATCGGGGTTTGTAGTTGCTGAGCAGGTTCAAATCCTGGTTTCTCTGTTTCTTGCTGTGAGGTTTTCAGGCGCTGGGTTGGGGGGGAGGGACAAGGGGCATCTCCCTGAGCTGTTTCTACTTGTATTGGAAACCCAGCCAACTACCTTGGGCTAATGAAGTTATGGATCTTAGAGAACCCACTACTGCCACTTCTCTAGACCCAGCCTAATTCCCAACTACATTTTAAATACTTATACCCACATGTGAATTTAGCTCTCACTCCTCATCAGAGAAATCCCTCTTTGCAATAGACAGAGGCTGAAAACCACAACTGAACAAAATGCAGAGAGCAAGTGACCCTGTGTTGTCCACTCCCAAGTAGTCTGTCTGTAATGGAACTCTTGTCCCTGAAACTCAGGAAAGCATGAGAAATGGGTTGGAAAGATTCTAAGAGCCAGAGGACCAGAAGGTCTGCTGACAGATTATATCTCCTGGACATGTCTAGGAAGCTACATCCATGAAGTCTCAACAACATGGCTGTCTAGTAAGACCTGAAAAAGCATGACAGCAATAGACATGCTAACATGGAGGGGAGAATCTCCAAAGGGCCTCAACTCTAGAAAAGAACTCCAGGAAACTATAGAATACTGAGAGTGAGTGAAGGAACATTCCCCCAGAGACAGCCACCCACTTGGTTATCCAATGCCAAGTGGTCAAGCCTTGGAATTATATACATACAAAGAACATTATGTGGACTGAACTGGCAATATTTGAATATTTAGGACACACACCAACAATTACAGCAAAAGAGGCCATGAATTTGAAACAAACAAACAAACAAAAAAGGGGGAGTACATGGAAGGGGTTGGAGGGAGAAAAGGGAACGGAAAATTGTGTTCTTATATTTTGATTTCAAAACCATTTATTTTAAAAAGTCATTGCAGGGCATTTCCTGTCCAGAGCTGTCTAGAGCTGCGGCTTCATGGTAGCCTAGACTTCAGCTGGCAGCCCCTAGCTTTTGCACATTCCTCTAACCTCCTTTTAGCATGCTCTGACCTGGGGGTGCCACCCTTCAAAGTTCCTTGAAAGCTTGCTTTATCCTTTGTATATTTGTAATTATTTTATCTTTGATATTAATCATGCCATTAGCTACTTAGACATAACAAAAATTCGTATTTATTATAAACATCCCCACTGTTTTTAATTGCCTTTCTATCTCATTTATTAGTATGTGTTTGCACAGGTGCCACAGTACAGGCGTAGAGGTTAGAGGACAACTTTTGGTAATCTGCCCTTCCCCTCCACTTACAAGGTCATACTTGTATGATAAGTGTCTTTGCCTTCTGAGCCATCTCACTGACTCTCAGTGCATTTTTAAGACTTTATTTCAATTATTTATATATGTATGGTGCTATGTGCCCATGTTAGCAAGTGCCTGAGAAGCCTCACATCACCCTTAGAACTGGAGTTACACATGTCTGTGACCCAACCAAAATGGGTGTTGGGAGCCGAATTCAATTCCTCTGCAGGAACCAACCCTCTTAATCCCCGGGCCATCTCTCCACTCTCAATACACACAGTGCACTATGCCTTTCCTACTCAAACAAGATAACTCACAGATGAATTCCTTCCAATTTCACTTGAACCATGTGCTTCATTGTTGTAATTCTCCAAAATGGAGGGTTAAAACGGATGAAGTACCTAAGGGTTCCCTAGAGCAAAAGTAAACATGAGGAGGTCAGAAGAAGGCCAGGGCTCTATTAGACCTTTGCACAAATGTGACCCTGTTGAAGAAAAAAGGGGAGGCAGATTAATGGCATCCTAGATAATTGGACTGTATAAGGGAGGCTGGTAGATCTGATGGCATCCTCAAAGAAAAGCGGGTTGTCAAAAAATATCATCTCACAAACTAGATGTGTCCTGGAATCCCTTCTGTGCTCACTTGCTGGCAGGGGCAACCTCTGCACATAGCAGTTGGACTCATATAGAAGTTGGCTTTCTTTGGGTGAAGATCCAAGGCCCTCCTTACTATATCTAGACTGAGCAAGGTATCATCCAAAGAGAATGGGCTCCAGAAAGCCAGTTCAAGCACTAGGGATAAATCCTGGTGCCACTGCCAGGGGTCCCACAGTCTGCCCCAGCCATACAACTGTCACCCACATTCAGAGGATCTATTTGGTCCTATGCTTGTTCCTTCCCTGTTTGACCATAGTTAGTGAGCTCCCATTAACTCAGGTAAACTATTTAAGTGGGTGTCTGCATCATGGTCTTGACCTCTTTGCTCATATTCTCACTCCTCCCACTCTTCAATTGGACTTTGGGAGCTCAGCCCAGTGATCTGCTGTGGGTCTCTGCCTCTGTTTCCATCAGTTGCTGGATGAAGGTTCTATGGTGACATTTGAGATATTCATCAATCTGACTACAAGGCAAGTCCAGTTTGGGCACCCTCTCCTCTACTGCTTAGGGTCTTAGCTGCTGTCATCTTTGCCAAAGCAATGTACCTTACCCTCTCTGAGGAGCGGTTGGGGTGTGGGAAGGGGGAGGTGAGCGAGATGGGAGGAGGAGAGAGAATAGGAACTGGGATTGATATGTAAAATGAAAAAGGATAGTTTGCATTCTTTAAAAAAAATAAAAGAAGCTTGCTTTCTATAGGGGGACATTATGGAGACTTTTTCTTGGGATGTGGGCCATGTCAGAAGAAGGGAACAAAGCACTACTCAACATGGCTTCGACTACAGTCTCCATCCAACAGTCTTACTGTTCAACATAAGGGAATGTGGGGCAAATCCACACAGGATGTTGCACATCTAAGAGTAAAATGTAAAGTACTTGTAATCTTTATTTTCAGCAAAAAAAAAAAAATATTTCTTCTGAATCATACCTTGATTCCCAGGCATGCAGAGTCAACAGGGGTAAACCACAGTGAGAACGAAACAGGGGAATCAAGTCAGTAATGCCCTTGTTCTCCACAAGCAAGCTTATGCTAGCTCCAAAATTTATTCAAGTAATCATATATTGGGGTACAATGTATTTCACGTATATATTCTATAATAATAAAAGACTGCTAATTAAAATATCCATTATCTCAAATATTTTACATGATTCTCTACTGAAAACACTCAAAATTCTCCTTGATTATTTAAAGTATGTTAATGCATTAACTATAATCACTGAACATCAGAACCTATTCCTCCCATCCAGTTAGAACTTGGTACCCATTGTCAACTTCTCCCTATTGCTCCATATACTACCCGGTCTCTGGTAACCATTACTATCACTTTTTAAATTATTTGTGTATACACATGCATGTGTGTGTGTGTGTGTGTGTGTGTGAGAGAGAGAGAGAGAGAGAGAGAGAGAGAGAGAGAGAGAGAGAGAGAGAGAGAGTTTGTGAACATGAGGGCAGTTGTCTGAGGAGGCCAGAGAGGATTTCAGATTCCCCTGGAGGTGGAGTTACAGGCAGCTGGGTCCTGGGAAACAAATTCAGAGTATTTGCTGATACTCTAAATGACCAACTCTCCAGTCCTGATATTTTTTACTTTTGTGAGAACAACTTTTGACTCCATATCACATGATAGGTTTCTTTCTGTGCTTTTTTTTTTTCACTTAATAACTTACAGATAGTTTCCCCCTTGGTGCAGACTGTATCTTCTTCCACACTGGCGGCTGCACAGAGATTGGTTCCAATCCTCAGCTATTACAAATGATTCTAGAGCAAGTCTGGGTGTGCACATAGCACATCCATAATGCTGGCATCAGTTCTTTCAGAAATATACCCAGTGCTGGGCTTTCCACATCATATGGCTGTTTGATTTTTCATTGTCCGAGGAATTACCATAGTAAATAACATTGTGACTGCACTAATTTACCTTCTCCCCAACACTGTTGCAAAGCCCCCATTGTCCCAAATACTCAAAAACATGCATTACCTTTGGGGGTCCTTCTAACTGGACTGAGGTGACTCCTGGCTTTGGTTTTGATATGCATTTCCCTTGGGATTAGTGGCGTTCAGTCTTTCTTCTGTTTTTCTTAGGTACTCTTCTGTCCTCTTCCGAGAAATGTGTCTATAAAGAGCTCTGCCCACTGCTTAACAGACTTTCTTTCTGGAATTAAGCTGTTAGATTCTCTTATATATTCTGGAGAGCAACCTTTTGCCAGTTACGTAGTTCCCAAATATTTTTACCCTGTAGGTTTTCTCTTAACTTTTTATCTCCTTCACACATAGAAATTTCTTATGTTGATATAATCTCATTAATAAACTCTTGCTTTGGCTATGAGTATTTTGGGAGTTAGATCTTAAAATATTCTTGGCTAGCCTTATATCATGAAGCTTGTTTCTTATATTTTCATCTAATAATTTCATAATTTAGGCTTTATATTATCCATGTTAAGCTAATTTTATGTACGGTGAGAGATATACCCTCACTTCATTCCATTGCCTATGTATCCAATATTGCCAGTATCTTTTATTAGAGAAATGGTTTTCCCCCATGTGGGTTTTTGTACCTTTTGATTTCTCTAAAGTTTGGCAAGAATATCCACTTTCATCACTTCTATTCAACATGGTGTTCCCTGCCAGGGCAAAGAAAGAAAAAGAAATTAAGCACCTAACCAGAGAAAGGAAGGAGCCAAACTGTCCCTGCCTAAAGATCACATGAGCATATAGGTTAAGATTCAAACAATAAAATGGTTAGGCCTAGTCAGTGAATTCGAGACAGTTGCAGGACATTACATTTACGTACAGAATTCAGCAACATCTCTACCTGTCAATAGTGAGCTCTCTGAAGAAGAAATTGAGAAAACACTCCTCAACAGTAAGTCGTCCTGTGACTCAAAGTTGTAAACAATTGATGAAATTAATTTATATTTCAATTGGTCCTGTAAATTTTAACTTGAAATCTATGTGTAAACTATAGTGATAGAATGTCAATTTCTCATGATTTTGATTTATATAAATTGATAACATTTGTAGGTGTCAGGAGGGTTAATGTGCTATTATTCAATAATTAAATTAAATTATTTGATATCATTCATATTAAACTATGTATGACTTTAGGCAAGCACCATGACCATGATGGGTTCTATCCTGATAAGCCCATCATAAGTTGAAAAATGAACCTTAACCCACTGAACTTCATAGCTTAGCACCCAGCATGTTATAGGATATCTGTTACTTCCCCCTTGTTATGGTTTGGCTGATTGTAACTGCAGTTAACCACAGCCCAGTGTCATATGCTAGTATCATACTATAGATCACTAGGCTGGCGGAAGAAAAAGAGTCAAAAGTGAAAGTACACTTGCCATGGAATACAGATAATAAAGTTACATTGTTTGCACAATCATAAAATTGAAAATTTTTAAGTCAAATCACAAGTCAGAAACCATCTGTACCCTGTTAGCACCTAGAGCATGGAGCTGGCAGAGCCAAGTCAATCAACGACAACTAGCTGGTCAGCAGCTCATTGATGTTGAGAAAGGCATTTCATGAAATAAAAATTAGTATTTACTGAAATTCTAAATTCTCTCCAACTCTCTGATCTCACTCTGAAATCCAAGATCAACTTTTCAAAAATTAAATAAGAAGTGTGGTTCATTGCAAAAGCACTGGGCCAAGGATAAGGGAGTGCGATGGGGTCCAAATAGCTGCAGGTTGTTTTGTATTTTCCTTTCCCTCTGAGGACTACACACTGCAGGGTCAGCTCTCTAATTTGGGTAATGTTCACAAACACATGTTACTCTACCATGTTCTGTGGCACATAATCCACAAAAGGAGATTTCAGTGTCTGGTACTTCTCTTTGCTCAGTCCTGACATCATTCAAAGCAAACTCATTTTCCTCCAACCACCCAGCTCTGAAATGTGATGCACTGAAAAAGATAGGCACAGGCTGTGAGACTGATCATGGAGTGGATCGACAAAATGACCCTTGTCCATATAATTTATCTTTCAAGTAAATGAGTATATTTGAGATCACGCCTATGCAATCTAGGCTTGGGCCCATCTCACCGGAAGGTGTAATGGCAGAGTTTGTCAACAAGAAAACTCCTGTTTGCCAACAAGCCCAGACTGACTGTGGGAGGCACTTTATGAAAGAAAGTTCCTGTCTTCAGCTCTGTATCATATGTCCACTTCGTGGGGAGTTCACAGTGCAGTGGGCTTGTCCCTGCTCACCTTTTCAATAGGACAAGATAGTGCGCTGCCCCTTGTGAGTACCCACCCCACAAGGCCAACGCTACCACAGTCCTGGCAGAGCAAACCTTCCTAAGGAGAGTCATATTCCCCAAAGCACTCAGAAATTTGTTTCTCGTCTCTCCCCCACTAAACCAGAATGACTCATCGGACATTTCATTGTGTCTACCTCCACTCAAGGAGTGTAAGATGGAGGCCAGGTGAGTAGTAAACCAAATGATAATGTGCAGCAGAAATTCTGCATCTCCAACCTGAGCCTCCTCTCGGCTATGTTTCACACTGCCAAACCTAATGCTTCCTTCTGTTGCTCACGATCATGGTAAGCGTGGTCTCCAAAAAGAGAATCTTGGACATTAGCATTTCTTGGCATTTTGAGGTGGTGGGGAAGTTTTGGGGTTCAGTTGCCTGGGAATGTCATCCATCGTGTGTATCACAGAAAAGCTGAAGAACTCAGCTCAAGGCCCCGTGAGTACACTGTGAAGGGGCCTTCCTTATGCACACGGGGGAACAGGTCTGTGAGCTGAGAGACCCCACTAATAGCCTGCAGCTGTTTCACTCTTTCCTCTGCACACAGTTTGTTCATCACGGCCTTTTGCTTCCGCACTTGCAGAGAGCACTTGCTCTTCAGTCTGTTCTTGTCTTCATTTGGCTTCCAAGCTACTTTGGCCCTTGCTGACCCTAGCAATGTTGAGACCGAGCTCTCTTGTAGACATCCTCTGGTTCTCCTTTGGCCCATCAATACTTTCTACAATGCCACCCAGTCAGAGCATCCCCAATTCTGAATGTTTACCTGAACCAACGGTACTGTTCTCCAGTCTCTTGTCTTTTCTGGATTTTTCATTTTATCCTGAAAATAAAGGGGGGGTTGATTGTTGGTTTTGGCTGCCCAAAACATTTTCCTTCAAGTTACTTCTGTGTTTAGAGAAATTCCAAGATTTTACATTCTTCTTTTTTTATTTCCAGATCTGCCTGTTTTCAAATTTAGGAACATTACTTCAGCACTGAACACAGGCATAATACTGACACCAGAAGCAAGAGTCTTGAAATCTTCACTGGCCCCTGACATATCTTAGAGAAATGCATGCTCCATCCTAAGTAAAGAGCAAAGCAGAGGAAATAAGAGCAGGTCAGGCAAGATTTCAGAAGAAGAAAGGCATCCATCAGTGCTCAAAAATATACTAATGAAATAAAGTTTGGAAAATTTTTCAGAGTCATATGAAATTGACTAAGAATTATAATGTCTGTCTAGTATGCAAAGTACTAAATGGCCGCAAGTCCCTCTGAGCAGGGACTACAAACACAAATCCAAAGAGCCATAACTGAAGTCCTCTTGACCTAAAACAAACCCCGTTTTGAATTTAAAAAAAAAATCACATTGGCTAATAATGGCATGCCTTGAAGGCTGACAAACTTATACAACAGGCTAAGATTAAATTCTAGGCGAGCTGTATGTTTGTTTTTCCATCTATCTGTGTATCTCCAGGTTTCATTTCTTATGCCCTTTAGAAATGACCTCTGAACTCTCTTCATATTTTAAGATGTTGTGATCCTAGGAGACATTTTATCAGGGATACTTGAGAGTGGAAAGGATCATTAGATGCTCACTAATGCAAGAATAATAATCTTGGAGTTTAACTTTTCCACTTGGTCCCTGATCAGCTGTCTATAGAAGTATTGAGGAATAGTGAATGACCAAAAGGAAAGTTACTGGGGAGAGAAGACATAAAGTGGGCATTCATCGGTAGCGGAAGTGTGTCTACCTGTAACACTGCGGGTACTGGAAAAGGTTAGAAGGGAAATAAAATCACACAGCTCGACCCCACTGTTTTTCTGTCCCTTTCACTGTGGTCTGGCTTGAACCATGCACCTTCCCCTCCACTGTCTATCCTGAGGTGTGACCAGCCATTTGTATGTGTACCTTGACACCCTGCCCTGCCTAGTACTACTCCCTCTACCCCACTTGGTTACTTCTCATTCCTAGGCTTAGGCTTGCCTGTTGCTAGCACTGTCTACCCTAAGGAGAACCTGAATGAAAATTCTCAGTAAGAGGCCTTCAAATCCTGGACTCGCCTTTATAGGGGAGTCTAAGGTCCAGATACTATTGGGGGCTTATGGTCTGAACTCCAAGAGACAGTTGGTGAAGCATTAATGTAATTAATCTTTATCAATAAAAAGTCGGGAGTCAAATATCGGACTAAGAACCTAAAAGACCAGAGAAGCAAAGGAACAGTCACCAGCCACTTCCGTTCCTCTGTCCAGAAGGGCCAAGATCCTCTTTCAGCCCTGCCTTACTACTTCCTGTCTCCTCTCTGTCTACAGTCCTCCGAAACTCTATGATTAATGGATTGGTATGTAAAATGCGAACAGATTGGTTTTTTTTAAGTAAATTAATTAATTTAAAAAATTTTGGTCAGTTAGTGTCTGGCTTTGCCCTCTGACTCCAAGCAAGCTTTATTTGTCAGAACACAATCAAAATATCACACAGTTTATTTCTTTTTTCTCCTGTGATGGGGTGTGTGTGTGTGTGTGTATGTGTGTGTGTGTGTGCATGTAGAGGTCTGAGGACAATTCTATGGAGCTGGTTCTCTCTTTCATCCTTTTAGTGAGTGCCAGGGAGTGAACTCGGGTCATCAGACTTACACAGCAAGCACTTTTACCTACTGAACCATCTTGCTGTCCAGGAGGCATTTCTTCTTAACCCTCACATTCTCAGCCCAGGGTGAAAAGTTCAGTTCCAGGAAGGCTGGAGAAAATGCTTCAATATACAGGACCTGGGACAGGGCTCTTTCTTGCCCAATGCTTAGAGTGAGTTGGCTATATTCTTTCCTTAATAGAAAAGTAGAAATGTAATTATCCAGACATTAACCTGGTCACATTGTACATAAGGAAACATAACACGGGTAACAAACATGTAAATATGGAAGGTCCCAATGGTGGATGTATGGAGTTGCTTTTTAATCACAAAGCTGACTGTTGAGTCGATGGGAATAACTCTGTCTTTTATCGATGGGCTTCCAGATATCTTTGATTATTGTTATGTCCAAGCATGCCATCACTGTACTTGACATTGAATCATACAGTCAAAGGAATACTTTGGAGGAACATGGCGCCATCCTGAGTTTCCACTGTATGTATCTCAGCTGAAACCTCTTATGGCTTTCAACTCTGTTTCTGAGAAATGGCAAACTAAAATCTCTCTTAATTCCTTCCTAATGCCATGGTCCTCAGAGTCAAAACCAGCTGCCATTCAAGCATGATTTGCTATATGCATCACTGGCTACTCATGCATGCCATTTAATACATACCCTGCCAATTCTACCATACCTGAGACACATTGTTAGTCCCACTAAACAGTGAGGAAGCCAAGACTTGGGTTTGTGAACAGACTCCATGCAGATTCCACAGCAGTGACCAGATGAACTTCTTGGACACAGACCTCACTCCCCAGGCTCAGAGTCCTCCTATCTCTGCACAGCAGTCTCAGTTCCTCTGACAACAGGACAAGAGCAACAAGGTCTGGACACTGTTGATGTCCTGAGTCATCCCTGCTTGTGATGGTTTGAATGAGATTGGTCCCCATAAGCTCATATACTTGAATGCTTAGTTCCCAGTTTGGTGGACTGTTGGGAAGGATTAGGAGGTGTGACCTTGTTGGAGTAGGTGTGTAGCTTGGGGTGGGATATGAGGTTTCTAAAGCCCACACCAGGCCCAGTGTCACTCTTTCTACCTGCTGCCTCTGGATCAGAAGGTAGCTCTTAGCTACTTCTCCAGCACTGTGCCTGCCTCCCTGCTGTCATGCTCCCCACCCTGATGATAATGGACTCACCCTCTGAAACTGTAAGCAGGTTTCCAATTAAGTGCTTTCTTTTGTAAGAGTTGCCTTGGCCATGGTGTCTCGTCATGGCAATAGAACTGTGACTAAGACACTACTTATGCTATTCAAGTTTATTCTAGGACACAATTATTTTGAATGCTAGTTTGTGGAATAAGTTCTTCTTTCGGATTTAAAGATCTGACCATTTTTCAATTAATATTTTATTTTTATTTTTGAAATTAAAATATAAATGCATTATTTTTTTCATTTCCTCCCCCCAACCCTCCCATATACTCCTCTTGCTCTCTTTAAAATTCATGGGCTCTGTTCTCATTAATTGCTATTTCATGCATATATGTTACTATGCACATATATATTCCTCAATATAGCCTGTTTGATCGTTATAATGTTACTTGCATATGAATTTTCGGGGATGACCGGTTGGTACTGGAGAGCCATTCGATGTGCTCTTTGCTGTAGAAGACTGTTTCTACAGCTCGTAGCTTTCCTCGGTGGCCTGTAGTTCTCTATGTGGACTTCTCCCTGCCCACTTTGGCGTGTCTGCTGCTGTCCTTCTCCAGTTGATGTTTAGGCAACCATGCTGGTGAGAAAGAAAGAAAGAAAGAAAGAAAGAAAGAAAGAAAGAAAGAAAGAAAGAAAGAAAGAAAGAAAGGAAGGAAGGAAGGAAGGAAGGAAGGAGAATCAACCAAGAAAATCAAGTCTACCTGAATGCCTTTAGGCTATATGCAAACAAAGCATATTTGTCCTTTAGTGAGTTACGTGTATGTATGTACAAAACTAGCACACTAAAGCTGTGATGTCATGGATACTGTTGTTTAAATCAGGATGCAGTATTCATTTACACTTAAAAGACTTGCCAAAGTAAATGAATTTTAAAATATTGTAAATAATGACTGAATAATGATTCTTAGATATAGCAAAACTCATGAAAAGAATGACTAAAGTTTGGAAAACACATTTCTCATCCAACTGCATCATTTTGGGCTAAGGCACAGGGAGGTGAAATGACTTGCCCAGGGCCTCAGGGTTAATTAGTGAAAAGATGAGGACCAGACTCTAAGTCTCCAGGTTCCAGGCAATTAGCTCACATCAGTAATGTCCCACTTTTGGATTCCAAGCATCATTAACCTGCTCTTATATGATTCATATTACGAATAAATTTTTATCTACCTCTGACAAATGCAGAAGATTCTAACTTTTATAATTGAAGTTTCAAAGACAGAAAAGGCCTCTGGCTCCCTCTGAGTAAAAAGCACACTCAGGTATAATTACAATTGGTGTTTATAATGTGCCTTTTATTAGGGGCCTGGAATGAACCCTAGAAAATTGATCTGATGATTGGTATTGTACTTGTTTCATACACTGGGAAGCAATCACCCAGACAGGTTAAGTGAATCAGCCAGGGTCGGCTAGAATGTCAATCACCGAAAGGGGCAGAATTAAATGTCTAATCCTAGCCTTGTCTCTGTGGGCTTCTGTTCAAGCTTCAACGCCTTCGGAGATTGGGAATCATGGGGACCCCTGCTCAATGAGACTTGGTCTAAGAGTTCAAACTTTGTACCTTTTCAAAGAACGAATGATTGCTGTCCAGCTTTCCCATTTTCCCCGTCTTGTTTGGTTACATTAATTAGGCATATAATCACACTTAAATCTGTCAAGCATTGCTCTCTGTAGCCCCTTTAAAATTACTTTTGAACTTCTTGAGATCTTTATCCTACCTGTTCCTACACAATGAGGAAACAATTACTACCTCCAAGTAAAGCAGGATCCATAGTGAGATGTCTACCCTCTACGCACTCAGCACCCCTAACTCCACCAGCCTGAGGTGCCGCTAGTATCTCCCACCATCTCAGCACAGTGGGGCAATACAGAATGTGTGGCCTCCACCTGCCACAAGAGGTCAGCTCCTGTTGATCGAATGTCCTTCAAATGCCCTCTAGTGGTTGAAGGTCAGAGAAGAGAGAAGTACCTTTAAAGAACTTGTATTTAAACTTAGACATCTCCTTTGCTCTGGTGGCCTATTAAGCCATCTCCTCCACAGCAGATGGGGGCCTTGCATCTCTTGCTCTGCAGAGATAATTTATCTTCTGGATAGATGCCTGCTGTAACTAACACACTACTATAGAGGATTGTACATATCATCGCTTGGTCAGTTCCCTGGGGTGACATGCCAAAGAACTCCAGAGCAAGAAACTTAACTACAACAAAAATATAGTCTTAGAGTTTAAGAGGTGAAAGTTGAAACTTGAAATGTTGTCAGAGCCATTGTGGTTTCTCATGCCTTCACAGAATGCTCTTTTCTTGCATTTCTTATTTCGGTGACCTCTGGCATCTTCACACAGCCATCATCCTTCTAGGTCTGGCTTCATATGGCGTTTTCTGCATACATGTTTGTGTCCAAATCTCTCTCCTCCCTTAAAAACACAAGTCTAACTGGAGCAGGGCCCGCTCCAGTGATCCTGTCGTAACTGGCATATATCACCAGAGGATCTATATTCAAATCAAGTCATGTTGACTCTGACTGGGAGTATTTCAACCTAGCTTTTATGAGGCACAATCAACCCATCGCTTTGTGGTAGGCACTGCTGCTCCCTTTTCACATAGAGAAACTGAAGCATGGGTGGGCTAAACTTCTGTCCCACCGTAAGACAGCTGGCAAATGGTGTGTAGCACAGCATGGTGGTCCAAAGGCCAGTTCTACTCCATCCCTTTGAAACTAACAATGGCTCAAAGCCTGGGAACTACAGGTGAGGCTTGTCACTTAAAGAACCTACAAAGGAAACCTCTGAGGCTAGAAGGGACATCCATAATCTACAACACAAGAAACACTAGCTCTGACACACGCTGAGTTCTCACCAAGTGTCTTGCATTGCTCCTAGCTCTCCACATGCTTGAAATCTTTGAACTTCGCCAGTGACACCGACAAAGGTCTTACGCCCATCTTGAAAATGAAATACTGAGTTCGAGTGGCTAAATAGGCTGTCCCGGGTCACACGGCTGGAAAGTGTCTGAGCAGAGGTTCAAACTCTGGAGGCCTAATGTGAGAATTTAACCATTTGTCTAAATGCCTGAACCAGAGTTTTCTGGCAGAATCCTTAGCCTGTCTTCCAACACATCTGCTTGGTTCTTTTGAATTCATCGGCTCATTATCCTAACATAACCATACGCCTAAACTGTAGCCTCAGAGGACAGTAGAACCCACACCGTATTCTAGCATTTATAACTTGGGATTCAGTGCTGGCTATACCTGAAGATTCTGGAAAAATCTTCACTTTGGGGTGCAATCATGGCCAACCCAGTAGGGCTGTGAACATGGGTACGGCTGCTGGGGTTCTTCCCATCTTGCAATCCACACAGACTGGATTTTTTTTCTTCACATCATAGAAAAGTGTGCAAACCCCAGAGTGAAGACAATCTGGTTAACAGGACACATCAGAACAGGTCTGTTTCAAGAGGCGTGCAGGTTGCGTTCCCTGCGCCTGGTTCCCCACCCGGCTCCCGGTGCGTAACCGAAATAATTACACGGAAACTGTATTCATTTAAATACTGCCTGGCCCATAAGCTCTAGCCTCTTATTGGCTAACTCTCACATCTTAAACTAACCCATATCTAGTAATCTGTGTATCACCACGAGTTGTGGCTTACCCGGAAAGATTCAGCGTGTCTGACCTGGCAGGCTTCATGGCGAGCGACTCTCTCCAACTCTGTCCCCTTCCCAGCATTCTGTTCTCTTTTCCCTGTCTATCTAAGTCCTGCCCTATCAAAAGGCCAAGGCAGTTTCTTTATTAACCAATAAAAGCAGCCCAAATACAGAAGGACCCTCCTACACCACAGGTCTTCCCCGGAGTTCCTGTCCCTGATTATGTCAAAAGATGGTCAGCTGCTCTGCTCCAAGGTTTGGGTCTTGAAGACACATGACACTCCATTATTTAAAACCATATCTTGCACAGATCAGTCCTAGCTATGACATTACAGATATCTCTGACAAGGATATCCTAAAACACAGGAGGCAAGAATGCCAAAAGAGGCAAGATGCTACAGACGGCCCTTGCATCTTCCCTGTAAATGCTCTAAAATAACCTCCCAAGGAATTCTGCCAGTCTCATTTGGAGGTCTCAGAAATCACACCATTCAAGTCTTCCACTGGGCTGCTTCAGGCCTTGGAAAACAGCCAGCTTCTCTCCAGGCTGGAGTGTGTATGTAACTTCAACCCTGGGTACCCGTGGAAGAGGAGGATGCCCTGCTCAGTGCTATATGTGGATGTGTAAATTACAGCAGATGATGCACTTAGCAATTATGTTCTTTGCATACATAAGCAGGAACAACAGCTCCCAAACTGCCAATATCCTTCTCAATTCTCACAGAATGACTGTGTGTCACACGGTCACGCAGTAGGGGTCCTGGAAATGAGATGAAGGAATGGCACAGTATGAAGTTTCAATTTTGGAGAAGCACCCCTCCTGTGGTCATGAACAAGCAAAAAAGAAAGGCTTGGAAGGTTGGATGGCCTGGCTGAACTCCCCCATCCTTGACTGTAGGGACTCTGTGCAGGGGAAACTAGAGGAGGGTCAGAGAGTGTGGTGAACCCTCCTCGCACTTGGCATGGCTTTATCACTCACTGCCACCCAACCCAAAGGATGACACTAAAGAGTTGGGAAATGGTCAGAAGGCTTTGCTGAGAACAAGGAGGCACTATTCAGAGTCCTTGCTGAGACAGGCAGGGAATGTGCCTGAGGACTATGGAGCTGATAGGGACACTGAGATCCTCAGAAGTTACACTTCTCTCATAGCCCCATCTAAAGGGTGACTCTACCCCTTGTTGGTAAGTAGAGTAGTTTCTAAGTCTTCTGGAAAAATCTGTAAATGCTTGTAAAAGAAGAGGAACTTAGGAGTGACTGGCTGTTTATACATATGACTGTGTATGTGCATGGGAGTGTGCAGGTTTGTAGCTATTAGCAATAAGTTTAAGTTACTTTAAATCATTGATGTTTATATCAGTTATCTATGCTGTGTAACAAATGATCCCAACTGATGTTTTTGAAACAACCATTTTTACCTGAACTTGTGATCCAGGGATATGAGGGTCAGTCTGAGTTCTTCACTATTGGTGCCCCCTGGCATCAGCTGGACCAGCTAGGGATCACAGTTCCATTTCTTTTTAAAATGGTTCTTCCCCTCCTATCTGGCATCTCTCTGTGCTCCTTTGTTTTTTCTTTGTCTCCCTTCCTCCCTTCTTGTAGCATCTCTCTAGGGCCTCTCCATGTTTGGAGCCTTCTCATATCACTGTAGGTTTAATAATTGAATATATAGTAACTGACTGCAATAGACAGTAAGCAATAGCTTCTGGTCCCATTTAGGACAATTCATGGACCAATCATAGCATCATTTCACTTGTTCCATTAAATAAAGCAGTCATACTTCATACTAAGTCTCATGAAGACAGAGAAATTGACTCTGACTTTGGACTAGCAGGAACAAGTTCATGCCCACAAGAAAATGTGGGATTAGATGAGGAACTACAGGGTTAGGTACCTTTAGGAAATATATTTTTCCCCAAGATCTTACAGGACATATGTGAAGAGACTATGATCCTAGCCTACTAGTTTGCAATGTTCTTGTAGAAGCTATTGTTAACATATTATGGTAGAGTGCATATTCTCAACAATATGTCTGGTTTCAAATTCTTTATATCACCTACAATCTGAACCTTCTCTCTCAATTTTCTTAACTGGATTAATTGGATAAATAATATTATTTTACCAATCATAGAGATTTTCCCAGACTAGCAGATCTAAAAATTTTAATCAGAACAGAATGTCATACAGAATAAGCACTCTGTAGCAATAGGCACTGAATTTCTTTGTGAGGGTTTTCATCAGAAAATATCATCACCCAGGGGTCTTAAATAGCTCAAATCTCACTGGTCTAGAGACTGGAAGACCATCAAGGTACCAGAAAGCTTATTCTCTCTGAGGACTGTGAGGGAAAGATCTCTCTTGGCTCCCCTGTGTCTCTTATCATCTTCATCCTACATGTAGATTTGTCTATATCCAAATTTGCCTCTCTGTAATAATACTAACATATTGGTCTAAAGATAGCCATTTTTACTTGATTATCTCTATAGGTACCCTCCCTGCAAATAAAGTCACTGGACATTCAGACTGCAATATTTGTTTTTTGCTTGGACATAGACTAACCCATCAGAGACATAATTATTGTGATTCATTCATTTCAGATATTTCTGGTGGAGATGTCAGATATTTAGGACACAAATGTGTGAACTAGAGAGACGTGTATATCTCTCATTCTCAAAAATTTTGGACCAATCCCACAGAGTACAAAGGCATCTGATAAAATGTTCTATGAACAAATCTGTGGATAATGATACATACTGGTGACACATGGATCTGAGGTCTCCTTGCTAGGATCTGTCATGGGGCACAGAAGAATATGTCTGCTGCCAGCTTCTCTTGCCCAAATTGGCATGCGATCCTCTGGTCCTAGCATAGATATCCTTTGATGTGGGCAGAAACTGTTCTTTAGTTTCCCAGCCACCCAGACCTGAATAATCATACAGAAACTATATTAATTACAACACAGTTTGGCCAATAGCTTCGGCATATTTCTAGCTAGCTCTTACATCTTGAATTAACCAATTTCTATTAATCTGTGTATTACCGTGAGGTTATGGTTTACTGGGTAAGGTTCTAGCTGGCGTCTTTCTCCTTTGGCAGCTACATGGTATCTCTGCCATATAGATATATATGAGTATATATATGAGTATATGCCATATATAGAGAGAGAGTAGACTCTGCCTACTCTATATATCTTTATTCAGATTTCCCAACTGACTTTACTCTGCTAAGCCATTGGTCAAAACAGCTTTATTCATCAACCAATAAAGCAACACATATACAGAAGGACATCCCACATCATCTCCCTGTTTCTGTCTAATTTAAAAGGAAGGTTTCAACTTTAACATAGTAAAATTACAAACAACAAAAAGGGATCAAGCAAGAATTACAGTTATGATATTTCTTCTACCATAACTAAGGAAAACTATAAATTTAACTATTTGTCTTCAACTTTTCAAAGACCTCAGAAGGATATAATATTACTCAAGTAAATACGAAGCAACTTCCAAAAATCTAGAATTGGCAAAGACCTCTTACTGCCTGGACAGTCACCCAAAGTTCTTCTGTAATTTTGGGGCATCCATCTTCAGTCTACAGGCACATAGTATCCAGCAGACTTTTCCATGAAGTAGAAAATTTGAAGATCTGTTGTGCCTTGTAATGGCAAAGTTGCTTTCTTCTGTATCCTGTAGAATGTCTGGCAGTTTCTTCAGTGAAGCAGGAACCCTGAAGGACCATCCCCATCTTTTGGAAAGTTCAGCAGTCACTTTTCTGTGAGTTCTGCATGTCCAATTCATACAGCATACCATCAAACAGTTTCTTTCCCAAATGACTAGCAAACTCCATAAAGAGAAGCTTAGATGTGCATCTTCTCTTGAAGTAATTGGTGCTGCCAGAAGCAGACATGTCTCACTGTCAAGAAAAATCTAAGTTCTTAAAACCTTTTAAATGCCATGTTCTGTAGGTCTTTGAAAGATTTGAAAAATACCAATCCATCTGAAATATATCTCTGTACATTTGGAAAACCTAACTATCATGACTACAGGTTTGACTATTATAAAAGACTACCTATTAATCTATAATTTTTAATTATACATTACATTTTAAATAAGCTGTCTAAACATACTACCTTAAACAATAACAGAAATACATACAACAAAATTGACATTAAATTTGTATCAATAGACCAAGATCCATACCAATGCAAAGTATTCTTCTCTATATCATGCTCCCTTATTTCCATTAACCATTTATAACTAACCTTTTCAAAATGAAAATAAACCATTTATAACCAACCATTTTGGGAATTTAGGCATTGTTTTATCTAAACTGCTTCCTGCTGTTTGTTGAGCAAAGTATTTTAGGGTTCATGGAAGCCTTTTGGGGGGGGTTCTTGTTCCATAAAACCACATTAGCCTGGAAGGAATACGCAGGTTCTCATCTTCTGTGGAAACAGAAGCAGAACCTCTTTCCAAAGCAACATAGCCTTAGACCCAAATTTTGAGGTCAAGATAGTTTTATGTTGGTTTAACTTAGTAACTCCCAGAATCAAATGTCTCTCTGCAGTCAAAAAATTCAAAGAAAGCACCCTAATATACATAATCCATACTCTCTGTGTATATTCCATTTTTATGCGGCTTATTTTTCATTATTCCTTTAATCTATGACTGTCTATCCTCTTCTATATTGCTTTTACCATCTCTTTAAAGACTTCATTTTATTTTTTTAAAGCTATTTTCTTCTTTTTGTAACTGTCTATATTTTTTCCCTCTCTCTCCTAAGCCTACATACATTTTAAAACACATTGTGACCCATTCAGAGGTTTATTTTTGTCTGACTCTGTCTTTATTGCATTTCTGTTATCTTTTTCTGACAGGGGGTGCTTTTTTAAAAAGGCTAAGCAGGTATGGCTAAAATCAACTCTGTGGCCCTGACTGTTTGCTCCACCCAGTCCAACATGGGAGAGGCATGTTCACTGCCTCTGTGAGCCATGCTTAACATCCCAGCTCCAGGGATACAGTGGGTCTATGTCACTATTAAGCAACTAGTAGCACGCTGCTCACAAGCCCCATTTAAGTGCAGGGCCTCCCAAAAGAGCCAGAATTTGTGCTGCCAGCATGAACCAAGAAGCTGGCTCTTAAAGTAGCCATGTAGTTTTTGCTGTTAATGCTGAGTCAGGAGACCTTCTCTTAAAGGAATCATGCCTCTGCTTGCTTCTAGCAAACAGAGCCCACCCAAGAAAATGCTGCTACCAAGAAACCATGTTTAACTCTGTTCTTTTGTGTCTAGAATTCCTTCCCAAGCTCTCCTGCTTTTATGTGGGTGTAGTTTCTGTGGGTGTAGAGACTGTTCTTTTGTTTCCTGGCTTCCCAGACCCAAATAATCATACAAAACTATATTAATTATAACACTGTTTGGCCAATAGCTTAGGCGTATTTCTAGCTAGCTCCTACTTCTTGAATTAACCCATTTCTATTAATCTGTGTATCACCATGAGGTTATGGTTTACTGGGTAAGGTTCTGGCTGGTGTCTTTCTCTTTTGGCAGCTACATGGTGTCTCTTTGTCTCTGTCTACTCTCTCTATATATCTTTGTTCATATTTCCTGACTGGCTTTACTCTGCTAAACTACTGGCCAAAACAACTTTTTTCATCAACCAATAAAGCAACACATATACAGAAAGGACATCCCACATCACTTTGATCTCACCAGTGGTGCGGGAGAATTGTCCGTATTCTGTCAATCATGATTTAAATAAACACTGATTGGCCATTAGCCAGGATGTATGCGTGGGACAACCAGACAGGAAGTAGAGGCGGAGCAAGGAGAATAGGAGAATTCTGGGAAGCAGGAAGTGCTCTCGGCACTCCTGTCTGGACCACCTGAAGAAGCAGGATGTAACCTGCCCCACTGAGAAAGGTACTGAGCCATGTGGCTAACATAGATAAGAATAACGGGTTATATAAGCTACAAGAGCTAATAAGAAGCCTGAGCTAATAGACCAATCAGTTTGTAACTTATGGAGACCTCTGTGTGATTTTCTTTGGGACCTAATGACTGTGGGACCTGGTGGGAGGACAGAAACCAAGCTGCCCCTCATGTTACACACCAGAACTTGGGCTGTGCTATACAACATCTCTCAGAGCCTTCTCCTCAGCTAGAATCACTAGTCCTGTAATTGGACCCAGACTCTGCCTTTAGAACCATATACAAATGCTTGTACCTAATACACAATCCCAGATCTGAGACCTGACCCTCATCTGCCAGGTTCCTCCAATCATGAATTATTTAGAAGAGGAGTTCTTGGGCAAGACTGCAGATGCACACTGTGGAAAATTAGCTCAGAACCAGAAGATGAGGAAAAGAGCTGTAGTTTGAGTGGCATTGAAAGAGTACTGAGTAGTGAGGTGGTCGCACCCTAAAAGTAAACAGGGAAACAAATCCCGAAAGTCAAATTCTGATTTTGTTTTTTTTTTCAAATATCTCTTAAAATAATTACCTGTCCCACTGCCTTCCTTGTCTACCTACTTCCCAGATAGACTCCCAACAAAGCCACTTTAGAGCCATACATTGCACACAAACAGTCCTTAATAAAAAACGATATCCAAAGAGAGTAAGTCGGCTAGCTAATGTCTAGATATTGGTTTTGCCCCCAAATTCACATCTTATAGACAGACCCCAAGTAACAAGAGATGTGACCTTTGGAGGGTAATATTATCACAAGTTTGGAGGTACTCCATGATGGAGATAGCTTGCTTCCTCTCTCTGCTCTTGGCTATATTAAGATGGAATAAGAGTATGGACAGCTGCAAGCCGGCAAAATGGGTTCTCACCAGAGCATGGCCATGCCAGTCTCTGCCTTCCAATCCAAGAATTGAGATATATAAATATACAAACTGACAAAATAAATAAGTTAGAGACACAAAATCCCATCACTTAAGTTACTTATGAGAGATAACTTGTTTCAGAACTCAAGAAGCCAAGTGATATCAGCTGAAGATAACTACTCTTCAGATGACTCACCATGGACCTCTGGGTGCTACAAATGTAGGCCAAGTAACTCCTGTTCTCCTGTTACACATTATCATATCTATGTCACAGAAGACTAGGATGAGATTACCCCTGCCCCCATGGTGACTGAGCCACCAACCAGGAAGAGAGAGGGGGAAAAGAGAGCTAAATCCCTGATGTTGCCTTTTCTCCAAGTTCAAAGCATCTCATTCAGTAAGCATTTGGGGGATGGCTGTATCTAGGGACCATGTTGGCCTCTACTGTGAAAGGTAAGAATTCAGCAGACTGACAGAGTGACTAAACATTCAGTCCCCAAATTTCAACGCTAGAGTCCAAATTCTGTTTCCATGTCTTCCCAGCTCTGGTACATTGGGTAAGTCACTTACCTTTCTTTGTCTCTGTTTTCACACCTACAAAGGGAAGACAAGGATCACACACACCTAGTAAATTACCAACTGGAACGCATACCAACATGTAAGCACGTGAAGCACCCAAGAAAAAGAGGGGTATGAATTCATAGACTACACAGTTTAGTGCATGTTTGGAAAGCCAAAAAAAATTGAGAAGCAGTTTCCAGTCAGGACCGAGAATGCATGGTAACCATCCATGTGGTCTTCTTGAAAGACTCGATTTTGGGATGTCACAAAGATAGAATATTATCTGCTCTCCTTTCCTAGAAAGGAAAGAATCTCAGCTTTGGCAAGGGCATAATCAAGATAAGGGCCATCTCCATTGAGAGCTGTAGGCTTCCAAGTGTAATCAGAACTGAAAGCTCCCCTAGTCATCACATACCCCCTTCTTCCCTCCCATCTGCCTCTGAGCTAATCTTTATAAAAAAAAATCACCAGGCTCATAGAAGATAAGTTCCAGGCATGAAACTGTGAACACTTGTACCTCCCGAGCTCCGCTTTCCTGGTGCTGTCTTTACAGCCTGGGTTAGCACATGACTATAGACAGAAAGTGCTTTTTTACCCACTGTATATTCTGCTTGGACATATGAAAGTATAGTGCCGCAGGTTCATACATGCCCTGTGCTGGTTGCGTTCTTAAAAGCCCCAGTATTTGGCCAAACTACAGCTCCATCGCCCAAGCAGTGATTTCTGAAAACTCAGTGATCCTGTAGAGAATATGGGACAGCCCAACGTAGATATTAAAATAAGCCATGGAAAGAAGAGATGGGGGTAATGCCTATCATGATCAACACAGAAAAAACGAATAGTAACTTATCATTAATGTGTTGTTTAAGAATAGGAGAGATGGTACTTTAGAAGCTGCCATCCCAGTAACAAGACATAAGAGCTGGTCTGGGAAGTACAGTGTCCTGACACCACGGGGCTTATGGAAAGGTATCTCACTTTGGCCTCCCATACTATTTGTTTGATCCTTAGTATCCATTTTTTTCAATACTACAGACCTGAAAAAAGGGGGGGTGTCTTAGCTTAAGTTGCATGTGAAAATGAAATTTTAGTTCTCAACCCAGTTCTTGTGGCTGAATGTAGCACTGCATAATTTGACATGATTCAACTTGATTGACAGTGGGGAGCTGACAGTAAGACCTCACAGGTCATGATAGAAAGGGGGGCTGGCAGAAAGGCCCAAGAGCATACTGGATAGCCACCTGAATTCAACTATGCTCTCTGCAGATGAAAGGAAGCAAGGCCCCACTAAGCATGTCTACGAGGACATGAGATGCCTGCAGAGCAAGCACAAGAGAAAGAGGTATGTCATGCCTGATCAAACTTGAACACAGAGACAACTCCTCAGGGAGAAAAAGCCCAAAGAGAGGGGACCCTCACCTGCTGTCTGTCAGCAGGTGGAAACCGTGAGCATTCTGACAGCCCCTAAAGTCCTGTTTGCCAAACACCTTCACCGCCCACCCGTCTTCATTCTGATTATAACCATCTGGGCACCACTTTCTCCAGTTCTGTCATTTGCCTCCAAAAGCCTAATGATTCTGCAGGTATATTGAATTTATTGGCAGGAATTCTTGAGTCTGGAATTTCCAAAGTCATTATTGTTTGATAGATACTGCATGCCCAATCAGCAGATGTCGCTGGGTGCCTGTCTTCTAAATTTGGTCATATACCACCTTTCTCTCCCATTACCATAAGTGCTGAGAACACTTGTACCACCCGTAGTCAGTAATAAACACGGATTTGTTTGTGACAGTCTTGTTATTCCCTAACCCTTGATTAGTGATATTTCAGGAAGACACTCTAAGGATAAGTATTCTAGGGTTCCAGGAAGGAAGGGTCTCCAAATTCAGAACTGGAGAATCTTCTTCCTCCACTGATGTTTCCCTGCCCATAGAACTGGATGCTAAGGTAAAATTGCACTTCTCTCAAATGAGATGTAAGATAATATCCAGCAGCCACATGGAGCTGAGGTATTTTACACATTTCCAAAGGGCCTCGGGGAATTAGGGTTCCATAGCCAGAAGGCCAGGGTATAAAGGGAAAGGGGCTGAAGAGACACTTTTTCAGAGTCGATTCTATGCTGTGGGGCCTCTGCCCTCCAGAAGAAGTGGAGAAGAATCAGCTGCTTCCCTCAGGGCTGCCCCCAGCAAGGCTGTGATGTTGACTTTACACCGGTTTCCAGAGGATGTGACAGGAGCCACCAGTGTAATGGGGGACAAGGTTTTAGACAAGTCTGCATGCTGGAGTTGGCAGAGTGTGATAGTTGATTCTCGAGTACTAAGGTAACATGGAATATGTGAAGATTAGCTATCTGGGGGTCATCTTAGGACCAACTTGAGATGCAGAGAGAACCAAATAGCAACACCCTAGAAATGAACTGCAGTCTCGGGGGGACTGTCATGACTGTCCACCCCACATGGATACACACCCAACTCTATTAAGAAAACTGCAGGTAAATAGCCCCATTAGCAAAACATTCCCTCTAAGCCTACAGAAATGCCCAAAAATAGCCCTGCCTGAAAGTCCATCTCCCCCATCTCTGTGTATCGACAGTTCTGAGCAGTGCCTGTGGTCAGCAACTCTTCTCATGGTCCAAACTCTTGCCACTTCATTAGAGAGTCCCAGTCGTCCACCGAAGCTATTTGATGGTCCTCCCCCTTCAGTTAGACATTTCTGGAAACACCCCCATCGACACACCCAGAGTTGAGTTTCCATGGTGATTCCGAATCTCCTCAAGTTGACAGTTAGCCATCACACCAATTGCCAAAACAGGAGCACAGAACCCTATAGAATTCCAGTCTCTGTCTGGATGATCCTGTGTCTGACTGGGCACTGTGACTTGATGGCACTGACCAGCACCACCAAAGAGTATGACCTATTAGCCATCCAGAAGAACAAATTAAAAATACAAAGTAGAGATGCGACTGCATGCATACCGCTTTTGCACTTCTTATCATTTCAATCACACACACACACATATATATAAAGATATTTATATATATAAAGATATAAGGCATTTTCTATTATTTTGGATACTCCTCTTATATATTTGCATGATATATATGTTCAAGGGTTAATTATGCTTAGAACAATCATTCCCTGTTCTACTCAAAAGAAAGGTATGTATTGGTCCGTGGTACCCTTCACAGAATCAAAGCCACCTGAGTTGAGAAACAGCATAGATTCTTCCAGCCTCTAAATACATACCTAGATATATTTTACCAAAAAAAAAAATTCTGCCAATCTTCTTAAAAACTTTTACCTACTCTTTTTAGGTAAACTTTGCAGGGGTTGGGAAGGAAGGATTACTCCGATACTGTATTGAGACAGAATTAAGTCTGTTTGCTTTGTGGTTAGCAGTTGGACCACTCTGCCCTCTGTTTCCATGACAGGACTTCAGATACAGCCATGCTTTAACAACTAGGACACCTTTAGAGAAATGTAGCATTAATCAATTTAGTTGATGTGAACATGGTAGCATAGTTATCCACACCAGGATGGTGTAGACCCAGCCTATGATGCAGCCACTGCTCTTATTTGGGCATTTGGGGCATATAGGGAACGTGGTTAGGAGATACAAAGCTGAACTTAATGAACTTTCTTCTTTTGAGTCTTCTCCTTCACAGGCTTACCATATTCCATTAGGAGAACTATTCTCTCCTTCTACTGTGTTTCTGTTCCAGCTTGTAAAATAGGAATGGATTGCCTCTACAGGAAAAAATACTAACTTGTTTCTGACCCTCTGGGGTCATTCTCAAGGGTTAAGGAGCACTGCATCTAGTTGCTGACATCAATAAAAGGGCAAACAAGCAAACAAACAAAAACCCCGAGTATTCACAGCCAAGCCCCTGATCTGTCACCTTTTATGCTAAAATGCTGGAGACATGAATGTGTTCACCCTGCTAGGTGAGATCTGCTGGGAGCCCAGTGTCTCCCTCTAGAGGCAGGCTAGGGAACCTTCTCTGTCCTTACAGTTGAACAGATGCTCCTGGATATGGACTGGAAGAGCATCTGTCTTGTAGGTCCTATCCTTGTAAGCATAGCTCCTCAGATCTAGACGCTGTGGTGGCAGCCGCTAACCCAATGTGGCCACCAATAGAAATGATAGTTCAGGTCTTTATCTTTCTATGTCCCAAATGCCTCTTAACTTGAATGGGGGAAGACGCAATACCAAGAGGAGAACCAACTTAGAAGGCTTTATACTTCACAGGTCTTAAGTCTTTACTATTTAGACATTCTTTAGTGAGTCAAAGTCCTGTCCTAGTGTGGTTCCTAAAATCAAGCAAAATAATGGAAGAGGCTCCCTGTGTTCTGGATAATAAATCTTAGATTTAAAGACCTGAGTCATAGACACCATAACCACACCAAGTCTGGGCACTTTATGAAGATGCCATGTTTTACTTGAAGGGAGCCTCCCGTTGATAAGTTGCACAATGGCTCCAGTCCACCATCCCACCCCCACCCCTGCTTCCCCACCTCTTTTCCTGGGAGCCAGATGCTGACAGACCTTCAGAAACCTACACCCAAAAGACCCATGAGTAAGATAGCCCCAAACAAAAGCGAGGCAGAAGAACATGCCATGATATCCTGTCATTTCCGTTGCTCACAACTCTTTCCAGTTCTAAAGGGAGGGGCCGTTTCCTTTAGTTTCCAAAGTGTGGGAAGCAGATGCTTGGGGGAGGTTCTAGTTTCTGGCCTGTGTTCTAGCAATCTCATCGTCCTGTCCTCCGGGCTCGCAGTGCAAGGGCAGACACGTGTCCCCAGGAAGCTGGCCTTTCTCACCACTCACCCGATTAAAAAGAGTCTCTCGTGGAATGAAAGGAATTTGTTAGATTCCTTTAACAAAACCAAAAGAAAGGTGTGAGGGTCGGTCCAAAGAAAGAACGATCTCCCTTACATAAAGGACAACTGATTATCTCATCCCCCGAGGTCTAGATGGGGAGTCCTCAGGTGCACAGGGGACTCCCTCAGATTCAGTCTCCTCTCCGGGTTTTTATATTCCTAGGTAACATTTAATATTGAGTCCCCCCACTTCCACCACTGTCATCTCTGGGGTACATGCGCTCCCTTTTCAAAGATGTCCTGACTTGGTCTCACTTAGAGCAAGGGCTGGGGGCAGGACCTTGGGTGCAATTAGTTTATTTGAGAGACAATTTCAGAGCACACTGATAAGGGATTAGGAAGTGAAACAGGAAAGGGAGAGAGGCAGCAGAGGGTGAGTTATCCTCCTGAGGAAGCCCTGGTCTTGAAGCGCTTGGAGACCTTCCAGAAAGCTATGAGACACAGCTTCCAGGTTCATCCACCAGAGATTGGGGGGGGGGCATTTATCCACTGCTCCCATGCCTTTGATTTATAGGTTACTATAGGGGAACTGAATTCTTGAGTCCAGGGTTTAATTAAGTGGGTAAGTGCTCTTGATTTTGGAGAAAGGGCCCATGGGAGGAGAAGGAGGAACAGTGGCTATGGTAGGAAATACAGGCACGCTACTCACTACTCACATCACGTGACTCAAGCGAGCGCAGCAGACGCATGAGGCATATATGGATAGGAGTGAACTGAGAAGGCCTTCTATTTACAACCCAGCCATTCAAAATAATAAATGCCACAGAGAAACCTAGCAGATTAGGTCCTCAAATTCAAGTTGCTGATCCCCAGTAACCACAAACTGTCTTCAAGGGCGGCCCCTTCTTAGAGAATGTCACCGTGGTTTCTGCTCTTGAAGAACGGTGTCTGCCTCCCCTTGGCCAACATGCCCTTCCTTTTAATGAATAGAGGTCAAAAGTAGCGGCTCAGCCTCCCAGAAAAGCTGATGTTCTTGTCTGAAAACCTTCATCCCTATAACAGCTTCAAATGACATGTTCACTAGCAACCCCAGTCCTCAGCGCTCCACTCCACTCTCCGCTGGAATCCTAGTCCTTTACCTGTTGCATGGCTTTGGGCAAGTTCTTGGGTCACTTGATGCCTCTGTTTCTTCATCTCTAAAACAGGCATAATTTTTTAAAGATCCAATCCACAGGATTTTTAAGATTTGCTGAGTTAATAAAGGTACCTGGCACATGAGAGCACTATGCAAATATTGGCTCAGTAGTAGTAACTGGGTCCATGTGTAAGCAATTATCTCTCTCTCAGCTGAGCATAATGAAGTGGCCTTCTGTTGTTTCGAAGTCACTGCGCAATGGCACAGCTAAGATAGCCTTCTTACCCAGAATGCAATGAGGTGCTAGAGTCCCATAGCCTTCTTTAATGTGTGTGCAATTAGCCAAACCTAGTAGAACCATGCATGACCTTTTCTAAGATCCTAAAACTGGAAGACAGATTTGCCAAACTAGGACTGGAGTTACTCTCTTGTGCAGATAAAAATATTCATCTTTGAACATGAGGTTTTTCTCCAGAGTTCCAGGTAAACCAAACTAGAATTCTCTCTTGAAGCTTCCCAAAGAGCGTGCTAGCAGTATTTACTCTACAGTTGTCTTGTTGGACTATGTTTTCTGTTGTTGTTCTGTTCACCTCATGAGAGTTCAGGATTACCCATATCAAGAAAACCCAGCTTCATCGGTTTGGCCTCTTTGCTGTCACAGAAGTCTGCCTTACCCTGTTTCTGGATGCTTCTGGGTTCCTTGCTGTGGCTAACAGGATGTACAACTTCTCTATAAACAGGAAACCACTCTGCTCTTATCCCTCCTCTCTAGACTTCTTCTGGAAACTTACTACAGACTTAAGGGTAAGGTGTTTTCGCAGTGAAAACCCAGAGCTCTGGTTGTTCTGTACGGAAGCCACCAGTACAAAAGCCACCATAGAGCACCTCAGATTTGCATTGGCCACAGCATTCCTTCCTCTTAATTACAAAACACAAATCACTCTACCTCCTCTGGTACGGAACAAATTGACCTCTACTCCCCCCTGGTGGACCATTAGAGTACGCTGGGTGAGTCACTTCTGAAATAGCCATGGGGCCCCTCGAGACTTATTAAATCAAACTCCTTCTTAGGCACCCGCCCTGCTCTAATTCAACATACTGATTATTTAAAGCTAGGAGATAATTTACCCCCATATGGCCTAGTGTTTTTTGTCCTTTTCTAACAGGATTTCCCCCCTATTATCCAAAGGTAGCATTCGTTATCATAATTGCCTGGCGACTTGTCTGTCTCCTTAAATAGACTAGGCACAGCAGAAACCCAATAATGTTAAGTGATTTTCTAGAGGCCACATAATCAGGAGAGACTCCCGATATAGAAACCAGGTTTCTCTCTGCATGGTCTGTTGTGCTGTTCATTAGCCGCAGCATCCCGGATTCTGAGATCTCTCTCTGAGCGGGAGCATTGAGATAAGAAACATGGGATGCACAGGATGGGGGTCCTGCTCTCAGCCCAGTCACATCCTGCCAGTGAGTCTCATCTGAACAATGATGGCAGTTTCTTCAGATGAGTGCTAACATCTGGTCTAACTCCACATGTTCAAGCTTCAGATTGAAAGGGTGGTGATTCACCCACGGGGATGGGGAGTCATTCATTCATTCAACAAATATGTATTTGTTTCACAGTTGTTTATGCAGTAGCTACTACTATGTGGCAGATTGGCTGTCAAGCATACTGGCAAAAAGAATTGCAATGACCCTGCCCACTGAGAAGCCATGTGGCCATCCTTGTGGTACCACTGGGCCATATCCCACATCAATTACCTCAGTAAACAGAGTGATAAGGATTTCATAAGTGCTACTATGGGAAGATTCTCTCTAGGACAAGTGCATGCGTGCTTGCTTGCATGATGCTAGAATACTGATGAAAATTGCCACACTCAAAATTAGTATCTCTCACGTTCTTAAAGCAAGCAAAGCACAAACAACAGCCGCCCAACAGCGTGGCCATGTCCAGCGCAGGTTTCCACTTCCTGTTAATGCACAGCTTCCCAGATCAAACCATTGCTATGCTCTCCTGCCAAGATGCCAACAGGAGTGTCCAATTAGTGCCAATTTGTTTCTCGTAACCTGGGCACCTGTCACCAAAGAGCCTGATAAAAATAACCGACTCAGTCACCGTGGATCCAAACAGGGCTCAAACTAATCATCCAGAGGTAAATAGTAAGACTTCAAATCCCACTGCAAAGCCTCCAAGGGGCCCAGTCCCTCCACCTGTGGTCACATTTATGCTTTATTTCTGAATGATGGCAAGACACCAACAGGCAATTGATTTTTTTTTCTTTAAATGCGAGTTATCAGTCCTTCCTCCCAGCCAGCTGCGGGCTTCCCCCTGGCGGTTCAGGACTCATAGTGATAATGGATTATCTTTCCTTTTAATAGCAAACCACTTTCCACTGAGATGGAATGAAAGTTGCCGAGGAGAACCCAATCCACTGAGAACTCTTTCAACTCTCTTCAGACTAGAAGCTTCTCTAGTTTGTGCGTTAAATAAAAAAGAATATAACCTTTAAAAACTAACTGGGTTTCTACTGCGTGGTTGAGCCAGTCACCAGAGCTGTGCTGGTTACATCTGAATTAGCACTGCTTGACAATCACTTTCAAACTCTGCTCTAGTTCGTGCCAGCAGTTTTGCTCTCTGGGTGTGCGGTGGTAAGGGGCAGATGCCTTCGAAGGAGCTATCCGATGGAGATTAGGAACGCATAATATACAATAGGCAAATGAGCAGGCAGGACATTTTTACAAAATCACCCAGGCAAGAAAATCAGCATGTCTTACTCTTCAATAGTGGGCCCATCTAGCCTGCTGCTTTACGGGGAACAGAAATGCCTAGAATCTAAATCTGCCACAGGAGGGGGTTTTTTGCCCCCTCGCGGTGCTGTGAGCTGAAAGGTAGATTGCATCACCTCCATTGTAAGGCCGCTCTCATTATGAGAAACCAAACACAGAGTCTGGCTCCTAACTGGAGTATTAATAATGAAAATGGATTATGTGCATCCTGTTTGCTAAGCAATTATCCCAAGGCAGGGATTGAGTCCAGATTTTTTGCCTCACTGCCTGAGTGGCAGGCGTGAATAGATAGACAGGTATTTGCATGCAGTGTCTCTGACCTGGAGAAAATGTCAGCAGCTTGGGAACCGACAGGAAAGCTGCAGGTGCCTGGCTTTGGCAGCCTATTCTTGGAAAAGGCAAACAAAGGAGAGAACGTTGGGATTTGCCTTGATGGTCTGAAGACAGCTGTCAGAGGCAAGGTGTGACCGTCGTCTGCTTTGTCTACCTTAAGTTTGTCATCAGCTGGAAGCAACTCCAGCTGCTGCCTTCTCAAGGAGATGAAATGCGTTTTATGTTCTTAACGGGGGAGCGGTGCTTTTCCAGCCGTTCCCTTGGCCTAGATCTGTTCTGCTGAACCTCGGTGCTCTCCACCAAGATAAGACATTTCTCCAAGGCCTTGGGTTTAAGTATTTTATTTTGTTTCCCTATGCTCTATCATTGCGAGGTGTTCACAGCCTCTACCTCCTGGTACCCCTGAACAGTTCCAAGGTTTCTACTTCCCGACTGAAATGGTGCCTGCATAAAATGACTCAAGATATTCAGAATAAGTACCTTAGTTTCCTTTCTGTTGCTATGATTAAAAAACAAAACAAAACAAAACAAAAAAAAAACCACTGGGCAGAAAAGGGTTTATTTTCTCTTACAACTTTTCCAGGCCACAATCCACCACAGAAGGAAGTCAAGGCAGGAACTGAAGCAAAGGCCACAGAGGAATGTTGCTTACGGGCTTGCTTAGCTATCTTCCTTAGACAGCAAAGCCCACCTGCCTAGGGATGGTGTTGCTCACAGTGGGCTTGGCCCTCCCACATCAATAAGCAATCAAACCTTTGCTCCATAGACATGTCCACAGGCCAATCTGATGGAGGCAATTCATCAGCTGAGACTCCCTCTTCCCAGGTAAATCTAGTTTGTGTCTAGTTAACAAAAACTAACCAGCATAGCATCCCACCACCAACAGCTCTGCGACCTCCAATCTCCCCCATCTGGGAGTCTTATTTGTCATATACGTTCACATTCGATGCCACAATGAGAAATGGTAGCAGAAGTTCATATGATTCAGAGAAAACAGTGCTAGAACGGGGGGGGGGGTGGATACCGTGTGTATGAAAGCTACTCACACACTAATGGCAGCTTTCACAATGAACAAAAATTGCCCTGGGTGATGTGGATGCAATGTTTATGTATGAAGATCTCAAAAAAAAAGGATCAAAAATAAATAGAACAAAAACTGATAAAATGAAATTTATTTTTTTTTTCAAAATTGCCTAGGGAATGGATAAACAGACTGGCATATCCATGTAGGAGAATTCTACTGACCAATTAAAAAGATGCCAACTTACACAACCCTGACAATGAGTCTTGTTAATCCAAATGAAAAAAAATCAGGCTGAAAAGCCAATATACTAATGGTTTCATCTTGGAAAATGAAACTTTATTAGCACCCCAAACAGGAATTCTCCATTCCTGAAACCCTCTCATTCTCAAGCAAACTGAGAGACACCATCACCCAGCAATTTCCCCACAGAGGGTTGTGTGCTGGCAGCTTTCAGAGGCAAGGCCGTGTCTGTCACTGAGCCACACACTTTAGTTAACATAAATTTTAACATAAATAATTAGAAAGGCTTCTGCTGGAAAGTGGGTTTGCTGTGGACAGGGGTTCTCTGCGCCCCATGTCATCACTGCTGTCACCAGCTGTGGGTGGCATGGCCACACGGAGCTGTCTTCCTCAAGGGCTGCCTGCCATGCCTCCTCCAACAGACTTGGTAAACCACCCCATTGTTGCCAGAGTAGAATTTTTCTCCTTGTACGTTACCAAATGAAGATTTTTGTTTCAGGTTGTGAGTTGATAGGCATACTCTCTAATTGATGTGTTTTTAAAGCTATTGAACGTAAGCAGTTTCTGAAGGCTTACTGATTCCTAGAACTCCACCCAGATGGACCAGACCCAAATTGCTAGAAGATGGCATGGAAGTCTGTATTTCAAGGTGTTTCACGTGGTCCTTATAATATGCAATAAAAAATGTCTAGAGCAGCAGTTCTCTACCCGTGGGTCATATATCAGACATCCTGCTTATTAGATGTTCATAACAGTAGCAAAATTACAGTTATGAAGTAGCAACGAGAATTTTCTGGTGGGGTCAGCACAACATGAGGAACTGTGTTAAAGGGTTGGAGCATTAGGAAGGTTGAGAAACACTGGTTTAAAAGGAAACCCTGGTGCTATCCTCATGTAGCATGATCCTAATTAGTCTTATTAAATAAAAACCTGGAGTCAGATATTAGGGGGTGAAAGTTGAAAGATCAGAGAAGCAGAGCAGCCACCACTAGAGTTCTTATCTCTCCAATGCTCAGACCGAATAGGCAAGATCATGTCTCTATGATTCCTCAGACTAAATTGGCCTGAGCTCCTGTCTCCTACTCCCTTCTATTCCCCTCTCTGCCCAGCTGTATCTCTTCCTGTCTCCACCTCGCTAGTGCTTGGATTAAACGTGTGTGACTCCCAAGTACTGGGATTAAAAGTATGAGCCACCACCACCCGGCTCTGTTTCTCTTTTAGACTGGATCGATCTTGTGTAGCCTTGAACTCACAGAGATCTGTCTTCATCTGTCTCCCAAGTACTGGGATTAAAGTGTATCACCACTCTCTGTCCTCTGTGACCTACTAGTGGCTTAGCTCTGCACTCTGATCTTCAGGCAAGCTTTATTTGTTAGATCACAAACAAAGTACCACCACATCCTCAGGCTGGGTCAGACTTGGTTACATCCTCATTCCCACCAGTTGTGGTTTTACCTAATCCATTAATTGACTCCAAGCACCCACCCTGCAGGGGCTACAGCAATGAAAACAAACAAATGGACAAAGGAAATTCAGCCTCCCACAAGTGGCATAAACTGCCCCATCTGTGCCAGACTCCAGGACTGACCTCCCTGGGGTAGCAAGAGAATGAAGAAAAGATAAACACACAGGGAAGCTGGGAGCAGGTACTTTGAGCTCTTGGATAGAGAAGCCACAGTGCCCAGGAAGCTCAGTGTGTTTATTCGATGGAGCTGATCAGAGAGGCGGGTTATAACATACAGCTGAATGCTGTGGGATAATGCTCTTGTACCCTGTAAAGATGTGTCACTTGTATTGGTTTAATAAAACACTGATTGGCCAGTAGCCAGGCAGAAAGTATAGGTGGGGCAACCAGACTAGGAGAATTCTAAGAAGAGGAAAGGCTCAGTCTGTAGTCACCAGCCAGACACAGAGGAAGCAAGATGAGAATGCTTCACTGATAAAAGGTACCAAGCCACTTGGCTAACACAGACAAGGATTATGGGTTAATTTAAGTTGTAAGAGCTAGTTAATAAAAAGCCTCTATGTGTTTCATTGGAACTGAATGGCTGCGGGACCAGGCAGGACAGAAACTTCCGTCTACAGCTGAACAAGGAGGTGGTGTTATTACAGACCAATAAACAAGAAGACAGCATTTATGGCATATAGCTGGACAGAACAAACAAGGTTTAGCTAACCTTGGCAGGAGCCATCTAGGATAGCAGACTTCAGGCCATAAATATCCAAGGGAGAAAACTGTCATGGGCCTTGTCTGCAGACACTGTCAGCGCCTGTCCACTGACCTACACACTGACCTACACACTGACCTACACACTGACCTACACACTGACCTACACACTGACCTACACACTGGCCTCCAAGGAAGGCTTTGCCATTTCTCTGAGCCTCACTCTAGGGTGACAGGGCAGGACAGAAAGGCAGGGTAACCATTCCTTCACAGGTCTAAAGCTCTGCGCAGACATAGGCCATGGCCATGTCAATAGCACACATTCATTCAGGGTTTCCTCCAGTTCCATCACTGTAATGAAGGTCCTACATCAAGGTGTTACGATAGTGTTGGGCTTCTCTGCTTAAATAGAGCAGTCAGGAAGGACATGGTCCTTGCGAGTTTCTGGTTTTAACTTCATCCTTACTTCCCCTGGGGAGTTTAGTTGCAAATCCACAACTATCTTTTCCAGTCCCAGCTTTACCTTGAGCAACTGCCACAGGCTAGAGTCAGTGTCTGCCTCTGGAAAGTGAACAGTGGCCCCAAACACTGAACTCCAAGGTCTCCTTCTAGGCCTGACATCGTGTGTTTCTGGAGTTTATTATTGTAATCAAATAAAACTAATCTGATACATATTTAATGATATACATAATTGTTATTGTGCTGCATGGTAATTAGCTATCAGTGGTAAGCTGCTCACATAAATGACTGTAATTAGTGTTTCTTATACACAGTCAAACCCAAGTTTGGAGGTTTTCCTTCATCTCACTTGGTGATTCTACAGTGAGCTTCGGGGTTCTTTCATATCTTCCGTGATAATCTATGTTCTGCTCTCATACCTCGTTAAGTGTGACTGACATTTTAACAAATCAGGATCCAGTATTTTCTCTTCTCAGGCTGGTCAGCCACCAGAGTGTTGCATCTCTGCCTTGCTAGGTCCTTCCATGCTGCCCACTCTTAGCTCCTTCATCTGTTGTCTTTGAAAGGGACTGCAAAGAGTGTAGACCACTGGGATTTTATGTAAGCACACATAAAACCAACAAGGGAGATGTCAGGAGGAGAGGTGAGATGTGTAGGATTCTGACAGCAGAAAGGGGCATGTACTCATTTTCTCGGACTGATGGAACGAAAGGTCACAGCCTGTGTGGTTTAAACAGCAGGCTTATTTCCTTACAGCTTTGAAAGCTGGCAGTCCAAGCTCAGCTTGCAGGTAGTCACCTTCTGGATTCCCAGAGGGTGTGGGGGTTGCATGTGTTGGTGGGAGGATGCACAGACGGTGGTCAGGGGTCAACCGTGGGTGTTGGTCTCAAGTGTTATCACCTCTTTTTTCTGTCTTTTGAGACAGGGTCTCTCACTGGTTTGAACCACCAAGCAGCCTATGCCACTGGTCACTGAGTCCCACGGATCTGTCTCCACCTTCCCAGTACTGGGATTACAAGCAAATACCACCAAGCTTAGCTTTTTACATGGATTCTGGGAATCGAACACAGGTCCACATGCTTGGTGCCTAAGCTTTCTCTCCAGTCCACCATGCCCGTAGCAGTTCAAATGGCTCTCCTCATATCTGATTAGTCCTTTACACTGAATGACTGACACTGTGCTCTTTGTCATGAATAAAGTTAGAAGGAAGACTTAAGAAAAGCAGCTCGAGAGACAGACATGCAAAAGTAGAAACATGTAATTCTGGGGAAGGGGGGATTTTGATTTGGTGTTTTAATAGTACAACCTTTTTCTATCTATTCTTTTCTTTTTATTTTCAATCCTGATCTAAAAGTAGAAGAGCTAACTTTGAGTCTTTATGCCATGACTGTCAGTGAGGTAACCTCTTGGGACCTGGTTTCTACATCCTTAACTTGAAGCCATCAGAGAGCAATATCATGTCTGATGTCTTGTTCAGATATTTGCTTCTGAAAATATGTTTTGACAAAATTGTGAATCCAATAGTTAGCAGGGCAGGACTTACCCTTGTCCTGCTTCTTCAGGGCAGTTAGATGCCTCAGATAACTTCTATGTTACAAAGTCTCATATTCTGCTTCTGATGAAACCACAATTACTCATCAGAGCTTGGAACGTGTGTCTCACTGGGACGCAAAAATTAGAAGGTGGCTATTAGATGATAGGTGTTTGTCTTATGAGACCTTCCTGCCTGGTTTGATTGGCGTGCAATAATATTTGGCAGCTTGTGAAAGTAGAAACTCTTCTTGGGAAGGGCCTAGCACAAATGCAAGCAAAGAGTCAAAGCTGTGCTGAAGTTACAGAACTTCTTTCTACCTATGGCACAATGCCCAGCACCCAAAAATACATTCCCAGACTTCTGTGAATGTAAGCGTTTACTGTCATATTGTTGGCACGAACTGGTAGACTGCGATGGGTCAGTGACCTGAGTGGGTGCTGTGTGGCCCTGTGCTCTGGGCCAATCTGCAGCTGCCTTCCTGAGTTCAGCAGCTCCTACACACAAAAATCTTCACGTCTATTGGCTCTGCACTGAAGGTTGAGGAGGGGAGGGTCGCCGAGAGCGTCCAGCCACTTCCTCCAGCTACATGCAATTCTGCCCTAATTGTCTTAAGGGCTCGGAGAGGATTTGCAAGGAGGAAGCAGAGTTCTAGATAGGCCCCGTGGGAAAATCATCATCCATGCTGGGTGAAGACCTTGTATTAGAGTCACCCATGTTCCTTTCTGTAACCCTTCATTCACGCTATGCAAATAAGACCCCTAAAACTCACTGGTTTCCCAGGGTAAAATTTGGTAGAATCAAACTTTGGCTTCTTATTGAGACTTTAAGAGTGGGTAGACATTGTTTAGCCTCCTCTACCAGGGAAGAAATTATCACCATAGTGGGTTAAGGTAATTATCAATAATACCATGCATGTAACCCTAGTAAGGAATCAGGCAGAATAACAGCACTGGCAACAGCAGATATATTATTTTATTGAGGCCTCATGCTTTATCAGTAATATCTCATTTGATGATCACAATTCTTAGAAGTGGTAGTCCCATTGTTTCAGACAAAATAATTTGGCTCTGAGGGGATGGGAAGCTTAACCAAGCACTAAATGGAAGCTTCTAGTTTAAAGGCATAAGCTCTTTCCTCTAAAGTCCTTATATGCTAGTCTTCAGTGATGGGCATTCCAGGAGTAAGCAGTCTTCAAAATTATAAAATTTCATTAGGGACTTTTGTCAAGTTGCATTAAACACTAAGGTCAAGCCCAACCTCCAGGCTGGGGTGAATGCCCAGCACAAAGGAGGATCCCTGACAGCTTACTAAGGTGACTTCTTAGGGATAGAAAGCAGGTAAGGCACCTATACGCAGTGGAGCAACATGAAGATCTGGAGAGAAGACAGAAACTTTACATGTAAGAATTAAAATTGAAAGTTGGACCTGATAGTGTAAGGCCTGCAACGGCAGCTACTCAGGAAGGAAAGGCAGGAAGATCCCAAGTTCAAGGCCAACCTGAGCTACAAAAAGAGCACAGTGCCAACCCAATGAACTAGTGAGTCTGCCTCAAAATTTAAAATGGGCTAGACACATAGCTCAGCAGTAGAGTACGGTCTAGCATATAGAAAGCCCTGGGTTCAGTAGACACACACACACACTCACACACACACACACACACACACACACACACACACACACACACACACTCAGATAAAACAGAAAGAGAAGCTTCAGGTATTCTGACTGCCTCTGACTATTTTCTCCCAAAACTTAGAAAAGGATGGAGGTCAAGGGATCCCTGATATAGAAAGAAATGTTCTGAGATAATCTAGTCTAGTTTAGGTGCTGAGACAGCCCATACCTCCCAGAGGGTTTGGAAGAGTAGCTTTGGTGCTGATCCTGGTCATCTGTCTTCTCCACAAGCCTCAGAAGGTTTATGCATGGGGCAGGTATCCCCCCCCAAACAAAGGCTGTGTCTCATTTCTTGTCTATAAAGGACAGTCTAAATGGTCTCATAGAAACCTTTTATTCCTGGCCCGAAATCTCACTGAAACAGATTTCTCAGAGCTCCTCTCAGTAAAGTATCCTACAAAAAGACCAAAATTGATGTTTAAATAAGCATTTAAAAGCAATTTAAATATTTACTCAAGTCTATCAAAGGTACCAAGGAAGTGCATATTATATATTTACACACACACAAAACCAATCCCCACCTATTTTTCTCCCTTGGGTATCTCTCATTATTTACCCTCTGTGCATTCTGCTTTTAAGGTATATCTCACTGGTGATGATGGTGGCAAACTCTGAAATGAGGAAATGCTGGGATATATTCCAGACGGGAAGAGAAAGAACACACTAGAAAGGAAAGCACTTTTTTTTTTTATAAAATAAAAGCAATCTGACTGATACCCTTGAATCAATAGCCAAGAGCCTTCCAGACGTGTGTGCTATCAGCAGATCTTGGTGATCACATTCTCTCATAGAGTCCAGGATTCAAACCCGCAGAGTAGTACTGCCCAGTGTGGGGGTCTTGCCACCGCAGTGAGCATAATCAAGCCAATCCAGCCAGTCCTTCCTCGCCCCTCTCTTCCTGGGTGAGTCTAGGTATGTCAAGTTGATAGTTAAAAAAAAAAAAACTATAACAAACCAGGTGGTGGCCACACTTTTAATCCCAGCAGTGGGGGGTGGGGGTGGGGAGAGGCAGAGGTGGGCGGATCTCTGTAAGTCCAAGTCCGGCCTGGTGATCTACAAAGTGAAATCTAGAACAGCCAGGACTACACAACACAGTGAAACCCTGTCTTGAAACACCCTCCTCCCAAATCTAACTATAACAACCCATTAACTCTTGGAATTTACCCACCCACCCGCAACTGTGTTTCTCACCATTCCTCCGTAGTGGCTGGCATGGTCTCTGCCTCCAAACTGCTTAGCCATTTGCAGTGTGGGTAACCCTGTTGTCTTTTGTGTCTTTACTACATTGCTCTGTAATTGCATTTTCCTGACTTACTTGTCTAGTAAGCCTCCTCATGCAAACCTGAACCAATTCTACCATACTTCACTGTGTTCCCCGGAGCCTGTGTCAGTGCTGGGACAACAGCAGATATTTACTGACTGTTGCTTGAATGGCTAGAACTGAGAAACAGAAGGAAATCATCGCCTTGCTTGGGTTCTGTGAAAATGTATTCGGAGATGGAACTTTGCAGGCAACAAAGTTGTGGGGAACAGTGAAATGAAAGTAGGTCGGTGAAGACAGAACAGGAATGATGGGAAAAAGGTGTAGCCTGGAAGATTACCCTTCAGTATGGTCCCTAATTAAGGTCCAGGGTCAGGCCTTTATACCACTGGATTAATTATCAAATGCTACTCTTCCTAAAAGAAGTAACATGTTGGGTAATGGAACTGCCTTTGGTCAAGGGCAACTCCTTGAAAAGAGCAAGCTGGGAATCCTCAGAAACCCACCCTAGCAGTAGCCAGCAGCCAGAGGAGGGAGTGCCTGAACCCAGAGTAGGGTTTGAACAGTGTGATTTGTTAGTCTCTGCTTCATTTCCCACTGACCAGCAGCACTCGGCAGCTGTGCATCAGTTTTCTACTCTAGAGGCACCCTCTATCTAAATTCCATCTACCAGCAGCAGCCTGACCACCGTCACATTTGAGCATCTGTGCCAGTACTCATTGGGCGAGCACTTGCGGAACTCCCCCTCTGCTGTGGGTATCATCAGCCTGGTCCTAAGAGCGCATGAGACAGACTGAAGATCCTTCCCCACCGAGATTTCATTCTAGAAGGAAAACAATTAGAGAGCTTTAAAAAAAAAATGGGTGGAGAGTGATGATTATTAGCATGACCCAAGTGAAAAGGATTCAGGAATGGAGACTGCTTGAATTTTGAGGGGGACAGGTGCTGTAAACCAAACAGTGAGGCGTGAGATCTCCTCTAGAGGTGACCTTTGAACTGGGCCATTTAAGTGTATGGAGTTAGCTCTCTCCAGGCAGAAAGGCATTTGCAAAGGGTGGGAGCAAGCTTGAGGATTAGAAGAGAGTCCTGAGATCAATGTTTACAAAGAAAGGAGAGAGGAAGAGTATCGTGGAGATGAGGTTAGAAGGATGAAAGGGTGGTTACAGACACTACTGTGACTTTATTTGCACTCTCAGGGAGCTGGGAAGCCTTGGGGAATTTGAGTGGAGCCTTAATAAAGTCCAGATCTAGTTACATTCTCTATGACCTTTCCAGTCGCTGTTAGACATGGGTATGTGAGCAAAGCACACATGCAGGGGTCTGGTTAAGAGGATATTGGCATAGTCCAAGCACCGAGCAATGGTTATTTGGGCTAAGGTGATGGGGACTAGGCTATTAAGAAGTGATTAGGTTTTGGAAATAGTTTGAAGTTATAGCTGCCAGAATTTGCTATTGGAAAAGATCTGGGTCATGATAAGAGAGGAATCAACAGAAAGGCTGGGGTGACCCCTTTCCTGGTTGGGGGGAAGAGCCTCTCGGTGAGGAATGCAGTACTTACAGAAGAAAGTTAGGAATTTGGCTTTGGCCATGTAAAGTTAAGGGTACCTGTTGAACATTCTAATAGAGACGAGTGTTTGCAAAGTACAGGGTCACACTTCAGCCCGGGATATGATTGACAAGATCTCTCTCCACACAGATGATAACTGAAGCCAGGGAACCAAATGAAATAGCCAAGAGATTGAGTTTGAGGTGAGAGCAGCAGAGACTTAAGGACTAAGCCCCAACACAATATACACATGACCTTCCAGTGTGTCGCACAATCTCCAACAGCAGTTTCTGTGAACCAAGACAGCCTTATGTAGAGATGTCTCCTGTGCCACACTCTGCATGGCTAAAAAACTCAGTCTTGAAACTGAGATATACTGGTGCCGGAATACCTTCTACAGAATCTATTGTGGGAACTGGATGATTGATAGCAAGTCTTTACGGACCTGTCTCATCCCCAGCTAGCTGTAACCTTTCAGTGGGAGGCATATACTTCCCTACTCACTCATGGCCATGTGCCATGCCCTATCCAATGATAACCAAGTGGCTGGGAGGCAAGCAGAGACTTCATATGTGCTCTGGCATGATACCTCTGCCACCAACACGATAAGAAATAATATGGGTAGCAGGCACCTCAACCTGGGACTCAGAATAAAAAACATGGAACAAAGCCACCCCTGTCTTCTAACGGGCAAGCAAGAGAGAAATGAATGCTTAGGAGTGCATGGCACTGTGGTTCTATACCTGCTGTCTATGAGGAAATAGCTGACCGAGGCAAGGCCGACTTATTAATTGTAAAACTTTGTAGACTTCATTGCTTCATCTACCAAAAGTGAACTGAGTATACCCTCTCTCTCAGTGTCTCTCTCTCTCAGTTGTAATGAAGATTAAGTAACATAATAAATGCAAAAATCCTGACATAGCACCTGGCACCACACATATGCATGTTAAAAGTTAATTAACATCTTCTGATCCCTCTCTTCCACTGTTGATAGCCAATAAGGACTCGCTAGCATTGGTTCTGAGTCAGCCCTGCCAAAGAGAAGGAATGGGTCCCTGTGTTGTTTCGGCCATTGCCCTCATAATTTAGAATTTCTACATAAGCCTGAGCAATGTAATTTCTTGGATTTCTTGAAAAACCACTGGAGTCTGAGAAGCCAGCAGATCCCATCCCATTATTTCTTTGTGGGACCCACTATCTTTAGAAATATAAGTCTATTTCAGCAGCACACCTCAGACACTCTGGGCCCCTTGAGAAATAACTGCCTTTTGTTTATGACGAGCAGAATGCTTGCACACGTGCACACAGCATACCATGCATACTGCCCTTCGTCATCCCAGGCTTTTGTTCATCAAAATAATAGCAAGTAGTGGCATAACGCCATTTGCTGAGAAATAATTCATTACAAACAGAATCATCCAAATGCCAGTTCTTCAACCCAGAATGACCTTCAAAGCGATGGCCCCCAAGACCCAACTGAAGCAGTCAGCGGCGGTAACACAGCATCAACTCCAACAATGCTCACTGCCTGGCTGGGCTGTCACTGACTCTGGCAGAGGATCCTTTTTGAGCCTTTACTTTCCCCAGCTGACCTTTAATCCTTACAAGCAGGATGCAAACAGCTCAACCAGTCAAGAGACTTTATTTGAGGCTCTGGTGATGGGATGGATGACACCTTGCTAAATGCCCAGCACCTCTTTAGACAAAGCAAGAAGTTCAAGAAAGGCCATGAAAGTGCTTTTGTGTAGATCTAGGGCAACTAGGCGATGAGAACATTTAATCAAGTATTAAAAGAAAAGTCTTATTACAGACCTGAAACCCTGTTTGCTGAAATAGCACATACGGCTGGGCTGTGGTGGTGCATGCCTTTAATCCCAGCACTTGGGAGGCAGAGGCAGGCAGAGGGGCCCAGCCTGGTCTACAAGAGCTTGTTCCAGGATAGGCTCCAAAACTGCAGAGAAACACTGTCTCGAAAAACCCTGTCTTGAAAAACCAAAAAGAAAGAAAGAAGAAAAGAAAAAGAAAGAAAGGAAGGAAGGAAGGAAGGAAGGAAGGAAGAAAGAAAGAAAGAAAGAAAGAAAGAAAGAAAGAAAGAAAGAAAGAAAGAAAGAAAAGCACATATGCACATCCACTTTCATTATTTTCTTAGCTCCACACAGACTGGCAAGAAATGGATTTTGGAAGTTTACCTAGGGATTTTCTCCCTAAAATTTCTCATTAAGGCCAAGACATCAAGAAAACTATTTCTGGTTTGACTCCATATGGGATTCCACTAGGAGAGCCATTGTTCTTGGTGTTTTCCATGAAAAGCATTTGGTCTCAGTTAGGAAATGCAGAGGACATGATGTCCCCAATGCACAGAGATCAGATTACCCAGGAGTTTCACATGACGACCATCCTCAGATGGTCAGAGCACAGTTTTTTCTGAGTTTGAACACAGAGAGGGCCAGAGTCCTGGGTCTTCCCACAATGTCTCAGTGGCTTCGTGGCTTAACCTCTTTCCCTAGGATCTCTGCACAAATTTACCTCTTCCCTTAATTACACTCTCTGTCTCAATGTCCTAAGAGGGTGCTCGATCTCCTCAAAATATTTTTAAATAAAGAACAGAAAATGAGACATCCTTACCTTCCACTTTTTATTGGAAAGGTTGGACTGGGACAAGCAAGAAGAAAAGTGTGTATTTGTATCTCGGAACAGTGCCCTGCCCCAAGTGAATTCTTTTAGAATTTCTGGAACACTTGAAGCCATTAAAGGAAAGATTAAAAAAAAAAAAGCAGGTAACTGAGAAAAGAAATCCTGGAGACAGAGCCTGTCTCCTTCACAGAGCACAAGGAATTGCCTTAGACTGTTTTTCAGAACCTAAGAGGCAAAAATTTGTGTACATAATTTAATAGGAAGCCCACTCTCAGAGAGCCAGAAAAGGGGGCAAGAAAGAACAGGGAAGAGGAAGAGCTGATGTGGGGCAATACTGAACTGACTGTCTCAAAACTGTGGGCTGTGCTTTAAAAGGCTAAATTACCTCCATCTCAGGATAATACACGTTAAATGTTAGGGAGATGCGTCTCCCTGTTCTCCATCCCTCACTGATCAAACTCACCGTGTAGAGTCTAAGTGCATCCCCCTGAATTTAGTAAATTGAAATCCTAATCACCAATGGGATGGAATTATAAGGTAGGGCCTTTGGGAGGTGATAAAGTCAGAGGTCAAAGTCTTTACAAATGGGAGTAGTGTCTTTAAGACAGGCCTGTGGGAACATAGCAAGAAGGTATCATCACCAAGTAAGATATGGACCATCACTGAATATTGGATCCACCAGCACCTTGAACTTGGATTTCTCAGCCTCCAGGATTGTAAAGAAATGAGTTGCTTTTGTCTATAAGCCACCCGCTCTATGGCACTCTGTTTTGGCAGTCCACTGGAGATTACACTGGGTAATTTCCCCTTAAGTGCCCTGGGTGCAAAGTGCAGAAATGCCACCATCTATAACCTGATGTCAACTAAGAAGCCATGGGCTGGGACCCAGAAGCACTTGGTGTCACCTATGTGAGGATAATTGGAATACACTGGAACATCTGGAATGAAGCACACGTGGAGCTAGAAACAAATCAAGCCACTCCAGTACACAATGTAGATCTGTGTGAGGTACACTGAAAGGAACAGGCAGAAAATCCGCCTATAAATGGCATTCAGCATCCTGGCATGTATTTCCACATAAGACCTGAGAAAACTTTTTTTTTTAAAAAAAAAAAGGTTTTAAACACACAAAAACAAAGCCAAAAATGCCTTCCTAGTCCAGCAGTCTCTCGTGTAGGCTGTTCAGGCCACAGTAGAGATACAAGTCTCCCAGCAACAGCCTGCTGGTTTGAGCCACCAGCTTGCCATGAGTTAAGCTATACGGTGGTTAAACATTTTGCTCATGCAGACAAAAATGGTTACAGATACACAGTAAAGCAGGTTCAGATGGAAAAGAACCTCTAAACAGGTTACAGTGTTTAACAATGTGCATAGACTTAAGAAAAGAACAAGGAAAAAGGCTATAGACAGTTATAAAAATGAATAAATAGCCAGGCGGTGGTGGCGCACACCTTTAATCCCAGCACTCGGGAGGCAGAGGAAGGCAGATCTCTGTGAGTTCGAGGCCAGTCTGGTCTACAAGAGCTAGTTCCAGGACAAGCTCCAAAGAGAAACCCTGTCTCGGAAAACCAAAAAAAAAAAGAATAAATAATAAGTAGTTTAAAAATAATAGTAAAGTCTTTAAAGAAAGAGTGAAGTAATAATAATAAAAAAAGATTAGCCACGTAGAGATGGGAAATACATAGGAAGTCTGGATCCTATATGTTATTGTATTGTCTTTGAAATTTTTGATTGCTAAGGAACAATAGCTGCTGAGAGACAGTGGATTATGGAAAGTGATAAATTAAATCAGCCTAGATATCTTAAAAATGTCTTAATTTCAAAATGGAAGTCAAAAAATTATGCTGCATTGGAGAAGAGGTTATGCCTTTGTGTCCACCGAAAATGAAAGGCTACGTATTCATTCAAGGCTTGATCAGGTTTGATCAGGGGAGAACCCCTGGAAATCCTGCCTACAGACATAAAGAAATAAGCCTAAAACCTACAAGAAAGGTGACATAAATTCTACCTGCTCAAACATGAAACAATAAATTGTCTTCGGCTGGCACAGTCCATACTTTGTTAATACAGATAAGAACATTACCTTTAAAAGTTCATGTGTTTTCAGAGCAAGGGGACCAGACACCAATGTCAGGTTTTAAAACAATGCTCTGATCAATCCAGTGTTTGTTTTGGGTGTTTTTTTTTTCAACCAAAATCAGCATACACATCAAACAGTATGCCTGAGAACATGTGAAATTTCATGTTCCCATTCTATGTATGAGGAAGCTGGATCTTAGCTGAGGTCACTCCATGAATTAGTGACTGTGGATGGTCTATAAAGCCAGGGTTTTTTCCCCTGCACAACCTTTCCCAGAAGAGACATTAAGATAATTTGAACAATTTTTGACTATTTCCTCCTTGGTCATACGGAGTAAGCTCTCTCTATATAGCAAACCAGCTCTGCCTTGAAGTCTACAAATTATTTCCTTGCTCACCAAGCCAAAAAGAAATTGTTCCATCAAAAACTAGGGCTCATCAATATTTATTCAGGCACCCAGACTCAGAGCCCCAGCTCAGACTTGATTCCACATCTACTCCAGCAGCTGCACTGAGACTGGAGTCTATTTGAACAGGGATTTTTTTTCCTCTTTCATGTAGAACTCCGTTCCACAGACTGGGTTACTTCTTAGTTGGAGATTAGCATCTGTCCAAGTACAGTCCTCTTTTATTTTAATAGGACAATGAGCACCTATCACCCTTTGTGCCAATGCAGAATTATAATTCAACATTAGTGTTACAGTTTGAATTGTGTCCCCTAAGATTCATGTGTTGTTGTCTTAACATCTAGTCCCTCAGTATATGACCTTACCTTAAAGTCAGATTGATATGAACAGAAAATTAAGGTAAGTTAATAATCTCTTTAGGGTGTATCATAGCCTAGTAATTATCTCAGGATCTGTCTTAGTTGCTTTTCTATTATTGTGAAGAGACACCATGACCGGGCAACTTAGAGAAGACAGCATTTAATTAAGGACTTGCTTACAGTTTCAGAGGGTGAGTGCATGACCATCATGACAAGGAGGCCATATGGGAGCAGGTAGACCATATGGCATCAGGTAGACATGGTGCTTGGAGGAATAGCCTAATGCTTCCATCTGATCCACAAGGAGAAGCAGAGAAAGCTAGTGAGACTGGGCCTTGGAAACATCAAAGCCCACCCCAGTAACACACCCCCTTCAACAAGGCCATGCCTCCTAATCCTTTTCAAACAACTCCACCAATCAGGGACCAAGTCAGCAAACATATGCGCTTATGGTAGCCGTTCTCGTTCAAACCACCACAGGGTCTGACATAGACTCACAGGAATGGAGCCCTGATAGCAAGTGGGAATGAACACAAAGGTAGTCAAACATAGACAGAAGCTGTGGTTTAAAAAAAAAAAAAAGACATAAGGAAAGCTAATAGCTGACCCCTTCTGTTAGCTTCATGGGAACCAATCTTGACTTAGAATTTACAGCCTTCAAAACTATGAGACAATAAAGCTCTGTTGCTAAAGCCACTGAGTCTGTGGTGCTTTTATAGGCAACCCTACAAAACTAATACCAGACGTAGACTATTTCCCAGTAATCTCCTCCCCGGTCCATGCTCCTAACTTCCTTTCAAAATTAACATGTCCAAATCTCTTCATCTGCCACTGCCTTGTTTTATGACCATTAAGAATTATTCTCTCTCTCTCTCTCTCTCTCTCTCTCTCTCTCTCTCTCTCTCTCTCTCACACACACACACACACACACACACACACACAGAGAGATATGCATACACATGAAACATGTTATGTAAATTTGTTTGGATTTGAGTTGTACAGAAAAGTCTATAAGGATATTGCAGGCTGTATTTTCTTCTGAGTCTTGCTTTGTAGATTCAAAATTATTACCTGATTGATCCATCTGTGTATAGCTGTGGCTTGTTTCCTTTACTGCCAGTTGGTGTTCCGTGGAAATGAGGCCACCACAGCTTTCTCACTAGGTGGCCTCAAAGTGGTGTAGAGAATGCAGCCCAGCTCTGGTTCCTCTACAACACTGCTCCATGGCCCAGAACCCAAAGCAGCCTCTCGCCTCTGATAATGGTGCCACCTTCAGCCTTCGGAGATTTGGCTCAGTGATTCTGTTCCGTGATATAGGCTCCTTATTTAAACTGATAAAAGCCAATGACAGATCAGTGAATCCTGAGACAGGGCAGATGGGAAGGATAAAGGGAAGTGCAGCAGACACTGTGGAGAGGATACTAAAATCTCTCCCTGGCTTGCCTCCTCAGAAAAGCTGAACTCTGTGGAGTAGCACCCCGCAGTGCCACACAGCAAGCCACATAACCACAGCTGAAGAATGACCCCCAGCTCTGTCCAACGGTGTGGGCTGATAGAAAGGGACTTTGGACTTTGGGCTAAATGGGTAACAAACTAAGAATTATCTACTGAACTGAAAGTTAGATTGAGAGTAAGAGTTGGGGACTGTGAACAGCCTGTTTCCTCCCCTTGGCCTTAGTCCCCACTGTAGAAGATGGTTTTTCTCCGAAAAATTTCACGTAACAGCACAAAACAACTGGAAAATATGACTTTTCTTAACCTTAAGACAAAACTGCCTTGCCTGCTCTGAAGCCATGTGGACTTCACTAGCTAGCAACGGTGACTAAGCTCTTAGGTGTTCACTTTTGGGTGGCCCTAGACTTGGCCGCGTGACATCATGCTGACCAATGAAAGTTGATTCTGAGAGGATGGGCAGAGAGCATGAGCTCTGAAGACAGGTCACACAGAGCTCTGTTGAATCAGGCTCCTTTCCCAGCATGCCTCCCTCAGGCTAGTTTGTAACTGGTGGCCAGACCTCTGTCAAAATGGGGCAGATAAGAAACCTGGGGCAGCTGGCCTGATATACCAGGCCACTGAACTCCAAAAGCCTGTGGATGCCTCTCCTTGGATTTGGTAGTATGCAAGAAAAACTGACATTTCTACATTTCCATCAACTTTCCTCAAGGCTCCTGTTACTTGCAGCCATCAACATTCTTGAGTGACGGAGCGGGCCTGGCCTTCCTGAGAAGTGGGTGGGAATGAGTCTGAGGACTACATGCTGGAACTCTGCTTGTGGAGGAAAAAGGATCTGAATATTCAGATCTCTAAATATAAAGTGACTATCCTAACTCTTTAGGTAGGTAAACTGAGGCACAAAGAAGAAAAGCATTTAGTCTATGGTTTCCTAAATCTGGTAGGAAGTGGCCTCATGGAAAGCATTGGTCTGTGCATGCATTCTTAAATGGAGTCAAGGCTAGGAAGGCTGAATAAAGTCTTCAGTCCCCAGTCCACCTATCTTTTTATCGGATCACCTGAACATGCTTTGACTCTTACTCAAACAAAAGCATCTCCCAGGCCAAAAGTTCCATTGCTCTTTCTGCCACAAAGCAACAGTGACGTTCTTAGAAAATCCTATACAACAACTTTGAATTAAATGCTTTTAGGTATTGGGGGAAAACCCTAAGTGTTGGTGATGAAGGAATGCGGAATGAGGCATCCTGTGCTTGTTTTTTCTTTCTTTTAGAAACACTGTTTACCCCACAAGCAAGCTCACACTCTTTCGGAACGTATATTCTTGGAATGTAATCTGCTGGAAAAGATGACCAAGAAATGACATATGGTACAAAATGATCTAATCACTAAGGGAACAAATATGGAGTGCCTGGTTTTATCAGAAGGAGTGGGTAGTGGCATACCTTTCTCCCAGCATAGGGTACTGCTGTGTATTTGTCTAGTTCAGCTCCCATAGAGTAGTTTCAACACCGCTTCATTCTGGTGTCTCTTTGCTTGGCCCCCAAAATGCTGAAGCAAACTTCCCACTAGTAAATTGTCATAGCCAAAGTGATAGAGATCATGAATGCATACAAAGCCCACATTAAAGTGTACATTACTTACTGTTCTTGGATGTTGTTTTCCAAAAATAACTATCCTGTAGCCATCAATTGTACCACAAAGAAGGCATGTTAACTTGTGGATCCTGTTGTTAATAGCTGTATTTGAAAGTGGAGTTCGCAACAACGAGTTATGCTTCAACAATTTGGAAGAACCGAAATTGTAAAGGACAGAGTACAAAGTTCGCACTGATGGACCAAACCTAGAATACATAAAGATACCTTAGACATAGGATGTCTCCAAGCCAGGAAGACTAAACTATGGGAAGACCAGAGACAAAAATCACATCCTGAAGAATATCAATCAGAGAGATTCTGGAATGGAGGCACAGACCAGAGGAGTTACAAAGGCAGATTTTGGATTGCCTAAACAGACATGCCAGGAGAGAGGCATCTTTTTCGACCAACCTTTAATAACCAGATTTTACTGGCATATTCTCAAATAAATATAAAGACATTACATCAATTCAACATGATACCATTTAGTGTTAAAGTCACCTGAGTCTTCTTTTTAAAACTTTATCTTCAGCCATCATTTCTTGATAATATGGCTGCCTGTGGGACCAACTGACAGAAAGGACCCATATCATAAAAGATATTTCAGTACGGAAGATAAATGTTCTCAAGTCCAAGTTAATCAGGGTTCTAATTTTCTGGTTTTAGATACCACAGCCAGATTGTTCAGGTTGAGTCTTTCCCTGCAAAGATGCATGATTCCAATAGTTTTACATTCCTGAGACTGAGGACTGACCCCACAATGTGGCGGACTCCATCTGCTAACCTAACTCTGATTTCTGCTTCCGTAACCTTGTGACTCTTGTAAACATCAGCTTTCCCAGAACTACAGAGTTCCATTTAGTCCCTGGACCTCGGTCTCTCCTCTTGCCAAGAGGGAATGTTTCTGTAAGGACCAAAGGAAACCTCAGTTTCCAAAACTCCAAAAAGCAGTCCAAATATCAAAAGCGGGCTTAACCTGAACTCTAGAAAGATTTCTAGTAGTTAGATAAAAGCCAGCATTCTTCAGGAACTTGTGAAGCTGTTACCCCGAACCAAAAAGAGCCACTAATGGCTATCTGTGGGGCCTATTAGTATATCATAGCCCATGCTGGCCTTCAGGCTCCCTCAGAAACACAAGCACCTCAGAAACACAAACACACACATTTCAAAGTCTGGGCTAACCTCCTAGCCCTTCTCACCTCTCCTTCGTCTTCTTTTCCTCTCCCCCTCTCCGTCTATGTCCCACCCCCCTCTCCCTCTCTCTCTATGTCCCACCGCCTCTCTCCCTCTCTCTCTATGATGTCCCACCCCCTCTCTCCCTCTCTCTATATATCCCACCCCCTCTCTCCCTCTCTATGTCCCACCCTCTCTCCCCCTCTGCTCTGCTCATGGCCAGGTCCTGTCTTCTGGCCATGTTTAGTCTACTTCTTTCTCTTTCTGCTCTGGACTCCTCCAGATGCCTCTGGCTATCCTTTCTCTCATATCTACAATAAAAGCTTTCCCCTTATGCATACCATAGAGTGGTCATGTCAGTTTATTCAATTCCCATTGTTGCACCGCACTGAGGGAGAACTCCTGGTCTGTCTGTGCACCTTGCTCTCCTATCAAAAGAAAACCCTAAAAGGATGGGAAATCGTAAGTGCCAACTGCTGATAGCATTCTATGATGCTAAGAGAAGGGAGTATGTTGCTACAGGGGAAACCTTGGCGTTCACTCTTTCTCCAGTATAGTTCCTGAAGTGTAACTGAGTAAAGATATGTTCTGAAATGGTTGAACACCTGACTGAACGAGGCCTCCCTATTAATACCCCAACCATTTCTTCTGGCTAAAGGAAGTTCTCACTGGCGTTGTGAAATAAATCTGTGTGTGGAGAAGGCAATGACTGATTTGCATCATTGGGGAACTTGCAATTTTATCATCATCAAACATTGCCTATGGCTGAAGGAGTTGTAGCTCTAGCTGAAGAAGTCAGCAATGCTGTCAATCTCAGATTTTGCTCTTTGTGCTGGTCACCTACTGAGGACACAGAAACCTCAACTGAGTGTCTGACCGTTAAGCAGAGACAACCGTTGATGCTGGAGGAGCTGAAACAAGAGCAGAGGTACCAGGGAAGGGACTGAGAAGTGAACTGTGTGGTGACCACAGAAAGGGTAGACCAGGAAGCTTCAGTGGACTTTGGGATCACTGATGACAAAGGATGTTGAATGCTTGAGGCCTACATTATTGCTGTGGTGTCTTCTGAAAGCTGGTAACACCAGTTTCTATATTACCCACCTTATAGGAAACAAGCCAATCCTAAGCAGCAGATAGGACATCTAAGCAAGCTTTGCTGGCATAGAAATGCCTCCCATTAACCAACTAATCTTATTCTATGTGGGTAAATAAAACCCAAGCTAAGTCCAAGAAACCATTGAGCAGAGTTACTTAGAAAACAAAATAAAAATAGTATTGAAAAGGAGGGCTTACGTGAGACATGCAGAACCCAGAAACCCAGTGAACGTGACTAACACAGATGTTGCCACCTTGAATCTTCATAGCAGCATCACACAAAGAGGTACACAAACATGCATGAGTATATAAAGAGGGTAATGTGTCCTGAAAGCAATTACCTCAGCGTGGGAAGAAACCTTTTTTCTGTGGAAAACGAAGAAGACAATAGTGATGAGAGCCCCTTGAAGAAATAAAGCTATCATTTTTGAAGGATCGGACAGCAGGTAAAATTACCCACCCTGTTTTAAGTAAAAAAATGACTAAAATAGGTAAAATTACCCACCCTATTTTAAGTAAAAAAAAAAAAAAAAAAGACTAAGATGTTTGTAGTTTTAGAGCTGCCGGGAAGGGAGTGAAAGCAACCCCATCTGGCCTTCAAGTGCCTTCCAGCCCAAGCCGCCTGCATCTAAGTAGACACAAAATCCTTTCAGATATTTTGATGCCTGGTTTCTTGACACGTCATACAAAGGCCCGTGGTAGCATAAAGGATTAGGATATGTAATGGGACATAATGACAACCTATAGATTGAAGAGGGTGTGGCTTTCATTTTGGAAGGGATAGGTTACCCTCCATTCTCAAAGTGAATCTGGCAGATGGAAGAAAGGGAAACGGGTCCCATGTCTGCAAGACTCAATGAAGGGACTAAGCTGCCACACCAACCAGCTGGGTGAGTCCAGATAACTTGGCGAGCCTCTACCAAAGCAATCGCTAAGAGGGCATGCAAAAAAAAAAATAGAGTGCAGATTTTAATTTGGGAGGAAATTACATTTCTAACAAGCCTGAAGAAAAATTGTGGACGTCAGCTGTTTCTGGGGTGCATTATTCACCCATCACTTTTAAACAAAATACAAAAATCAATCTTGGCCCTTCTACACAGGCATTTTTTTAGGGGTAGAAAATACTTCCTCATCTTACCGCGAACTTCATAAGGGAAAAGCCCTCTGAAGAGGCCTTGTTTTATTTTGAATCATGTCAGAATGTGGTCCTTCCTCTTTTTAAAACTCAAGCTTGGGCTTCTCCTTTCTCTACTGACATGGTGTGAGTCACCACGCTTACATGGATTTCTTCTGATTTGACACACTGCCAACTCGGGAGCCCAGTTTTCCCAGAAGTCCTTCATAGATACCCCCATGTTAACTATACAGTCTTCTTGCCTGACCATGACTAAAACTTGGCCTTTGGAAGGCTCTCCCTGGGTGTGATCCCAGGGAGAAACGCGGACGGAGGGACATGCTGTTCCTCACAGACACACACCGTCCTACAGCAGAGACCTCAAATTATCAAATCCAAGTAATTTGCTCTACAGAGAAAGTTGGCCTGTGAGGTTCTTACCTAGGAACCTTATCAGGCTACCTTCGTTCCCTGATGCAGCATATTGTTTGGATAACTCCTTTTATCCAAGTAGTGTCTGAACCTGAAAATGCTATACAAGGGTAATCTATATATAGCAAAGGTTTTTTTGGATTCAAAAAAGTATTTACTGATCCCTTAATGAGGAAATTAAGAATTTTGTTTACTTCAAATACCGATTTTCTTCTTCAATTTTTCTGTTATTTTACTTCCTATATACTTTTTCTTAGGCTATTTTATTTTATTACTTTGTGAAGGGTATGGATGTACATGCCACGGCACACATGTGAAGATCAGAGGTGACTCACATGCGCCGGTTCTCTCACTACATGGGTCTCAGAGATTGAGCTCAGGTCATCCGGCTTAAATGAGAATTCTCTACCCGGAGTCACCCCTGTCATCCATTCTCAGCTCCATATCTGCATTATGTTCAGAAATTGTCACTGAAGAGAGGTTTTTCTTACTTTTAATTAATTGGCTATCAGAGGGGAAATGAACAAATAAAGTTGCCTCTTTGCTTATGCAGAACCAAGTACGACAGGGTTATATTTGTTTCCCAGGCATTGTCTCAAGGAAATGATCACTATACTATACAAGGTAAAAGGGGTCTAGGATGGAGGTCAAGTGTAATCCCTGGCACCTCATCAAGGACCACGCATCATGCTACAGTTCAGTTCCCTTCATGTTTTGACAGTTGGTCCTGTAGATTTTGATGTTTCCCTGGCAGTCCAGTCATAGTGATGCCTTATCACATTCCCCAGACTCCCTAACACTTAGGAACCGCTCCATTCTTCCTCTGGAAGATGTTCTTGGAACTCATTGACTTTCCTTATAAAGTAGACCAATGGCATTCAAGGCCTATTGAAACATTTCTCATTCAAGAAAACAGAAACCCCTCTAGGTAATGAAAGCAGGGAGGAATCCATTCAAGCCGTTCATCACGATGTGTCCAAAGGATCTAAGGATCAAAGGATAGCTAGGTGGCATGACCCGGGGACAGCACATGCAGAGACCCGCTTCTGCTCTTGTACAACCTCCTGACCACCAGGGCCACTTCTCTGACAAGAAACCATTGTCTCTGTTTCCTCTGATGTTGTAGGAAGGGGTTATTCCCACAGATACAATGGGAAGTCCTGCCCCTGTGGCTTGTCATCTGTGCTGACGCTGCTGAAGCCACTGCTAGCTCGGGCCATCTACCCCCTGCCTACTTCCAGTTTCAGCACGGTCCTGTCATGGTGTGAACCAAATCAGAACCCAGCTGGGTGTAAAGTCTCAGAAAGTGACTTTAGGCTCCAAGTCCCAGACAGAAGAGGAGTGGCTAGAAGATCAATATGAAACTGAGCGCTCTCAAAACTACATCTCAAGCAGGGTTGGGTAGATGGCTCAGTGGTTAAAAGCAAGAACTGACTTTTTGGAGCGCCTGCACTTGGTTCTGAGGACCTGTGTTGGGCAGTTCACAATTGCCTGTAACTCCAGCACCTGGGAATCTGGCATCCTCTTCTGGCTTCCACAGGCACCTGTATTCATGTTCAAATACCTACACACAGAGGCATACATATATCTGTAATTAAAAATGGAACTTTATCTTAACAGTCTGGAAACAGATTTAGATTATGTGATGGTTAAATTTAACCATTAATTTGGCAAAAACCCAGAACTACCTGGGCAATGGGTCTCTGGGCTTTCCTGTGGGGAATTACCTTGATCACATTGGTTGCCTACCTACGGTGGTGGCACCATTCCCTAAGAGTGAGGAAAGTAAGCCAAACACCAGCATATATGCATTCATTATTCTTTTCTTTGGAATAAAGAAATAATGAGACAAATTGTGTCACATTCCCTATGCCTTGACTTCCCCATCATGAGGGAAATCTAAAACAGTAAGCTAAATCAACATTCTACCCCAAGGTGCTTTCATTGTTTCTTTGGGAGTGTTTTTTTGTTTTTGTTTTTGTGTTTTTTCAAGAAATGGTTTCTCTTTGTAGCCCTAGCTTTCCTGGAACTCACTCAGTAGGCCAGGTTAGCCTCAAACTCAGAGATTTGCCTGCCTCTGCCTCTGCTGGGATTGAAGCCATGCACCACTACCACCTGGCTCATTGGGGCATTTTAATACAGCAACATGTAAAGAAATTAAGACAGATTGCATCCTCCAGTTTTACAACTTATTTGCTTTTTTGTTTGTTCGATTGTTTGTTTCTTTGGAGGGGGATTATTTAAGAACTTTTAGTTTTTCATGGATTCCTCAGAAATGCTATCTGAGCTTTTCCATATTGCAAAATGTTTATATTTTCCCTTAGATTCTATCATTTGTTTGGCTAAGCACATTGTTACTTAAAATTAGGAGCTATCACTCTGTTGTTTCCCAGAAACTAGATAAAAATCTTACCAAAAAAAAAAAACTTAGTTAGGTAAGGACTTTCTAAATTAGAGTGGCTGATTGCTTTCTGTGCCAATTAGCTTTTGCTGCATAACAAATCACCTCCACTCACTGGCCTGGAGCAACTGTTTCTCATCATTTGTGCTTCAGTGAGAAGTGCTTTAGAACTGGCCAAGTTTACTGGACCTGGATAGACCAAGGTGGTCCCGGGTGTCTGATCTAAAGAGAAGGGATGTGCCTAATTGGAAGTGGCTTGTCATTGCTCCAGGTGGCATTGCATCATTCTATAGCCTAGCAGATCTTGCCATGACAGTGTCAGCCTTTCCAAGACTCAGGAAGAGCAAGTCTCAATGAGCGAGTTCTCTTCCGCCTCCACGGGGCACTCTACTGTCCTATCAGCAAACCGGAGCCACTGTAGTTTCCCTGGTTGACGCAACGCAGAGCTGTGAAATATATGCAGGATTCAGGAAAGAAATAGAAGTAGAAAACCAATGCAATAAAATGATCTCTAGACAGACTTCCTTTACTACAGATTTTTGCAGGCAAGTCGAGTGTTAACTCATTTCCAAGGTCCCATCATTGTATGTCTGCTGTGTGCTAAAGATACAAACATGACTAAGACATAGTTTCTGAATTAAGGAGGTCGCTGGGGTGAGGCAGTCTCACACAAGTAACCTTTAATTAAGATAACTGCATGAACCCGCCTCAGTTGAGAGCGACACAATGAGTAAATTAAAGGAGCTCATGGCATGACATTTGATGAAAACCAGCAAACCCAGGCTTAGGCAACTGGCAACCTTTTTGAATTCCAAATGCAAAGGAAATCCTGTAAGCATAGGGAAAATTAAAAACAGGAATCATCAAAACAAAAGGATACCAGGTTGACCCCGCATTGCACCTAAACATTCTGTGTAAAAACTCACAGAAGTAAATTCTGTTGTTTTACACAAGTGGCGTTTCAAGAATTTTTTCCCAAGTGGTCCATTTCTTCATAGAGAAAGTATTTTCAAATTACTAGGCACCCTCCATTTAAAAAAAAAAGAATCTGCATTCTAGTTAATGGAAAAATTAATTTATAATAGGAATTCTAGAATTGAGAATTCAAGCTATAAACAAGATGGAAGGTCATACTTTCTCATTTGGCACACAAGGGTTCATTGGACTGTATTTGTCTCAGGTCAATGCTACAGCCTGGGGCAAATGTTTGGCCCTGTATCAAGCACTCCATGTCTGGCTTTTCTTTACTTCTGTTTCTAGCCTTTCCCAAAGAGAAGATATATGTCTTTAAGTCATGTTCTTCCCTCTGCTCTGTACTAATTGATTAAAACTTCTTTACCTGTTGCACTTAGGTAGGTTTGTCTACTTCATTCACCTGCCCATTTATTCAGGGGAACAATTGATTCAGCTTGGAGGAGGGTCCTTACACTTTCTGTTTGTTAAATGTTGTATTACGAAGTGAGAATAAATAGTAAATAATGCCTTGCTTCAAAAATTTGTGAACGTGAATGGAATTTAAAAATTATTTTAGAGTCCATTTTATTGCTAATGTAAATAATCTCAATGAAATAGAATTTATGAGCAGGCTTTCATTATGTTTGAGTTATGTGTATTGGGGGTTGTACATGTGAGTTCAGCTTCAGCTTTCGGCAGCCAGAGGTGTCAGGTCCCCTCTAGCTGTGAGCATGGATGCTGGAAACCAAAAACAGAGCCTCTCATACACGTAGTACATGTAGCTAATCACTAAACCAGTTCTCCTGCCCCAGAATTTATACTTTTAAAATGATATATTTTAAAATATATATATTGAGAGTTGGGGATATAGCTCACTGGTCAGAGTGTTTTTCTAGCATTTTCAAGGCCCTGATTTTGCTCCCCAGCAGTGCAAGCAAGCAAGCAAACAAACACAGGCACAAGAACCATGCTGTATACCTATAATCCCAGGCCCCTGAGACAGATGTGGGAAGATCACAGAAAGTGTGAGACCAGTCTGAACTACAGGATGAGATTCAGCTTTAAAAAAAAAAAAAAAGTACATGGTGAATGACCTGAGTAATTAGAGATTGTGATTGTAAAACATTTTCTATCACCAAACTCTCTTCCCATTATCATCATCGTTTGGCCTATGATGCTCTTATGCAAAAATAAGTGGAAGGGAAAAAGCCCACGACAATAGTAAAAGCTGTTATCACTGGGCAGTGGAAAAACAGTTTTCCCCTTCACTTTACTTTCAGAATCTATCAAATCATTTACAATCAGCACATATTTTAGATAATACAATAGCATATCAAGAGAGAGGCGACTACAGCTCCTGGTGGCTTATCATGGCAGACATTGTTCTTGCGTCTCTCAGTTTGCACAGATTGTTCCTGATTGGTACCCTTCCTTCAGGTATAATTCAGGGACCCGAACCCTCTCCATTTCAGGACTGTGTGGATCTCCGCAAGTGACCCCTGAGTTTCCCCCAGATCCTATGTCTCTTCCTTAATTTTGGATTAGAATGATGGCCAGTGGAATGAATGCATGAAGCCTGCCTGGAAGTCTCATTGCCACTTCGTCTATGTCTCCACTGGCCAAACCTCAATCTCCTAGCCATTCTTAGCTCTAAGGAGAACTGAGAAATGTAGTCTAGTCATGTGCCTTGTGAATGAAAACAAGCGCCGTTGAGCCATCATAGTGTACTCTTCCAACCACTCCATAGACCTTTTATCCCCATTCCCAGATGCAAAGCACATTCGCAATTTTCCATAGAAAACTTGGAGAGCATTTCTCACTTTCTTGTTCTCTTCTGATATAGATATGAAAAATTTGCATTGGTATAAATCTTGATTTATTTATATAAATTTAAGGTCAATCTTGTTATATGTAGAATTCTGCCCTTGATTGAGGTGTTGCGATTGTGTAGTTCATTTAAAAAATGTAATGTATAATTAGGAAATATAGGTTGTTAATGGATAATCATCTATAATAGTCAAGTTTGTAGTCATGTTAGTTCGATTTTCTAGATGTGCATAGATATATTTCAGATAGGCATTCTTCATATCTTTCAAAGACTACAGAATATGGCATTTAAAATGTTTTAATAACTTAGGGCTTTTCATGACAATGAGACACGTCTGCTCCTGGCAGCACCAGCTACTTCAAGAGGAAGATGGGCATCAAAGAGGCTCCTTATGGAGTTTGTTAGCCATTTGGGCAAGAAACTGCTCTTGCCTGGACCGTTGCATAAACTGGACACAAAGAACCCACAGAGAGAGGACTGCTAAACTTGCCTAAAGGTGAGATAATCCTTTAGGGTTCCTGCTTCATGAAAGAGTCTGTGAGACATTCTCTGCAGGACACAGAAGAAAGTGACTGACCTGTCTTTAAAATTTCCTGCTTCATGGAAGTGTCTGCTGAATACTGTGGGCCTGTAGGCTGAAGATGGATGTCCCAATGGTACAAAGGAACTTTGGGTAACTATACAGGCAGCAAGATGTCTCTGGCATTTCTAGAGTTTTGGAAGTTGCTTACTTCTCGTTTACTTAGGTAATATTATATCCTTCTGGAATCTTTGATGGAGTTGAAGAATTTATAGTTATAGTTTTCCTTAGTTATGGTAAAAGATAAAATAGATATAAATATTGTAACTGTAATTCTTGCTTGATAACTGTTTTGTTATATGTAATTTTACTACACTAAAGTGAAAGCCTTTTTTGTTTAAACAGAAAAGGGGAAATGGTGTAGGAGGTCCTTCTGTATTTGTGTTGCTTTCATTGGTTAATAAAGAAACTGCCTTGGCCTTTTGATAGGGCAGAACTTAGATAGGTGGAGTAGACTGAACTGAATGCTAGAAAGAAGGGCAGTGTGGCAGACTCCATGAAGCTCCTGCCTGAGACTGACGCTGGTTAGAATCTTTCCCGGTAAGCCACGACCTCGTGGTGTTACACAGATTGGTAGAAATGGGTTAAATCAGGATGTGAGAGTTAGCCAATAAGAGGCTATAGATAATGGGCCAGGCAGTAATTTAATTAATACAGTTTCTGTGTGGTTATTTCAGGGGTTAAGCTATCCGGGCAGCCAGAACAAAGGGCCCTGCTCCCTTTCAACACTGTTCACCTTGGTCAGTAGCATTAACTGCTACGTATAATCTACTGCAAATGGAAGCTTCTCTGATAAGAGTTGAGAGATGCACTTCTCTCTGGGTATAAAAACTCATTGGAGTTGTTTTAATCCTATGTCTTAGCTGCATAATAGTAGTTACGTCCTTCCCAGCCTAGCCATATGTTCTTAGCCCGATAATGTGCTGGCTATGGGTTTTTAGCTTGTGTAACAGAACTTAAATATAATCAGAAGGGAGTTGGTTACTCCCATGATGTCCATGCCACTATTGTACTAGTGGGCATACCTTGCCAGACTAGTCATTATTGTAGTTCACAGGGTCCACAGCTAGGTAAGACTGAGGATTACATTTCTCCTCTGGTATTATGCACAGTACCTTTTAGAACTATAAAATCAGCCAGAGAGACTGAAGCTTCCAGGTCAGCTCCAGCTTGAAGACTTCATGCTATATGATTCAAGTATATGGTATCTTCAGGGACAGGGTATTAGTGTCAGGTTCTAGAGGGTGACCGAGAGAATAGTGGCAATTGCCTGTAATGTTTGTGGGAGTCTACAGAACCTCGCTGACCAACAATTCCAAAAGAACTAACCCGTACTGTAGGATGCTCATCCATAAATGGAACATCTATAAGGCAACCACTCCCCACAAAGCACGTGGATCATTGTGGAAGAAGGGGTGGAAAAAAATGTAAGAGCCAGAGGCAGTGATGACCACAGGATACCACTTAGATACAATAGAGCAGTTGTGTGTGTGTGAATTCCCAGGAGTTGTAAGAGATAGACAGTGCCTGTGCAAGCTCAAGCCAGAACAACTCCCAGAATGGCAAGGCGAGTTCTGCATGAAGTTCCACCCATAAACAAGGAGCCATCGGCAACTGATAGCTGCTAGGAGAGGGGAAATTCATTTTCTTTAAGAGTGCAGCCTCTGGTAGTGGAAAGCAACACAACCAAGAATATTTGGGATGCACAAATGAATTAGCCTGAGGTTTTTGTTTTATTTTTTTTAAAAAAGAAGATGCATTTGGGTGAGTAGTGAGCATGTAAAAATTCTCAGAACTAATAAAATATTTGTAAAAGAGAAAATCTGGAGAGACGATTTTCAAATCCCTCCCCACAAGCACTGATCCCATCTCAAAGCCCAGAAGATGTATAGTCTTTCCACACTCCAAATGTGACTCCTGTGATCTAGTGTCTTTTTAAAAGATTGATTTTATTTTTGTTATATGTTTATGTCTGTGTATGTGCATATTTGCAGGTGCCCACAGAGGCCAAAAGAAGATGCTGGGTCTCATGGACCTGGAGTTAGAGTCAGTTGTGCACCACCTGATGTACATGCTAGAAAGCTCAGGTCCTGTGCAAAAAAAGTAAGTGCTCTTTACTGCCGAGCCATCTCTCCAGTTCCACATCCAGCATCTTTTGACTTAGAAGGACCAGTCTTATCCCTCTACCTGCCACCCCAGCTCATCCACTCAAGCTGTCAAGGAGGTGGAACTAGAACAAATACTCCTGTGTAGACCATGGATCCATGGGGACTGTGCAAACAGCATCACCATCATCCATAGAACTCTTCATAAACACAAACTAAAATCCCACGCTTACTAAATAGTAACGTCACATTGGCCAGACCCTAGGACCCAGCCAAGCTCCACTCTACTTCCTGTGTCTGTGCCTTTGATCACCGCTGGCAATCCATATTAGTGACAATGTATCGGTGTTTGTTCCATTTTGTCTGGTTTACTTCATTTAGCATAATATCTTCAAGATTCAGTGGGCAAAGGTGCTTGTCACAAAACCCCAGTGACCTTGGAAGTAATGCATTCTGTAATGAGTGCCATAAAGAAGAGGAAACAATTTTATTGGACATAAACTAGTGTCTACCACAGATATTAAGATTTTTTAATGAAAAAGTATTTTTTACATTTTGGGGGTGTAGAGCACATGCCACCAAACTCAGAGTGAAACTCAGAGCACAACCTGCGGGAGTCAGTTCTCTCCTTCCAGGGTATGGGTCACAGGGTTCAGGATCAGGTTTGCAGAAAGCGCCTTTACTCACCAAGCCATCTCCCCCACCCCTAAATTTAAACATTTGAAGCCTGTTCACACCTTTAACCAAAACCAGCCAATTCTGGAAGTTCTTCCCTTGGGGTACCCTCCAAATCTGGTGTCCACCCTTCCTGCTTTCTGCATCATGGCCTCCGTGGGCTCCTGACCTCTCAGATTGTACCCATGGAGAACAGCGACTGGGTTAGGAGAAGAGCAGGAGCTAATGCACGCTGGCGCCCCCAGGAGGACACACGCTCAAAGCACCTGGATTACTCCCGCTAGACAAGGCTTCTCTTTGGAGGCACGTCCTGCAGCTCCCAGGGCATCCCTTCTGCTTCCGCTCAGTTCCAGCTACGTTATCATTTGGTTCACTGTCGCTCTTAGTGCAGCCCACACACTTCTGAAATGTTCTTAGTGACTCCATTTGAGTGTACCTGCTGTTTCCCTGTGAATATTACTAATGTATCTTCCTAAGGAAACAGAGTCCTGAAAAGCATACGAAGATGTGCAAGGTGTGAAGAGCTCGCTCTCAGGTTAAGAGGACCCACTCCTCTTCCCGGAAGTCCACGGTGTCACTTCCCAGCAACCACACAGTGGCTAACTATGTTCTGTGGCTCCCTTTCCAAGGGGATCCAACACTCTCTTCTGGCCTCTGGGGGCACTGCATGCATATGGTGCATCAACATACATGCAGGCAAAACACCCATGCGTATACACACACACGCACACACACACACAAAATTAAAAACATATCAAAATGAAATCTAAACAACAATATGTTCAGGACACCAAGATTCATACTGAAGAAAGCCCTGGAACCAATGATCTAATAATCAGAAGCCAGTGAATATGTTTCTGCAGGGCATGGCGTTAAAGAACGCACACACTAGCATTGGAGAACTACTTCTCTGACGCTTTTCAAGATAAGCGTGGTGCTATACCTGGAAATTCTGGCCAAGCCGCTCCCTTGACTTCCCCACACCCTATCCCATCTTCAAGTCTATAAATCTTCCTCAGGAAAAATGAACTGAATAGGGATGAGATGTTTGGATCTACAGGAGCAGGAGACAGAGATTGCCTTGCACTGAGAAAAGATAAGAACACCTCAAAAAAATAGAAGCGCGTGCCAACGAGGACGGCCTGAGGACTAAAATGAAGTGGGGCAGATGTGAGGAGAAGAGTCAAGGGCTTTCCCAGGTGCGTGCCTTCTTTGTGCACACAGGTCCCCTCAGGATCTCCTCTGAGAATGCGCCACTCTTCCAGTCATGACTTACTGAAAGATCTTTGAAGTTTCTCCCTGTTCAGGATGAGGAAAAAGAAACAGAAAGCCCAGCTGGCCCACCAGTCCAAATGCACACTCACATGATAAAAAAATTATAGAGAATATAAAAATTGGGTGTAGTGATACACGCCTGCAAGTCCAGTGCTCAAGAGGAGGGGGAAGACTTCAAGCTTGAGGCCAGCCCGGGCTATGGAGCGAGACCCTAGCTTCCAAACACCAGACAGAAACAGCAGCACTTGAAAAATCTGAGAACTTGCGGTTGGTGTCTTTATCGAAACCTTTGTTTGCTTGCTTTATTTCCTGTGTGAATGGGGATGGCATATGCCACAGAGCACATGAGGTGGTCAAAAGACAACTTACAGGAGCTGGCTCTCTTCTTCCACCGTGTGAGTCCCAGGGGAATCAAACTCAAGGCTTGGGACTTGGTGGCAGGTTCCTCTACCCACTGAGCCATTTCACCAGCTTAGTTTTGACCTTTAAAAGTTGTGTTTTATTTTCTTCTTATAAAATTATGATATCTTTGAAAAATCTAAAAACCCATGAGGAGGAAAGAGAAAAGAATAAAGAATTGAAAGGGATGAAAGGAATAGCTACAACATTTATTCAATACATGTTTCTTGCACTGGGGACATAGGAGCAAATTAAACAAAATCCTTGCATGTGTAAATTAGTACTCTAATGGGAGGAGGCCAAAACAGGCCATGAGTGGCATTGTAAGTTAGCAATCATGTGGCATCTCTGAAGTGCAGGGCCAGTGTATGAAAGGCACTATTTGGGTGGACATTCAGGAGAGGCATCTCTATGGAGCAACATTTAAATAGAGATGACAGAAGCCACAGCCGAGAGAAGAATGTGGCAAGGAAGCCACATTCCTAAAATTGTTCTGAGAAATAGCAAGTCGTCGAAAAAAAAAAAAAACAGCAAGTATGTGACCCAAAGACAAGAGCATGTGGGACAGACTTGGTAAACAGCTGAGGCTGCAGGAGTCGAACCCGGTGAGTGGAGCAGTGTCCTGTGGGCAGAGGGGTGCGGGCGCTCCACTGGAAGGCCACAGCAGGAATTCTGGCTACTAGTCCAAATGGAACAGGACATCACTGGATGGTTGAACCAGGGAGTACCACAGCCTGCTTGACATTTCAAATAGCCCGCTCCATCTATCCTGTGGGAAATATTACTAAACTCTTATAGATTTAGAGGTAGTTTCTTTTTATTTCTTTGTTTTTCTATCTAGGCATATTTTAGTTTTACAAGCATAAAATAAAACATGAAGTGACAAAGGGGAAACAGGATTCATTCTTTACTAGTTGTGTAGCAAACTATCTCGAAACTCAGTGACTGAAAACCTCAACTACCTGTTGTTACCTTGTAATTGGGGTTAGAAATCCAAGACCAGCCTGGCTAGACAGCCTCTGCTCACCTGCAAGCTTGTGGCAGGCAGGCTGCAAGCATCTCAGGATTCAGCAGGGGAAAGAGCTACTTCCAAGCTCTCTCGTGTGACTTTGGGCCAGCCTCAGGGGCAAGAAGCCATGTGTCCTTTGCCAGATGGGCAGCATCCCCAAGAGCGGGGGTATCCAAGAGAGAGAGTGGTGGTTTTTTGTTTTTTTAATCACCCAATTTCAGAAGCAACATATAAAGATTATCACATTCTACATACACAGGGGAGTTCTCCCAAGGACATCAATACCAGCTGGCCAGGAACCTGGGGTCCATCTTGGAGGATCCAGCCCCAGCAGCCATTTCCTCGCTCCCGGGGAATTGACTGAAGCAGAAGCAGATGGGAGCGCAAACCCAGTTTCTAACACACGCCTCTGACAAAATCTCAAGCACTGCCCAGCACAGCCAACTGTTGGCTTCTCTCTTCTCATTGACTCACTCCCTTGGCGTCCATGCCAGATCCACATTATGTTCTTCACTCCCCAGTTTGATTATTTCTCATACATTGGTTAGGCTTGTGATCTCCTCCCTCCCTCCCTCTCTCTTTCCCTCCTTCCCTCCCTCCCTCCCTCCCTCTCTCCCTCCCTCCCTCTTGTGAAAATCTTATATAATCAGAATAGAAACCTACAGCAAGAAGGACACACACAGACTTCAAGAAGCACTTTGTAGCTGCTTACCTCCTACGAGGTCCTGATAGCGGGATCACAGAACACACACACAAACCCAGCAGACACAAGGTCAAGCAGGCATACCCTGGGAGTCAGAGAGTAGGAGGGGGTCACACACATTTGCTACTGCTTTATGTAGTTATCTGAGTTTGGTGGTAAAATGCATGGAGGTAGATATCATACTGACCTTGCAAAAAAGCCGGGTTTGTTTCTGAGTACTCACTGCATGCATTGATCAGCTCACCTTTCACTCTCCAACTCTGGGTGATCTGGCACCCTCTTCTGGCCTTCAGAGACACTGCACTCACACATACATATATACACACAGAGAATTAAAATTTAAAAAATTAAATATTAAAATAGAAGCAATAGTAACAATCTGAGATTTGATCTTGTTTAAACGTTATTGTTCTTCTCAACACACACACACACACAAAAATTTCTTTAGAACATGGCCTCTCTTTCAGGATGTATACACCTTCGCAAAACAATTTTCTAAACCTCCATTCTTACCTTTGTACCCCTGGTTGCCCTTTTTTGGCCCTTTTCCCACCCCCAGGTGACTCCATCTCCAGCATACAAGTTGCTTGTGCCTTATCCTAAAAGCCTGGGACAAGTATCTCTGACTTAGAGCCATGTGTATATACATAATGAGCTACAGGGCACGTGGGGGTGGGGAGGGAGGACCCAAATCTAAACACACAGTTCCTTTCAGTTTCATAAAAACCTTATTCACATAACCTGAAAGCGATTTTACAAAATGTGGTTAGGGGCCTGTGGTTTGACTGCACCCTGTCACATAATATTAACTACAGAATTTCCACTTGGGGCGTCATGTCTGAGCTTGAAACAATTTGATTTAGGCTTAGATTTCTGATTTTGGATTTTCATATTGGGGATGCTCAGCTTGGGTTCCTTTGCTTTGATTCTTAGGTTTTACCTGAGATCTCTCAAAGCAGATATTCACCCAGACTCTTCCTACTACCTTAGCCAAGCATATGTACAGATAATGTTTCTCCCCACACCAAATTACAGTCTAGAAGATTGGTTCTCCAGTTGGACCGATTCTTAGGTAACCACAGGAAATGTGGAAGAGAGGGAGTCCTGAAATCTCAGTAGAAACGTTTCTAAGCGTCTAAAATTAAGCAAGAATCAGTTTCTTCAGGGTAAATGAATTAGAAGAGGAGTCTCAGAATGGACAGCCCATCATCTGAATCACTTATGAATACATTAGCATTAATTAATACAAACATGCGTCTGTTTTACATTAATTTGTGCTGTCGAAATATATGTAGGCCGACCATCTGCCTAAGGGCATGGGAGAAGTGTTCCCAGAATTTGCTCGGCAGCCATGAACGAAAGGGTTCACCTGTATGTTCTCTGTCTGTGTTCGGACAATAGATGGTTCGGCTACTCAAACAATTAGGAAAAGACTTGTTTACAGGGGAAAGGGCTAAGAGTAGAAAATGATGATGTCAGCAGCCCTTCTATGCAAACCACACGACAATGATGTTCCGCTTAATGTTCGGTGCCTGCTCGGCATCGGGCGCTTTACAACTATATCTGCCTGTATTGACGCTGGAAGGGAGAAGAGGCTCCAGCGAATTTGCTCACGTGGCCCCAGGCACTTGGAACGGGTGACGAATGTAGACCACCTCAGTGACCCTGAAGGCACGTAAATGAATGTGATTCCATGGAGGGGAAAAACAACACAAAAGCGTGTCTAAAGTCGTGGAACCAGGATATGTGTTCAAACCAGTGACCCTTAGAAACAGCTGCTTTTTGAAAACATGTGCCAGCTCTCCGGAGACAGGAACCCTGAGACTGAAATCAGGAATAGATAGCTGGAGGAGAAAAGAGAAAGCAGAGTTCTGGAAAAGTCTGTGAAGGTGGGGAACCAAAGGAAAGGAAACTTAGGAAAGGGCTGAGGAAAAGACGCTACCAGCAAGTACCGGAGACATGGGCTGCCCTCTAAGAGGAAAGTTATCAAAATGAACGACATTCCTGAAAACCTTCTGTCACTAACCAACCAAAGAAGAGCTTATCTTAATCTCTTGAGCATCCAAAGAATGATGATTCCAGAAGGAGAAATTCTTTGTGCTTTGTGTCAGGGCCTGGGATGCTGTGGTACTCAGCCCTCACTCCCTCGGGTGGGGAGTGTCCCGAGAACAAGGTGGAGATGGGTGTGCGGCTGTGCACCAGGGACTTAGCCAACACTGTTGCACTATTATTGCACAATCAGGATAGTCAGTCCACTTCACGAATGACCCCGGGAGCAGAGGAGGCTTCCCGTTAAATGCGGTCAGAGCGCACTGATTTTCCCATAATTCTTTCTTCCCTGTCCTTTGGGTACCAGTCTCATCCTCACACATCACACCTCAGCAACTGCCAAGGGAAAGAAATCTATATGCCACGCCATTTGGAGCATCTACTGGTTGCCCAAGCTAACCTCCCAGGTACTGCTTGCGAGAGTCTCCTCCGTTCTCAGTGGGGTTCTCAGTGGGAGTAGTGTTTGACGGTTATCTGCAGGAGTCTACCAGACTATTGAGAAATACCTAGGTGCCTGAGTAAGAATTTGTTTTTCAGGTGTGACTATGGCTGTGTGCACAGGAGGTTAGCATGTGGGTCTGAAAGATCTAGGGAAGGAGCTTGGGCCCTTAGTGTGAGTGGGCTAGGGGCTGAGACAGAATGAATAAGAAGACAAATGGCTTCTGTCAGTGGGATGTGGGGGTAGCCTGGTATCCTGTCTTGAACTTAGAACTCCGGTTTTGCCGCTTTTTGGATTTCAGGACTCTGACACAGGCTCCTTTCCAGGAGCCCAGCCCTTTAGTCTCAAGCTGAGTTACCTGCATGGTGTTCCCGGCTCAGAGCTTTAGAACTTGAATGGCGCCATGGGATGCACAACCCAAGGCCTTCCGCCTGTGTGTGCTCTCCAGGGTGTTTCTCGGCCGCCATAATTGCAGGAGCTAATTCCTCTAATAAATCTCTCATATGCCCTGCTGGTTTTGTGTCTCTGGAGAATGCTGAATAATAGAGCACTTTTATCCTTTAACCGGTAATTGTAAACAGAGGGCTGGTGTCTTCGTTATTGTGTTGTCCACTTGACATAAGCCAGAGTCATTGGGAAGAGGGACTCTCAACTGATAAAATACCTCGATGAGATTGGCCTACAGGCAAACCTGCTGAGCATTTTCTTTTCTTTTTATTAAATATTTTCATTTATTTTTGATCATGTTTTTCCTCTCCCCCAACTCCTCACAGATCTTCTCCACCTCCCTACCCACCCAACTTTTTGTTCTCCTTCTCTCTCTCCCTCTCACATTCTGTTCTAAAAAAGAAAAGAAAGAAATCTCATAAAAACACAAAATCAAATGCAGTGATAATCTGTTTGTGTTATAGCAAATACAGCTTTCCTGGGGAGCTTTATTTCTTAATTTTCCTAACTAGTGGAGATAGCCACTAGTTAGCCATAGAGGCCAGGCAATGGTGGCACACACCTTTAATCCCATCACTCGGGAGGAAGAAGCAGATGGATCTCTGTGAGTTCAAGGCTACTCTGGACTACACTAGATCAATCCAGTTTCAAAGAGAAACAGCCAGGTGGTGAAGGATCATACCTTTAATCCCAGTAAATGGGAGTCACACACGTTTAATCCAAGCACTAGGGAGGTGGAGACAGGAAGGGAGATGGCTGGGCAGAGAGAAGTAGGAGGTAGGAGGAGACAGGAGTTCAAAGCATTCAGCCTGAAGACTTGAAGAGAGAGGATACCCCATTTGGTCTGAGGATTTTGTAGAGGTAAAAACTAATGGCTGACTGCTTTGCTTCTCTGATCTTTCAGTTTTCACCCCAATAGCTGACTCCAGGTTTTTATTATTAAGACCAATTAAAAATCAAGCTACAGGGGGCTGGAGAGATGGCTCAGAGGTTAAGAGCACTGACTGCTCTTCCAGAGGTCCTGAGTTCAATTCCCAGCAACCACATGGTGGCTCACAGCCATCTGTAATGAGATCTGGTGCCCTCTTCTGGCCTGCATACATACACACAGACAGAACACTGTATACATCATAAATAAATAAATCTTTTTAAAAAAATCAAGCTACAATCATAAATCAAGACAAACAAACAAATCTAATACAACGAAAATTGCCAAAACAAAGCAAATCCCTCTACACGTGCGTGCGCACACCCACATCCACACACATACACACACACACACACACACACACACACACACACACACAAAACCTGTTTTGGCCAACTACTCTTAGAAAGGGAACCTGCCCTGGAGTATGGTTAAAATACCATTAAAATATGGTTAAAATACCCAGTGGCACTCCATTAAAGAAAACTGATTTTATCTCTGCCAGCAGGTATTGCAAATAGCCCCTCGGCTAGAGGTAGGAACCCATGTGCATTTCAGCCCCTCCGTGCTGGGACTCCATCTGGCTTGTGCTGGGCAGGCCTTGTGCCTGCTACCACAGTTTCTGTGTGGCGAGATGTACAGCACTCCTGTTGTATTTGAAGACACTATTTCATTAGAGTCATCTGTCACCTCTCTGGTTCTTGCAATCTTTCCACATCCCTGATCCTTGAGGGGAAGAGTTTGATGAAAACATCGCATTTAGGACTGAGTGCTCCGAAGCTGTTCACTCTCTGCACATTGTCCAGTTGTGAGTCTCTGTGTTAATTCCTATCCACTGCAAGAAGAAGCTTCTCTGGTGTGGGCTGAGTGAGGCACTGCGCTATGAGTACAGTGATATGTCATTAGACACCATTCTTTGCTATGTTCCTTTAGCCGAATAATAGTAGTATGTTTTCTACATGAGCTATCTAGTATTGGGGTTTTGACTACTGTATGGATGTCAGGTATGAGTTGTAACTCATGGAGTAGGCCTTAAATCTAATTTTTAAAAGGCAGTTGGTTTCTCCAATAACATGTATGTCATTATTGCACCAGTGTATCTTATGGGCAGGTTGCTGTGGAAGGTTGCAGGTTTGTAGCTGGGTGATACTGATGATAACCTTTCTCCTCTGATATTGCTCAGACTACCTTCCAATATCATGAACACTAGTCAGTAGGGATACAATTTAATTGAGCACAAACTGGTTAAGCATTTTCTTGATTAATAATTGATGTGGGTGGTGCTTTCCCTGGGCTGGTGGTCCTGAGTTGCATAAAAAAGCAGGCTGAGTAATCCATGAGGAGAAATCCAGTAAGCAGTGTTCCTCTATGGCTTCTGCTTTAGTTTCTGCCTTCACATTCTTGACTGGAGTTCCTTGCCTGACTTCCTCAATGGTGGGCTAAGGTGAGGAACCAGAAGCTTAAATAAATGCTTTCTTCCTCAAGTTGCTTTTATTCATGTGTTCCACACAGCAATAGAAACTCTAACTAATACAGAAATTATACCAGGCAGTTGGGATATTGCTGTGACAGATTTGACCATGTATTGTGGGGGGAATCATGGAAGGACTTTGGAACTTTGCATGAGAAAAATCATTGAGTGTTCCAAGTTTGGTGAGATGTTGCAAGAACTTGGAGGATAATGCTGAGAGCAATTCCGACGTTGGAGGTCTGACTTGTGAAGTTTCAGAGAAAAGCAGACTAAACCAAGGCCATCTGTGTGATACTACCTGTTAAGAATCTATGGTATCTGGTCAACAAAAGCTCAAGAGTTGACTGTGATTAACAACAGACCAGCACCACTGGCGTGAAACCTTTGCCTTATTCTGATAATTGATACAGGTTACCTGAAGTTGAGAAATTAGTTGTAATTAAGAAAAGGCAAGTATCATTGAGGTGAAATCTTTCGGGAGGTATTTCCTCGAGCTGCTCACAGAAGCTGTGGTCCAGAGGGAGCAAAACTGGTAATATGTAAGTCTCTCAGGTGGTACTGGTTTTGAAAGCATGAAGGGGTCGTGGAGAGCAGCTGAGGTTTGGCACTGTGAGAGGCCAGGAAAGTCCATTGGTAAAGGTGCAGCCTCCATCCTGAGTTGTATAGGAAAGCAGGCTGAGCAAGTCATGAAGAGCAAGCCAGTAAGCAGCACCCCTCCATGGCTTCTGCTTCAGTTCCTGCCTCCAGGTTCCACCTTGAGCTCCTGCCCTGATCTCCTTCAATGATGGACTGTGATGTGGGACTGTAAGCTGAAATAAACCCTTCCCTTCTCAGATTGTTTTTGGTCATGGTGTTTTGTCACAGCAGTAGAATTCATAAGACAGTTGGCTTATATTGGTTACTTAAGCCTGATCTACCTGGCCTATCTCAAGAGCAGTAGAGCAGTCATTTCCTAAACCAGTGTAAGTGTTAAATAACTGTGGTACCAGATAAAAATCAAGGTAATTAATTAAAAAGTGGGTGGACATTTAGGTAGGTATCATCTGTCGTGATAGCAAGTATGGTGGGATTTATGATATAAATTTAATTATCTTTATTTCCTCTCTATCCATGAGAGTAGTGTGCTTTCTAACCTATACTGAAACTGAGGTTAAGCTGGTGACATAACTGTCTCTGCCTTTGGCTTTGGAATTGGTCATATGACTTGGTTCAGCCAATGGAATGCTAGCAGATAAAAAAAAAAAAAACGCAAACCCAGTCGGATATACTGTCTCCCATACCTGCCGCCGCTCATTCAGCACAAGCCTGCTAGTCTACCTGTCCAAAAGGACGAGAGACGTGTGAAGTGGACCTTGACTTCATCTACAACATGGAGGCTGGCTGGCCCAGAAGTCCCGCCCCCTGTCAGCAGCCCCTGACGACCTATAGACTTCTGAGCAACCCCGGAACACCACTGAATTAAGCTGACGGAGCCGAGTGTCTTGATATACGGCATTCATGTGACAAGGTTTGGTTGGGAGAACAACTAATTCAATTCAAAGTGTGCTATTTTCTTCCCCGACAGCGCAGCAGCACTCAGTCCCTGTATTCTCTTCGGCTGCAATCTAGTATGGGTCTCAGCTGAAAACGAAAGCTCTGGCATTATTCTCCATTTTCAATCTCGAAGAAAGATTGAATATAGTCGGCAGCCGCTTTTAGAGGTCCTTCAAGAAGGCTAGCACCCCCCCCACACACACACACCCCATACCCCCCAGCACCCTACCCTCTTCATGTGGTCCGGTCAGCCTCATCCAGCAGAACCTACAGCCGTTCCTGCCAAGCCCTGCCAAAAGCTTGTGATATTGAAATGGCTGCACCTCAAACTGTCATGTGATTTCTGTATCATAGGAATTTTGGAAACAGATGGTGAGCACAGAAGACAGGGACGGTTGTGCTCTGCAGATGGGGCAAAGGGGAATGAGCGAACAAGGAGGTGAGAAGTGAGCAGATCCTGGAGGAGCGCTGGAAGAGAAGAGAATTGCCAAGAGTTTGCCTTCTGTCTGAAAATGCTCCCACAGGTTGCAGGAAGATGGAAAAGCAAAGCACCTGACAGGCAGTTGGGGGTGGAGAGGAGGCAAAAAGGGCTGTTTTGCTACACAAGTGAGGAGGATTATATGTTTAAGCAGCTTTTATTCTTTTTTTTTTTCCTTTTTTTTTCTTTCTTTTTTTTTTAAGTTCACACTGGGAAAAATAGCAAAATTCATCAGCTCACCTGAGCTTGACCTTTGGGCGGATGGTGTCTTTGCTTGAGGATATAGGCAGTGTGGCAGTTGAAGATGGAGCACACAGCCATGAACCAGATTCAAATAAGTGACCTGGGACATCCCACCATCAATATGGCACCAGCACTCGGCTCCCCAGAAACCTTACCTTCTGGGAAGGGAGCTGGTTTCTGTGGACGTCTCAGATGGCTGCTCTCCTAATTCTATCATGAAATGTATTTCCCCCCGAGCTGGTATTTATCGCTGCATCCTGGCACAGCTCCCGAAAGGCTGCATCTGCACCACTAGGCTGGGGTTACATGTAGTTCATTAATATGCAAGAGGGGCCGTGAAATCATTCCTGCTTCCGACAGGAGCGCCTACATGTCTTTCTGGAATGCTGGTTTCTGAAGTGGTCTGCCGCACCGTCTTCCCTTGTCTTCTTTTAATCAGCTCCATCTTGTCATTCTATAAGGAGTTAAAAAAAATAGAAAAAGAAAAAAAAGCTGCTCTCTCAAAACCTCAAGGAAGGTGTTGCGCTGTCTTTCTTTTTTCTTTCTTCTCTCCTCTCTCTCTCTCTCTCTCTCTCTCTCTCTCTCTCTCTCTCTCTCTCTCTCTCTCTCTCCATCCCTCCACCCCCTCCATGAACACATCAAAGTAAGAAGTGACACGCAGTGCCCTGGGGCTCTTAGCAACATGCTTTTAGGTTTGGAAAATTTCATTTTCTACCTTATGATGATTACATGAGGAGAGATGAAATGTTCGCTTTGAGGTTTATTTGAGAAAGAGATGTAATAAATGTTGTGGCTTCCCACTGAATGGAACAAATCCATTCCGGCCATATGAGGATATTAAAAATTACATGTGTGTGTGCATGGACACAGCCTGTGTGGCTTAGGTGGCATTTGTGGTCCCAGACGCTGAGAAAGGAGACCTGCGGTGGCTTCGTTTGGAAAATGCTGAATAAAGTTTTTCATTTTATCCAGCTTTCAATGCATTTGATTCCAAACGAAAATGAGTTCCCACCCTGCCTGAGCCACAGCAATCTCTGTTAAACCAGTCCCCCATCCCCACAAACACACTCATTCATGCATGCACACTCATGCACACATACACACACACACACACATACGAGGAGACAGATTGAGTCACCCAAACCATCCCAATATACAGGATCCCCTGAAATTCACAAACATGCCAGCCTGTCGAAGAATTAACCATGTTCCTTTTCCAGCAAGCTCACTTTTCAAAACACCACAGCAAGGCAGAGGACATTTGCACTTCATTCTGCCTGTAAGGATTTGCTGCTGTCCTTGCTCCAATGTTTTTGTTTTAGCCTGGGGAACTTCCTTCTTGTCTGGGAGCTAAATGAAAAAAGATCAGCTCACCTATCACAGGAAATAGAGCCAGCAAGCTCTGAAGCTAGCTAGCCTCATGACTTCAGCCTTGTGTGAGAAAAAAAAATGCTAGAAAAGAAATCAAGTATTCACCAGGTACATTGTTTTCTCACACCCAGAAATATGAAGTCTTGGGATCTATTCAGAGCTCTGACATCACGTCTACCATTCTTTGTTTAGCCCACAGCTGGACCATGCAGGTTGTAAGAGGTAGAATGTCCCAAAACTTTGCCCTCAGCTCCACTCAGATAGGCCACCCTGCCTAGACAGTCAATCATCACCCACCCTCATGGTCAGTCCCTCACCCTCTTGAAAGGATGCTAACCGTTCGAGTTTGGGGCAGAGCTATGAGTTTTTTGCTTTGGTTGCAGACAGGAAGGGCGATCTTGATCCTTCTGCACAAACCACTCCAAACTCCAGCTTTTCCGTAATGAGTAATTGTGCTTACTCTCCCTCTTCAGGCAATAAGAAGTGGCTTTGATCGAATGTTTACTGTGTCCTCTCACACAGACTCCCCGCCCTTGGTCTGCTTCGCTCTGGATTTAAAGTGAGATGGCTACCTCTAAACATTTTGACATATTAATGTTTTCAGTATTTTTACATCAAGCTCCACACTCAGACTAAGGCAGGGACTATTATATCCTTCCACATTAGGTAAAGACACCAAATATGCAGAGATCGCTGGATCTATACAATTATCCCACACTGGGGGACCAAAGGGCTGACCCTCAAAACTAGAGCCTATGCTGTCAACCACCAGGCTATGCTGCCTCCTGCTGGTAGGAGGTTCCTGGTGCACCGTGGTGCACTGTTGCCCTTCTCTGCATGAGGTACTGTGATCTGTGTTTACGAGTTCATTTCTTCAGTACCTGCTGAGGTCCTGGGACAACCTTAAGTGTTCATTTTCCTGGATTTGATACCCTCAGCAGTGATTAAGTGAATAAAAAAAATTATCTACAGCATGTCACAACTTTTAAGGTATGATAAATGATGAGTGAAATTCAAGAGAGAAAATAATTAAGCCTAAGGTTTGTCAAAAGAGCAGGACCTGTCAAATGAGGGAGGTAAGTGGCATTTCTAGGCTGCTCTGACCCCATATTAACACCCTCTGTCGCTGTTTTGGAGAAAAGGGTGGCAAAGAAGAACTCGGACCCCAAGCTACCATGTGTATGGTGTTCCTAACTGAATAGAAAGGTCCACAGGGTAGATATTGAGAAACTGTGTTACAGGTCCATGTTTGCTACTCACTAGCTATCTACTTCGGGACAAGGGTTGATTTTGTTGTTTGTATCCTCTATGGGCTATAGGTACTTAGTCTATGTAGGGAGAAACCTGCATTAAAAGATCTCTGTAACATGGAAGGAAAGTGAGGGTATAGCATTACAAGCCTTTTAGAAATATAGGAACACAAATAACTGTTATTATCACCCAAACCGTGCATCATTAAGGGCCTTCATAAACCAGGCAGTTTAGTTCTATTGCTGCCCAGTAAGGCATTATAATTCCCACGTTATGAAGGCAGAGACTCTGGGTCAAAGAAACTACATAATGTGCTTAAGTTTACAGAGCTAGCAAGTGGCTAGGCTGGAACAGAAATTCAGGTCATTCTGCCTCTGTAGTCCACACTCAGGAGCATGAGAAGCCCATTGCCATGGCACTCCTTAGCTAATATCCCTCCTAGGAAGCTGTGTCATTTTAATTCAAATAGCCCCCAGTGACAGCCTGACTCCCATAAGCACCTCTAGCCTGCCCTGTGGTGACAGCCACTGGAAAGAGCTCTCCTGGGGCTCCTCTGCACCATCAGGAATCGTTTGGCAGTGCCCATTCCAGGGCGCTTCCCCAGCAGCTGCTGCTGCTGCAAGACCAGCAACACACTGAGTCAGGACTAACAAACTGTTCCCTAGAAACCAACCAGCCCTTTCTGCTTCTCTCTCCGCAGACCTTGAAGCAAAATCCCCTTGTTAACACAGGGGAATGCATCACGTGACTCCGTTGTCTCAGAGGCTGTCACTAGCCCATTCAATCAGTGCTTATTTGCAAAAAAAAAAAAAAACTTCTGTCTGGATGCCATCAAATCTTTTCTTCAGTGTCTCTATCAACTTCACTTCCAAATTTAAAAATGAACTTCCTTTATTATATCAAAGACATCAATAAAAGGTCGATACAAAGCACACGAGCTTCTAGATAAATCATTCTTTGGGGATGATCATTATATGCTGAATGTCTTTAATAAACTCTTTAAAGTCTACTAATGCAGCCCAGAGTCTTAAAAATAATTAAACTCCCCACATTTATGAATGTGTGCTTCTAAATAGGTCTCCCCCTCCCTAGACAGCTTTGAGATGGGTAGCTGGTGCCCAAACACAACCTGATGATTGCTGTGGCTACACTCGGAGATGTTACCAGAAGCATAGAGAGAGAGGGAGAGAGGAGGGAGAAGTACCCAGAGTGCTCCCTTCCTCACACCCTCCAACCACTTGCCAGACCCTACCATCAATCAATCAACCAACCAACCAATCAATCAATCAATATTGAGGAATCCCAAGGAACGTACTTGGCAAGAGTCAGTGATCTGGACTAGAATCCAAGGTGGGGTTGACAAACTAAGGAACATAGTCAAAAATGGAAAACAATCGGTCCTGATTTTATCCCTCAAAAACTAGTTACGACTCCCCTTAAGAACTGATTCCTATCTAGGTGAAGGTGCCACTGTGTGTAGTGCATAAGTCCACAGACTATCTGCACACAGTGGTTTGTCCATGTGACTTACATCACCACCCTGACACTGGTATTTTGAACTAGAACTTGGTATGTGGCTTGCTTTCTGCAATGAAATACAAGTGGCATCGATGCATGTTGTCTGAATCTAAGCCACACCATGGCTCTGCCATCTTCTCCCTCCTTCTGCTGTGAGATCTGTGATACACCACATTAGATAATGTGACTATGTGACTTATTACCCAACTGTGACATTGCGCTTGCTGTACTGGTTTTTTTTTTAACCTATTCACAATGGAACCCATTATCGTAAATGTAGAGGTGCTTCACTGGAAAAGATGCCTAGCATTTGAAGGAAAAATAATGTGTATGCTATTTGAAACTAACATATTACTTTAAAATAAGCTCATCATATGTTTGCCAACTTTTCAGATACCTGCTATTCATAGGGAATGGAAGGACGACACTCAACTTTACATTGAATTCAGAACAATTAATGCCAGAGAACAGAATCCCTGTGTTCACCAAATGAGCCCCCAGCTTTGAGATGAGTGCATTCTAATGGCACTAATAGATTCCCAGAAGTGATCTTTAAAAAGAAAAGAAACTTCTCCAGCCATGCCACTCCCTGGCTTAAAACCCTCTGGCTAGCTCTTCTGTCTCTCAGCTCCCTGGCTTCCCAGAAGATAAAAAAACAGACTGATGCCCAGCATACGATCTAACCCCCACTTATCTGTCCAGCTCTATTTGTGCCCAGAAACCTGACTTCTTACTATTATCAGCAATTGCCTTTGCAGAATTTCATGCTGCCCAAATGTCTTTTCCTACATGCCAAGAGTGTCCTTTCAAACCCACTCTCCCATCTTCCTATTGCCAAAGATCTTCCTCTTCTTTCCAGTAAGTCCCAGCTCCCATGTCTCCTCCTCTGAGAAGCCCTCCTAAATGGGGACTGGCTGAATTGCTGTTTCAGAAGTCCCTCCCAGGAGCACTGCATCTCTCTGTCCCTCTGCCTTCTCCACCTGACCATGGAGCCCGAACAGCAGATTGTCTCCATTGCTACCTGCAATATATCTGTGGGGGAGGCCAGCATGTTCTAGGTTACTTTAAAATACCTGCAGGATAATGAACGGATGGAGGAACGAGTGAATACATGAAGAGTTTTCTTTGCCTTCACTGCTGCTCTGAAATCATGAGATTCTCTGAAATCCGTGACGAGTGGATGCATGCCTCTGTCATGACAGTTCTCTGGGGGCTGAGGCATGGGAACAGTGCGTTTGAGGTTATAGGCTATGTTGCAAGACCCTTTCAACAAAACCAAAAGGGAAAGGGATTGGAAGAGGGAGATAGAACAAGTCCCAGATGCTTCCATAGCCAACTTCATTTTTATTATAAACCTATTATTATTACAGGTACGATACTTTATAATATGGTATACAGTTGATTTTGGTCTCTTTTAAGTAGAGAAATTTAATTTTTGAGCTAGGAATCATCAGAGACCACCCCACTCCCTTCAGGTAAAAAGCAGATGTGTTGAGTAGAATGTAGTTAAATTAGAATAAAGTAGATCTAGAGGTTCTTTCACTGACACTATTTTGTTATTCTGTCATCTTCAATGGATCTAGAGAACCTGCCCTGGCCCACTATTCTTTTGTTGTTGTTGATTTTTGAAATTGTATTTTAATGACATTTCTCCCTTCCCTTTCCTCCCTCTAACACTTCCCACATACTCCTTCCCACTCTCTTCCAAAACCATGCCTCTTCTCCCCTACAACTGGGACGAAATGCAGACATGTATTTGTATATACATATGTATTCCAAAATATAACCTGCTGCGTCACCATAATTTGATTGACATGTATGTTTGCAGAGCTGACCATTTGGCAGTGCACAACCAGTTGGTGTGCTCTTCCCTGACAAGGGCCAGCTCTCCCACTCCCAGCTTTCCTCAGTTGTCTGCAGTTGTTTATGTAGGATCCAGACCTTGTGGACTTGTCCTTACCCAGTTTGGCCTTGTTCAGCTCATGTTGGTTAGGCTGTTCAGGTATAGCTTCTAATATAACTAGGAGACACAATCTCACAACAAACTCTCCGATCCTCTGACTCTTATAGTCTTTCCCATTGTTCCCTAAGCTTTCGGTGTGGGAGTGCTTTGTAGGTGTATCCACTGGGACTGGGATAATACAGCACTGCATTTTAATTGGCTGTGGCTTTCTGTAACAGTCTCCATCTTTTGCAAAGAGAGTTCTCTTGATAAGGAGGTAAAGACTACACTTATCTTTGGGTATAAGGACAAGTATTTAGAGACTGTTGTTAGGAACTATGTTGGTTTAGGAAATTAGTGGTTGTATATTCTCCTTTAATAACCATGATTTCACTAGTACTGGTTAGTTAGGCAGGTTTCCCATATCAGGCATGGTCTCCCTCTTGTTGAGTGAGTCTTAAGTTCAATTAGCGAGAAGTTGGTTACCACCAAGGTATGTGTGCCACTACTGCACCCATAGGTTGATCATGACATGCAGGTGGGGTTGATGTGGCTCATAGATGCCAAAGCTGAGTAGAACTGTTCGTTACCTCACTCCTTTGGAAACTGGCATGGTGCAGACTTCTGATACCATGAAAGCTAGCTCTCGGGGAGCGGTATGGGAGAATTGTCTGTATTCTGTCAATCATGTTTTAAATAAACGCTGATTGGCCAGGCAGGAAGTATAGGTGGGAAAACCAGACAGGAAGTAAAGATGGGGCAGAAGAACAGGAGTATTCTGGGAAGAAGGAAGCTCTTTCCCCATTCCTGCTCAGACCACTGAAGAAGCAGGATGTGACCTGCCCCACTGAGAAAGGTACTGAGCCATATGGCTAACATAGATAAGAATAATGGGCTATATAAGTTATAACAGTTAATACGAAGCCTGAGCTAATGGGCCAATCAGTTTGTAACCTATGGAGACTCTCTGTGTGATTCTTTGGGGCTAAACAGCTGTGGGGACTGGGCAGGACATAAACCCCAAGCAGGCCCTCATGTTACAGGGGAGGGGGTATTCAGGTTAGTTCCAGCTCAGGGGCCTCTGGGCCTTGTTTCTGAAGTGCATGGTATCTTCAAGAGCAAGGAATTGCCTTCCATCTCTGTGGGGGTTAATCAAGGGCAGTAGCAATATGCTCTTTGTCTTGGGAGTCTCTTACACGTCCCTGGCCAACCACTCAAAAGAAGGCTTTTCATGTCTGGCATAGGGAATTTTGTTAGGTGGTCTTTGACTCTTGGAAAGCACTATCTTCCCAGATGAGAAATGTTCATTAAAACTATATATGTATATTTGTACAATGAATCATGTGCATTATAGATTTTTTAGGGAAATAGTTAACAGTATGATTGCTTATGACCTTTTCAGCCATCCATGTTGTTATTTTACCTCTCTCCTGATGTCAGATTCCATTCTGTATGCTATGAATATGTTTTATTATCATTGGTTATTAAAGAAGCTATTTTGGCCAATGACTTAGTAGAGTAAAACCAGTCAGGAAATCAGAACAGAGCTATGGAGAGAAAGTAGGCAGAGTCAGGGAGACACTATATAGCTGCTGAAGGAGACATGCCCCGGAACCTTACTGGTAAACCATGAGCCTTATGATAAAATACAAAATAATAGAAATGGGTTAATTTAAGATGTAAGAGTTAGCTAGAAATATGCCTAAGCTATCAGTTAAACAGCATTGCAGTGTAATAATTAATATAGTTTTGTATTATTATTCAGGTATGGGCAGTCGGGAAACAAACAAGCAGTCTCTGCCTACAAAATGGTGCCCAGTGTATTAGCATACAGAACAGAATCCCACATCCATCCTCCTCCTCCTATATTTACTTCACTCTTTCAACTATGGAGCCCCCTTTTTTACCATTTCCTGATCAAATTACTTGTATCCTACTATTCTTTTTATACTGTGAGAGTGCTACAACTGTGCTTAGTGAAAGTTTTTGAAAACTGTGCTTAGTAAAATTTTATGAAAACTTTTAATAGAAGAAATATAAAAAGAAATACATAGAAAATAATATTTGATATTAGAATAAATTCTAATTTTCTTATTTTTATTTATATAATTTTATGTCTAATAATTTTTATATGTATATACATTTTACATGCGTGTCCACATATGTGAATGTGAAAGGCAGAGGTCAGTGCCAGGCATCTTCTCTTGTTTTCTTCCACCAGCAAGTCCTAGAAATCTTCCTATCTCTGTATCTCCAGACCTAGGATTTCAGGCACATTACCCAGATTTTACATAGGCACTGGAAATCTGAACTCAGATCAGTATTCTTGGGTGGCAAACACCTTACTGGCTGAAACAGCCCTGCAGTGCCCAATACCTGATAATTAAAAACTTATCATTGAAGGTTATGAGAAAATTAGATCCTCACATACATAAAACATCTTGGAGTAACTCTAATAAGACAAGGGGAAGACCTATATGACAAGAACTTTAAATCTTTGAAGAAAGAAATTGAAGAAGACACCATAAAATGGAAAAATCTCCCATGCTCTTGGGTAGGTAGAATTAACATAGTAAAAATGACAATCTTATCAAAAGCAATCTACCGATTCAATGCAATGCCCATCAAAATACCAGTAAAATTCTTCACAGACCTTGAAAGAACAGTACTCAACTTCATATGGAAAAACAAAAAACCCAGGATAGCCAAAACAATCCTGTACAATAAACGAACTTCTGGAGGCATCACAATCCCTGACTTCAAACTCTACTACAGAGCTACAGTACTGAAAACAGCCTGGCATTGACATAAAAACAGACAGGAGGACCAATGAAACCAAATCAAAGACCCAGATATCAATCCACACACTTACGAATATCTGATTTTTGGCAAAGAAGCAAAAAATATAAAATGGAAAAAAGAAAGCATATTCAACAAATGGTGCTAGCATAACTGGATATCAATATGTAGAAGAATGAAAATCGATCCCTATCTATCACCATGCACAAAACTCAAGTCCAAATGAATCAAAGACCTCAACATAAAATCAACCACACTGAATCTCATAGAAGAGAAAGTGGGAAGTACACTTGAACGCATTGGCACAGGCGACCACTTCCTAAATATAACCCCAGCAGCACAGACACTGAAAGCAACAATAAATGGGATCTCCTGAAACTGAGAAACTTCTGTAAAGCAAAGAACACGGTCAACAAGACAAACAGCAGCCTACAGAATGGGAAAAGATCTCCACCAACCCCACATCAGACAGAGGTCTGATCTCCAAAATACACAAAGAACTCAAGAAACTGGTCATCAAAAAAGCAAATAGTCCAATAAAAAATGGGGTACAGACCTAAACAGAGAACTCTCAACAGAGGAATCTAAAATGGCTGAAAGACACTTAAGGAAATGCTCAACATCCTTAGCCATCAGAGAAATGCAAATCAAAACAACTCTGAGATTCCATCTTACACCTGTAAGAATGGCCAAGATCAAACACACTGATGACAACTTATGCTGGAGAGGATGTGGGGCAAAGGGAATACTCCTCCATTACTGGTAGAAGTGCAAACTAGTACAGCTGCTTTGGATTTCAGTATGGTGATTTCTCAGAAAAATAAGAAAGAACCTACCTCAAGACCCAGCAATACCACTTTGGGTATATACCCAAAGGATGCTCAATTGTACCACAAGGACATGTGCTCAACTATATTCATAGCAGCATTGTTTGTCATAGCCAGAAAATGGAAACAACCTAAATGCCCCTCGATCAAAGAATGGATAAGGAAAATGTTGTACATTTATATAATGGAGTACTACACAGCAGAAAAAAAAGACAGCTTGAAATTTTTGGGTAAATGGATGAATCTAGAAAACACCATGTTGAGTGAGTGAGGTAACCCAGACCCAGAAAGACAATTATCATATGTACTCACTCATAAGTGGTTTTTAAACATAAAGCAAAGAAAACCAGCCTACAAATCACAATCCCAGAGAACCTAGACAACAATGAGGACCCTAAGAGACAAATGTGGATCTAATCTGCACGGGAAGTAGAAAAAGACAAGATCTTCTGAGTAAATTGGGAGCATAGAGACCATGGGAGAAGGTAGAAGGGGAGTGGAGATGAAGACAGGGGAGGGGAGAAAATTGTAGAGCTCAATAAAAAAAATGGATCTAGAAAAAATATGAAAGGAGGAGGAGAAATGTTAAGGAAGTGCAAGGGGATGGACATATTTCAGATGGAGGGAGCTTAGCAGGAAAATAAGGAATTGCATTGCATATAAATAATAATTGCATATATATATATATAAGTTGTGATAGGCAACTTTTGGAAGAAAGAGTTTTTTTGGACTTTATAGATAGGGTAAGTTTATGTCTATCATGGCAAGAATCATGTCAGCAGACAGTCAGGCAAGGTGCTGAAGCATAGCTGAGAGCACTTACATTTTGATCCACAATCAGAGAGAGAGAGGAGAGAGAGAGAGAGAGAGAGAGAGAGACAGAGACAGAGACAGAGACAGAGACAGAGCTAACTGGGAATGGCATAGGTTTTTGAGACCTCAAAGCCCACTCCTAGTGGCACACCTCCTCTAACAAGGCCACCCCTTTTAATGTTTCCCAAACAATTCCACCAACTGAGAACTGAGTATTCAAGCATATGAGCCTATGGGAGCCATTCTCATCACCATCACAGACTCCAAAACTCAAACAGCAAGGTTGCAGGTAGATAAACTGTCCCTAGTTAAATTAGAAGGCTTTAGGGCCTGGGGGCTTCCTGAAATATGATCTTGCATGCAGTTATGCTCAGAGAAAGACTGGCCTTTGATGCAGGGAAGTGTGTAAAATGCTCTGTGTCTGTGGCTCTGGTCACTAAAGGCAGAGCATCACTTCCCAGTGTTGTGACAACCAAAAATGTCCCCACATTCCCAAACGTCCTTTAGGGTGGGAGGAGGCCTCTTGCATTAGAAACAAGTTAAGCCATTGATGCTTGTCCACCCACAAATACTTATCAAGTGCCTTCCCTATGCCAGGCACTTTGCTGGCACAAGTAATGTTTTGTGGGGAGGACTGACATTTAAAGTGGCGTTATAACAGGTGAAACATGGTACAGCAGTGCAACATGCTGTGGGCACAGAGAGGAAAAGGCACCCACTGTCTAGAGTGTCCTGGCCAAGCTTGGTGACCTGTCATCAAGAAGCAACTCCAAGGAGAGATTCAGCATTGCTGCCCAGGACATCCATCCTTGTCTCATTCCAGATCTCCATCATGTTCTTCTTTAAGGTCCTTTCTTGACCTCCATAAAAGTGAAGTGGATCTGTAACATGAGGGCCTGGTTGGTTTCTGTCCTCCCACCAGGTCCCACAGTCATTAGGTCCCAAAGAACCACACAGAAAGTCTACATAAGTTATAAAACTGATTGGTCCATTAACTCAGGCTTCTTATCAGCTCTTGTAGCTTATATTAACCCATTATTCTTATCTATGTTAGCCGCATGGCTCAGTACCTTTATCAGCGGGGCAGGTCACATCCTGCTTCTTCCGTGGTCCAGGCAGGACTGGGGAAAGAGCTACTTTCTTCCCAGCATTCTGTTCTGTCTACTCCGCCTACCTGATTTCTGCCCTATCGAAAGGCCAAGGCAGTTTCTTTATTCCCAATAAAAGCAACACAAATACAAAAAAACTTCCTACACCATGGATCCCATGAAAGATGAATGCCACACTGGTAAAGAGTGTCTGTCCTACCCAGCTCACAGAGTTGTCTCTTGGGAAAACACTGGGTGTTTTTTCACCTTGAGAAATGTAGTAGAGATTCGTATTTGGTGTAATGTGTGTTCTGAACTGAGGACTAGTCCTGTCTGAAAATAGCCGATGGCCTGGTGGGGTAGGCTGTCTACCAGCATCTATTTTTAAGTTGGTTTCCCTGGATTCTCATCTGAGTCCTGTGGAGAGAAAGATTATTTGCCGGGGCCAGGGAAACTGTCATCACTGGGTCTCTGTAAGACAGAAGAACTCAAGTAGTGTGTACGTAGGTAACTGGGTGAGGCTCCAAAATAGAAACTAAGAAAGAAAGGATTGGGGCAGGAAATAGTCCTTCCACCTCTGCTGTCCTTTGCTTCCTGAAATGCTCTGTCCCCTGAGGACAGGGACCTCAGTGGCAGCAGTGAAGTGAGGAGAGACACTCCTTTGAATGGTTTCAAGAGTAGAAAACCTTATCCACACGGCTTACGACAAAAGTAAAAGAGGCAAATGTTTAAGTGAACATAGGTGAGGTTATTCCTGCCTTCTGAGATTTTAGCTTGCTTGGTAGTATGGACACCTGAAGTATGATTTTTATTCCCGATAATGTGATTTCCCACACACTGGGAAAACTTTGGTCGCTGTTGTTCACCACACTAAGAACCCGTGTCAGTGTGCGGCATTAGTAGAGACTGTGCTGTCTGGAGGCCAGCTCCCACCATACATTGCCTCACCCTCCCACTCCAAGGCTTGAGACTGGCTGTGACAGAAAGGATTGGTACAGAATCCCACTGCCATGGAAACCTGAGTTTGGGATGGCCTGCCTTTCAGTGGACAAAGACAGGAGAGAGCAGTTCCCTCAAAACCAGGTTATTTTTAGAAACACACAGAGTTTACTGAATGTTCTGGAACCTGAAAATGTGACTATATTTGACTCTTCATTTCTTCAAGGTTCATGAGCTCAGAGATTCTGGCCCAGCCCCATCCATGTCACCAGCATGGAGCGGACATGGAATCTTGACTCCCTGTGGCCTTCCCAGATTGGATGAGCAAATGCTTCACAGATGAGCTCTGGGACTGATGAGATGACTAATAAACTTCCAATTTCCCTCCTAGCAACGTGCTTTTCCTAAGACAGCCAATATGGTGACAATAGCATGTCCCATCCCACATACACTTCATACAATGTGACCTTGACCTTGTACCCCTGTAGTGATGGGTATATTGTCTATCCCTTTGAGCCTGTGTGCACCATTATGGTGGCTTTACATATAAAGTACAGAAGTGACACCGTGTGACTTCTAAGCTTGGGGTATCAAATGTCATTCTATTCTATCTTGGGGTCTCTAAACACTAGCCCTGAGAATCTTGTTCTGGTGGCCCAGACATGGAAAGGGAGGCTCCCAGCCCCAGTACAAATGAGCATGTTGACAGGAACTGGCAACTACCTGTCAGCCCCCTGAGTGGGGAGTCAGTTCTACAGGGTGTCCAGGTTTCTTTCTTCTGCCCACAGGCTACAATGTCTGTCCTATGGTCTAGGAGGTCCAGCATGCTCAGTATCATTTTTTTCCCTCTGTCATAAAATAGGGTTAGTTGCTTTCCAGACCCTACTGGTCTCTACTTCAGGAAATTGTCAACAATTGTTTTGTCCCACATACACACACACACACACACACACACACACACACACACACACACACACACACAGAGGCATGCATGCACGTGCACGCACATATTGATTCACTGATTTTGTTAATACATTCTGGCTTTTCTTAAAAGACAGCTGCATAATTTTAGGACCACGCCATGACTTTGGTGTCCATATTCTGGGTGAGTAGCTTTCTACATTATTAAAGCCCTAAAAAGGGACTTTTCTCTAAGCACACCGCAGTCCAGGAGTACAAAATGGTCCCCCCTGTGGCCTGATGGGTTATGCTGCAGGGAGATGAACAGAAGAGCTGGGAGTGCTGACTGAGCATCCCAGGGTCCTCTTTCCCCCTCATTTAATGTGGTCCTGAGGACGATGAGCCCCTGTGTTGGTCTCATTTAAAACAAAGGCCACTTCTCACTGATTTCCTCAATTTTAAGTTTGGGAAGCCAGGAAACCGGCACTGGCTGCTGCTCCACTAATTTCACTTATTCTCACCTCATTTCAGAACCACGTTATCCTCCCGGCTGCATCCCCACCAGCCATTTTCTTCTGCAACCTGTAGGCTTCCTGCAGAGAGAGGACAATGGGCAAGTTAAGTGAGAGAGATGATTTACAAGGCTTTCTTCTTTTTCGCTCTAATTTACAGGAAAATCATCCTTGCATGGGAAGACAAGGCAAAGCCACACATCATCGAAGGATTCCGAGTGATGGAAAAGAAAATGGAAAAATGGGATAGAGTTTATATTCGTAATACCAAATAGATCTGAGAGTCATTTCTCACCCGCTCCTCAGATATTAGGATAAATGCCCTTTTGTAAGTGAAGAAAAAAAAATTTGCCTTTAGTTCAGACAATACTTTCTTTTTATTCTTTTGCAAAAATTAATTCGTCCATCTGTTTCAGCTAGGATTATGTTCTGCTACATAAAATAGAAAATCCTAAAGGAAAGAAAAGAAAAACCTCTGTTGAGAGGTTTAAAGCCACATCGGGCTATTCTTTCATGTAAAAGACATCCGGAAATGAGCAGTCCGGGGCGGGGAGGGCAGCAGTACAAAGACACCAGGAACCAGGACAGCTCACATCTTTTCTGCTTCACCATTCTTAGCACATAGCCTCCACCCTCGCATTGGCTGCTGGGGCTCCAGCATCTTGTCTCAGGTCCTGGCAACCAGAAGAGGAAAGGGAAAGGAAAATACACAGCATCCCGCTGAGGCAGCACCCCTGAAGGATGCCCCCCTGAAACCCTTCACAAAGCGGCTGCTTACACCTGCATGCATGGCCAGTGTCTGGTCACCTGATCAGTCCTAGCTGCCTAGGAAGTGAGACAAATTAGTACCTGCTAAGGTTTCGATATGGCCTGAGAGCGTCCTTCAAAGATTCAGGCGCCGGAGGCGGATCCCCTGTGTGGTTGGGTTGAGGCCGGTGAACCCGTTTATTTAAGACAGTAGTAATGCTGTGACCCTTTAATACACTTCCTCATGTTGTGGTGACTCCCAACCATGAAATTATTTCATTACTACTTCATAACTGTAATGTTGCTACTGTTATGAATCCTAAAGTAAATGTCTGATATGTGACCCCATAGGGGCCGCGGCCCCCAGGTTGAGAACTGCTTATTTAAGAGGTGGCGGCCCCACCCACAGAAGAGAAGGAAGTCAGTCTCTCCAGCGAGCCTTTACGCTGCGGTTAGTTCACGGAGCAGACTGCTTTCGAAGCAAGCGTGGGCACTACCCAATCTTCTGCTTGTTGTCATGCGATTGTCCTCTCCTCTCTTCTCCCTCCTCCTTGCATCTCTTATGTGCTCTTCTACCGTGTGATGTCATTCACTATGCTGTGATCCATCAAGATGGTTCTCGCAAGAAACTGGTCAGATAGGGCCACCTGGTCTTGGATTTTTATCCTCCATAACTAGAAGCCTAACAACCTTCTTTTCGTTATATAGGGCCCCGCCTCCAGTGTTTTGTTACAGCAACACAACATGGACAAAGCAGCATCATAGTTCACAGAGGCCCTTTCTCCTATTTCCTCAAGAGTTTGTTATCTACATTTCATAATGTAAGATCTACCTAGAGTCTCATCTATTGTCCTGAGTTCTCTGAACAAATACAGCTCTTTACTTGAGATATAAACCTCTTGGGCAATTATTGACTGTATCGCTATGTACTGTATACACTTTTACTATATCATGCATAATTCTTGGTGTGGGGTTGCAGCACATTGCCATGTCCCAAAATGATGAAGGTTCTAGTTCTCATGAGAAAGAGGAGAATATATTTTAGACAGTGCCAATCTGCTTGTATTTTAAATGCCCCTGAAAGTGTCATGGGATAAAGGCCTATTCCCCAGCTGATGAATCTATGGCACCTGGTGGAACTTTTAAGTGAGGTGGATGAGGAAGAACCCTTGAAGGGGAAGTGTAACCTCAGCCCCTCCTTCTCTCCCTCTGCCTCCCAGTTGCTTGCAGAGAAGAGCTTGACTTTATATGTGTTCCACAGGCTCAAAAGCGACAGAGCCAGCCTACCACAGTGGAAACCTCTGAACCCCTGAGCCAGAACATACCTTGCCTCTTTTTAAGTTATTTATCTCGGACATTTTGTCACAGCAATGCAAAACTAGCACAGTCTCGCATCGTATCACTAATGCCCGATGGCTCATGCAGCATAAATACATATTGTTACAAAGGACGGATGTTTTTGAAGCGTTCCCTCTGCCCTGGTTCCAAATGAGACCTAACAAGAGTATGGCACATGACGACCACCCTCAGTGAACTCACAGTTTTAGCAACCCACTCTGTCTGCTCACAGAACACAAAACAGAAGAAGGGAACATAATTGGGCTTCAAATCAGTGCAGACCATATTAGAAGGGACTGAAAAGGGGGACTTCTGAGAGCTGGGATCAATGTTTCATAGATCAAAATAGAACCTGTGATGGGTATTGGAAAATATGATGTGCCAGTATGATGGATGATTCTATATGACCACTCAGCTAGGATTCAGGGTGCCCAAATAATTTGGTTAAGCATTATTCTAGGTATGTCCATGAAGCTGTTGCTCTATGACATTAATATCTATCCTGGCTCAGGGAAAGTTGACTTCCATCCTGGGTGTTAGCCTGCCCCATTAAAGGCACGAAGAGAAGAGAAAAGCAGAGGAAGGAAGAGTCATGTGTCCAAGCTGGTCCTGGTCTTCAACCCTTGGGATTGTTGGACTTGAGCTAGGAACACACTAGCAGCTCTCCTGGCTTCCCAAAGCGCAACCTTTGGGTCTGGGGACATCCAATCCCCCACAACTGTGTGAGCTTCTTTCTGTGGCAAACTTCTTTCCACACCTCCCTTTCATCTCCCTGTCTATCTGCCACTTCTTTTCCGCTAGGAAAAGCTGACTAATATAATAAGTATGAAAGAAAGCTTTGGTGCGCTGAGCATCTTCTAAGCCCCTAACAGGCACAGGAATGGAAATGAGAGATGGATCTCCATTTCAGAACTAACTCATGGGCTACAGAGGAAGAGGAGAGGAAACAACCCAAAATGCCAGCCTGTTTCAGTGCTGCCACAGATGCCCTGATGCATAGAGTTCTAGAAACACCAGGGGCGGAGGAGCAGGGAGGGATCCTGGCACAGCTGGAGGCAAAGGCAATTTCATAAGGTTTCCCAAAGAAGAGGCTGTGACAGTTGGGGATGTGTAGACAAGGCCTGAAGGGAGTATCTGGATTTTATTCTTGCTTTTGTTGAGGAGACATGTAAGCATTTTAAAGCAGAGAATAAAGTACAAATAGTAGAGATATCAAAATTATTAGAGAGAGGGAGGACACTTGGTGAAAACGGAAGGCAAGAGAGGAAACTCGATGCACATGGGACAAGTTCAGCCTTCGTTCAGGATGCAGATAGCACCCTGGGGCAAAGAGCTCATCGCTAACAGGGCCCCTCAAGGTCCCTCTGTTCAGCAATCCTAGATCCCAGGCACGAGAAAGCAGACTGAAAATATGAAAAGTAACCTTCCTCAGGAACAAAGACAGTGAATGTGTGACCAGAGTCTCTGCACCATGCTCTACAGGCATCTGATCCTGACCTGGAAGAAACTCTCCAGGCAATAGGCCCAGTGGGAGATCCCACTAGGACCGACCTGGCCATCTCTTCCTCCTCACTCTTCCCTCTCAACATTCCACATCCACTGTCTGCTTGGTATCTAGCTCTTGCCACATCTCCCTCACATTGCTTCCTGAAGTCTCACCAAACCAGAGGTCAACCTTTCACTGTTCCATGTGTGAGTCTGTTGTGTCGAGCATTTGTCACCCCTGTGCTGAGTGAGACAATCCCTTCTAGGTCCCAAGACCCTAAGCACAGCTATCTGGAATGTTAATCTCCCAGTTAGGACACCCATGGATTTAGGTGTCTTGTGGATGCCTTGAAAGAGACATGGAGGATCCTCTTGGCTGTTGAACAGTCCCACACAGACATTCTGAAACAGAGCATAGGAGATAAGAAGGGTCATGAAGTGCCTGAGCTTATTCAAAGGACACATTTTAGGCTGAGGATCTTTGATTTGTATGATTTATAATAAATGCAATAAGAGCACCATTTATCTCCAATTCTCCAGTAAGATTATTAACTTTTTCTTTCAAAGATAAACTTGATTGCATTACTTATTTATACTATGTACATTGCATTAGATGTAAAAAAATGCATTAGGGTAAAAATATCATATACAGATTTTTTTTAATTAGTGCCTTTTATCCACTGCTAATAAGAGCTTAGGTTATTAGAAAGGAAGGGGTCTTGATACACAGCTCTCCTCAGGTCTTGGTACTGTTTGTTTCCCGTTGCACATTTTGCTAAACCCAACAGACAATCTAGAAATACCACCTCTGCTCACTTTCAATTCCTCTTTTTTATACCAGATTTGAGTTTTTGCATTGGAATCTATGACATATCAGGAGAAGCAGCACAAGGCAGACATGGAAGTGCATGTGTTTAAGTTTAAAATCCAAGTACGAATATGACTTCTGCAAGCTGGGGGTGGGGTACACATTTAAAAAGCAACCGTCATTATAGTTTTCAAAAAATTTAAATAGGGTTGAGGAATAAATTTACTAGATGGTTATTAAGAGCTATCACCATGCTAAACACTTTACAGTGTCATTACATGGAGTGTTGACAACAATCCTCTGAAATAGTTATTATTTTCTCCATTTTACAGATGAACAAATTGAGACTTAGAAGAACTAAAGTGTCCATGAATAAATAAATAAACTAAAGGTTATCCCTATGGACTTAATTATAAAGATTCCCTCTTAACCTTCACCCCAAACTGCCTCCATGTAGAACCCTAACTCTAGGCCTTGGCAATTCACCTGGAGAGGAGGGGCATGCCCAAATCAAGACAAAAAAAAACTCGTGTTAGGAAAATGTCTCACATTCCAGAGAGCCCAAACCCTTCAATTGTATAGCTGTATCTTACAGTGTTCCCCTAATCTGACTTTTTTTCCTTTAGTTGTTATGATTATTGCTGTCATTTTAATTTTACTTTTTAAAATTTGAAAACTTTATTTTTAATTAGCAGATAGTAATTGTACATATTTGTAAGTGTCTCTTCTAGCTATTTTGATATTCTGACATACTAGCTGGAAAGCAGGCAGGGCTGCCCCCACCCCCAATCCACTATAGTTCTTGAAGGACACTGCCCTCTGTTGGTGGGCTAGTAGGAGGGGCTCCCGTGCTCCTTTTAATTAATGCTTTCTTACAGAAGTCTTTAAAGTGGGGTCACCCAAGAACAATGGCACGTCCCTTTACCTTTTACAATCCACAGAGCATCTCATCTGAGAACCCACGGGAAAATGAGGTTCAGAGTCTTAAAGAAAGGGTGCAACAGAGCAGGCATCAGTAGTACAGACGGGAGCTGACTTTGAGGTTCACCTTGGCTGTCATGGTTCCCCTAAATCCGTATAGGGTAGCAAGCTGAATACTCAATGGCATGATCACAACATGACCTGGCTTGGGAGTCTTTCAGGAAAGTCCAGCAGTTTGTGATAGGAAACTGATAGTGTGGGCTTCACTTTGGTTGTGTATCCCTTCCAAACCTTCCCATTCCTACCCAGGCTCTCTCTGGTCTGTCCTTGGGTTTCTTGAATATGTGCATATTGGGAGCAGAAGAAAGAAGAAGCACAGCCTCAAACAGTGTGCAACTTAGCCTCACACAGGGGCTCTGGACTCAGAACCATTTATTTAGCACCTTTCTGGAAATTTTCACCCCTGGTCTAGCTGGATACTTTCCATTCAAGCCATGCCAGAGCACCTGGCACTAAAAAAAATAAGAAAGAAAGAAAGAAAGAAAGAAAGAAAGAAAGAAAGAAAGAAAGAAAGAAAGAAAGAAGAAAAAACACATCCAGACGCAGGCTCTCATTGGCTGCCTGAAAAACAGTGGCTCCTCTCTCAAGGCCCAGCACCTCTCTGGTAGTGGTCAATGTGATTGAATCTGGGATCAACTAATAAATGTGCCTCCGAATGAGTCTATAACTTTATTCCATGGAAGGATTAATGGAGGTTGGAAGACCTTCCCCAAGAGGGCTGAGGGAAAGGCCTGCCATGTTTTGCCTGACAACCATCACTCCTTGCAACTGAAGTTGATTGACTCTGTTGCTTCTGCTGCCTCCTTTGTTGAGAGTGAAACACAGATTCTTCGGCCTTCTAATATGAAGGGAAGACCAGGAGTTCTCCAAGAATCCTCCAGGTCTTCAGCACCAGATTAGGACTGGTGCAATATCCAGCCTCTTAGATTGAACTCCAGCGTTCTCAACCTCTCTGGCATGCAGACCGCTATTTTGGACTACCCTTCTGGTATGGCATAAGCCAATTTAGAAATCTCCTTTTAATATACATTCTTTATATCTGTCCTGTTCCTCTGAAGAGCGCTATCTAATATAGCTTTTCTGCAAAGGTACCCCCAGCTTCTAACCGTCAACAGTGTTTATCCAACTTCTGGTGAATAATTACTTAAGCATAATTATACACTTACATGGTTTTCTTCCTACCAGCTTTTCTGGAACAGCAGCCGCTCCATTCACTTTCATACCTACCACCTAGCTGCATGTGTCTAGTAAAAAGACTCTACCCAAGTGAGGTTTGTTGCTGCTTTTCAGCAACAAAACTAGATAAGTATTCTGCTGCGTCAGCCACACAGCAGAACACTTATCTAGTCTATTGGTGTATATTAACACTCAGACATAACAACCCTGTCAGGTGGGGTCCATCATCATCCTCATGCTCCAAATGAAGAAACTGGCCTCACGAGAAAGAACTTCCCTAGTTACAGAGGGTAGGTAGGAAAAGCAAAGCCAAGGTCCTTGCCCTTGGCGACTCTGCTGCCGTGACCCTTGTTTGTTAGTTAAATGACGAACAAACCAATGGAGATTGGTTTGTGTATTCTCACAGTGTTTAAGGTTAGCTACTATGGACTCTTCAGGCAAATGAAGGAGATTAGGGGAATTCAACAGTAAAAAGGCTGAATTTCAAATTCCACCAAATGCAAATACGGTGTTCATTATCTTCCTCTACAGAAGTACACGTCATCCCACTTCCACTGCCTCTCAGAGATTTTGAAAGAAATGGTCTGCCTGCATTATGCCCTCACCATAAGTTGTGATGGCCACTGTTCTTATTAACCATCCATTTGAAGACCACAGGTGAAGTCTTTAAAAGGCACAGTGAGGTGTAGAACCTTTGGACAGATTTCATTCCTTCCTGGTTGTACTGGAGGTGGTAGGAAGGGGAAGGAGAGGTGAACTCTGGCATTCTCAAGGAGGAGGACAGGTAGGAAAACCCGGGAAATCTCCTAAGGTTCTTCGAGAACTGAGCACAAAGTTAGGAGCAACTCTTGTATGTGTCAATGATAGAATAAGCCAGGTGTGGCAGTGCGTGCCCGTGTTCTGTGCCGTGTACTCTAGAAAAGTCAGCACTCGGGGCTGAGGCAGAAGGATTGTCTGCTTAAGGCTAGCCTGGGCTAGAGAACAAGACTGGATCTCAAAAAGCCAAAACGGTATAGGTAGATGACAGAGATCGGTTGATAGATCTATAGATAGATAGATGATAGATAGATTAAAAAAATAAAAGATAATCAAGAATGTACCTTCGAATTGATTCTGCTGCTGAACTGTGAGCCACTACATTGAATTGAAGGGTGTGATAGACTCAATTGATTTCCTTTTTCACATCCATAAAATGATCCCTACTGCAATCTCTACCCTAGATAAGCAGTACCCTGAGCTGGTCAAACATGGTTTTATCATCTGTGGCAGAAACAAAGTTGGACCTTCCTCAAATTTGGTCAACTCATGCAACCCACAGACTATGATGCTATATATATATATATATATATATATATTTGCAAATAAGAATATATATTTAAATTATGACTGAAATACAGATAAAAGCAAAGTGCTGGACTGGATCAGGGCAAAGATAAATTCTCACAGAAAAGTGGGAACTACTTCATGAGTGGGAGTGTTTTCAGCCTTCTCTGACCAAAAGGAAATGAGCTCAGTGGTCTCCCCAACCCCCTTAAGCTCTTACTGGAGCCTAGAAGAATCACACCATTGCATAGAGAACTGATAATACTGAAGGAACCAAATCTAGAAAGATGGAGTGCATGGTATTTGATACATGCTTGTAAAATTATGAATGTTTTACATCCATTATTTAATCCCATTGGAATTCTGCAAAGGCCAACGACACTGGCCCATTGAACAGCTGAAGAAACTGAAGTCCAGCAGTATTTAGTGATTTGCCCAAGTTCAAAAACACTGTAAATACTAGTGTGAGGACTTAAAAGTAGATCTTGTATGGCCTTGGCTCTTCTTATTTCACCACGTTGCCTTTAAAAAAAAAAAACATATAAAAGGCAAATGAGTGATTGATGTTGTTCTTCCTTGAGGGCATGAAAGGAATGTGCAAACAGCACAGTCATGTTCCATAGGAAAATCTTTTAATTACAACCCAAAGCGCAACACTGCAGTGATAAGCTGATGTGAGCTCACTTGAAGTCAAAGCCCTTCACAGCGAGTTCACTGGCCACACTCGGGCTCTTTTTCTTTCAGCAAATCAAGAACCCTGGGAAGGTATGCTTTATCCAAAATGTTAGGCAGTGAGACATCTATAAGGATGCCAGCAGGGAAGAAAAAGGCAGAGTTTGCAACTTATTATGTCTGCAACTTCGTTTGGGGGACCTGCTATTATTACTGCTCTGAAAATGAGGTACTTTTCTTTTGAAGACTCTTTCAGGGAGTCTGGATAGGGATCCTAAGGACTCTGAGTAAACAGGTTAGCAGAATTGCCTGTCTGAAGGAGTTCATCTAACTTCATGGATTCAGAACTATGTGGCCCAGATAAATGTCATATCTCAGCTGATACTTCTGATTGGTGATGGATCATTTTGCATAAATAACAAGATAGCATATGTCATTGATTTCCCAAGGCAGGCAGTGTTTCTGTCAGTACTTTTAATGAGTTAGCTATCTTCATCACTCTGTTAATCTTCATCACATTGTTAATACCTGTTTATATTTTATACACATATTATATGTATATATATTATATGTTATATATGTATGTGTGTGTATATTGGCTGGAGAGATTTCTCAGCAGTTAAGAACACTTGTTGCTCTTGAAAATGATGTAGATTTGGTTCCCATCACCTACATGGTAATCCACAAACATCCATAACTCTAATTCCAGGGAATGCAATGCTGCCTTGACTTCTGTGGGTTTTAGGCATGGATGTGGCAAAACACTCACACACACACACACACACACACACACACACACACAATTAAAAACACACTACTTGGGCCAAAATACTCTAAGATTTTATTCTTTTAGGGCTTTCCTGAGACAGGCAACAAATTCATAGGACACTAGTTTATTAACCTGCTTGCTCTTTATGTTACAACATTCACACACACACACACACACACACACACATGTGTAGACTGTATATGTTATGTAATGGGCTCAGTGAGAAAAGGTTTGCTAATCCAAGTTTGGATCCCCAGTACCCGTGTAAACCTGGATGTGGTAGCTCATGTCTATAACCCCAGTGTTCTCATGGAGAGATGGGAGTATCCCTGGATAGCCTGCCTTACCCTTCCGTGAACAAGAGGCCCTGTCTGAAACAAAGTGAAATATAAGGACCAATACCTAAAGTATGCCTGACATTTATACATGGGCTGTGGCATGTGTGAGTCCACATTAAACATATATGAACATGCACAAGTATGCACACACACAGGATGATGTTTGTGTGCTGTATTTACACACACACACACACACACACGCACACACACAGAGGTCAAAAAAATACTGAACTGGAGTTGAACAAGTCCTGCTCCAGTTATACTACCAAATGATGCTGATGCTCCATTGGTAGATTATGAAGAGAATGTTTGAAGGTTCCAAGTCCGAGACCTGCCAGTACTTAGACAATGGAAGAATGTGGAAAGGGAAGAAGGTTCTGGAAGAAAGCATACAGCCAGAAAAACCAATAAAATGCTGTGCTTTAACTAAATTCACTGTTCCCACTAAGTCACTCTTGAAAATAGCACATCCTATCTTAAATTAATTGTTCAATAAAAAATATGATAGCCAAACTCTGTAGAATGTTGGAGCAAGAACAGTTCACCAAAATCATGGGGTTCATTTATTCATTTCTTGAACATTCAGAATTGGCTGTTTTTACTGTGTGTTCATCTCTCCAAGTTTTAAACAATGAAAATAGAAGCTTATCAAGAAATAAAATTTAATTTTCAGGATTGATAGCCAGTCTATTGCTTATGTATATCTGTCATCAATATTACTACTATCTCTCTGTGGGAATTTGAATTTAGTCATTTGAAAGGTTTAGTTATCACTGCCCTCTCAGGACCCAAGTAATAAGCGTACATGATAAAAGCCAGAAGAGATGAAGGTGTGATAAGCCATTTTCATCCAAATCCCAACACGCAACTGAAGGAAGCTTAGCTTCCCATGTTTCATCATGGAGAATGGAAGATAGCAAGATTTACCATGACAAGATAAGATGAAAGCAGAGGGGCTACAGTGTTAATAAAGGTTGTGCAAACTTGTTCCATAGGAAGTTTAGTGGATGAATTCTGAGTCCTGAGCTCCCACTGTAGAGACACGTCAATGGTTAATTCATTTTCTTCATTTGGATAAGGAAGATGGAGGGAGGAGGGCTCTAGTGTCAGTCAGAGCCTTGTGAATCTGAAAGACGGGAGACAAATGGAAAGATAACATGGTTTTCATGGACCAGTGCCATGTTACTATAGTTTCATCCCAGCTAAAGGGTACGCTAAGCACCAAGCAAGAGTGTTGCATAATCCCGTGGTAAAAATGGAACAAAGCTGAACTCTGCCGAAGAGGAGGACATTGTAACAGAAGCTGTCTGTCCTGCGCTGGAGGCCAGGTGAACTGGGAAAATCTGAGACAAGAGCAAACACCAAGAGCCTGAGGTTGGTAGATAACAGGATGTTCCTGCTATTATTTTAAGAAACAGTCCATCTTTCTAGATCAGCCCTCTATGACGGAGATGAGGACAAAAGCCAGGCTGAAACTGAGCCACCAGTTCCTCCTCAGGGAGACTGGCAGCAATGGAGCACATCAGTTTGAGTTTAGGATGCAGAGGTGACTCGGCAGCAGTCACACACACCTCAGAGAATAACGGAGGGATTTATAAGAAGCCGGGTGCTAGCACTCGTCATTTTCATAATTGCAACATTTCTCACCTCCCCCATTTTCATGGGCCAGAGATAGTGTGTGCAGGCAAGTGATGCCCATATGCGTTTCTGTTTTGGCATGTGCAACAAAGTGATGCCCATATGTGTTTCTGTTTACTCAAGTTTACAGCCACCATACCGTTCTGATGAATTCTCCCTTTGCCATGATACTGAGGCAAAAGTATTCTAATGCCATCTTTATTAGTGTTCGGCAGATCCCATACTACTGCATACAGAAATAGTGTAAATCACCGAACTAGAGTTTGAGGTCCATAAAATGCGAGGTTATGAATATTTCATTACTATACATTTTATTTCCCTGTCTATTCTGCATCTCCCAAAATGTTGTTTGTTTATTTATTGGCTCACTGTTGAGCAGGAATACTTAATTCTTAAATGAGGTGTGGACTGGTTCACCAACCCCAGTCCTGAGCTACATTGAATAGTGATACAGATATGTCCCTCCCGTGCAACACACACACCTTTTCCCAATCTCTCGACCCACAAACACCTGTGAGTCAAAGGCGTTTCACCTTTGTCGTCTCTGAGTAGGTTTGTGAGACCCCCACATCAACTCCCAGACATTTCTCCCAGGAACTAGGGCTCCATATTTAAATGTCTCTCAATGCCTCATTGTATCCCTGTCTGGCTAAAGGAAGCAACGAGACTTTTGCTGCAGATCTTGGCAATGAAAGACACACTGTGCAAGTGCAATTAGCTTCGCTCCCTGAGCTGGTACCAGTGATTTGTATGAATCAGCTGGTCCTGTGAAGGATGCAGCCATTATCACCTGCTTCTGCATTTCTCCTTTAAGCACCAAATTCCTATTAGTAAACAGCCAGGGGGATTCAATCCCAGCAAAATCAGACTCGGAATCCCCTGCTCGAGGTGCTAACTCCTCTCCAGCTACAGGGCATGGTAGATATTAATCCAACTCTTTGGTGCACCCTGCAAAACATATAAAATGTCATAATTATATCTGCAATTCAGCAATGAAACAATTTTGCCTCTTTCTTCACTGTCATCAGCATAATAGCAGCCTATGGGACTTGTATTTTCTGGCTGTGAGCCCTTTTATGGGTTGTGAAAAAAAAAACACAAGCAGGTTAGTTTCACAGCTCTGAGAAGGCCTCGTGACAGAAATATTGCTTTTAATGTTATTGTCTCTTTCTGGCTTGTCCCCCACTCTCTTTAGATGGAGAGGTGCTATGCTGAGACAGCACAGTGGACATTTTTTCTGACAAGCCCCCATGTTCCCTTTACTAGCTTCTACCACCCATGTGGACAGGGAAATCATTAACCAGCTCTAGAGACCCAAATGTTATCTACAGATAAAAGGGAGACAGGCTGGTTGGGGGTGGGGTGCTAGTCTGAGGGGCATGCAATCACAAGGAAATAGTAAGTCTCCCAGGTTTCTCTTGGAGACATAAAAGAACATGGAAAAGGTGTATTTGGAGTGAATCTTCATACCCCCTGCATTTTGCTAGGCAAGACAAATATCACAGCTCACATCTAACATTTGAAAAAAATGGGGCCAAATAAAATGATGGATTAATAAGTCCAAGGACAGAATAATAGAAGGGAAATATATTATAGAGAGTGATGCCTGTGTCAATCTGAACAAGGCAGGCAGGCACGAAGAAAAAAAGATGCTGAAATGGAAATGGGTGGAGGGGGGAGTACTATAGCAACCTTAAATAAAAATCCCTCCTGTAGTTATGATACACATTAATTAAGGCTACCAAGACCCCTGTGGTGTGATTGCTTCCAAAGCAGGTACCTTTAGACCATTTGAGAGTCTTCATGCTATAACCTACACTATGGGCATCGTGGATTGAACACCAGGCTAAATGTTCTCTCTGTAATTATTGGTAATAATATTCCATGCACATTTATATCCCCCATCATCATCTGTGATGAGGCTAATCCAGTACTTTCTGCATGAACTGCTATAATACCCAAAGCAGCAGGATGGAATATTATCAAGCATGGGTTTACCAATGGGAAAGTCTAATGTGATGGAGTTCATTTCCCGAAAATAAGCTGGAGATGAAATTTGTTAGCATCAGCTATACCGACAGACACCTGTAACAGTTTCCAGAGAGACTCACTCAAGTGACCATTTCTCATAATGGCTTCATGCCAGTCACAGAAAGCATCGTGAACACAGACCTTTGAAACTAAAGAAATATTGAGTCGAGAGGCAGGTCTTTAATGAGAAGTGAGGGGATCTGGATTCTGTTGGCATCCCAGCCACAGGCACTAGCTTGGCAGAATTGTGGGGGGGGGGGACACTGTGTGGTAACAGGAAGGATATATAAAGAAAACTCTTTAGGAATAAATATGGTTTAAAACCCTGTTAGCTGCCCAGAGATTCCCTAGAGACAAATAGTTTTCCTATTTTATTTTAAAACCAAATGAACAGACCAGTAGTGTTGCAAGCAACAAATGATTATTCAACCAGAATGGCTTAAGACATCCTATATGCAGTAAAGGGGAACGCTTAATAGTTACCTAAAAGGACTCTGATAAAATTTGTTCTAAACCTTCATATGTGTTAGACCCTCTTGAACTCCTAAGATTATAATGAAGAGACCATAATGGTACTCATGTTCAAGAAAGAAAATGCAGCATATGAAAATTCGAATTTACAAACCAGATCAATTAATGGGTGATTATTCACACTGTAAAAGGATTTATCGCTTTACAAATGGATTCCCTGCAGGGTTCCATTTTAATAACTGAGCTCACTCAGTGTTAGGTGTCACTGCCAATTAAAAGTCAATCAGAAGTGAAGATTAAGTATCTCTGAAATTAAAATGTATGTTGACAGAAAACCATCCACAGACTTACAAAAATACACCATATTCAGCTTTGTAGGTACAGAAGTTATTTCCCAGGCTATCATTAAGCAACTCCTATATGTTCAGCTGGTCCTAAGTGGCACCGCCAAGGTACCTCAAAAAGTGTGATTAATGGGCCTGGCCTCCAAGACTTCTGCAGTGTGGAGTGAAGGGGTCAGTCTCAGCGTTCCAGCTGGGATGATTCTCAAGTAGAGGTCAGTACTCTACAGTGTCGGTCCCCAATCACTAAATGCCAAGGGAGGTCCTGTGTCATTTTATCAAAACCAAAAAGCCAAAATGCCAGCACACATTCCCAGAGTTCTCTGTGTCACCCCAAGCCCACCCTGTGGAGAGCTGCTGTGACCCTAAGAAGCCTGGCTACTTTTAGGCCACTACTATTTTCCTCAAGTAAGGAGAGCTATTTCCTTCAGGTGATGGAAAATTTAAGGCCAAAAGTCACCAGTGCCCCAATGCGACTGTATGGATTTCTTTTAATTACACAAATGTCCTTTTTAATTGACCTAGTATTTAGAACTTTTAAAGGTAGCATGCTACTTCGTCCTACCTTTTGCTAACATGATAACAGATTTCCTTGGATTTTTATGTGTCTGTTTTGCTAGTATATGTTTCTGTGAACCATGTACATGCTTGAGGTCAGAGAACTCCAAGAAAGGGCATCAGATCCCCTGGGACAGGAGTTACATGCAGTTGTGAGCCACCAAGTGGGTGCTAGGAACAGAACCCATGTCCTGTGTGAAAGCAGCAAGTGCTCTTAAATGATGACATCTCTCCAGCCCCCGTATTTTGCTCCTCTATGTTGCTCTCCCCTGGCCGCTCTCTCAGGACTCCTTCCCCTCCCTGTTAGACCCCCTTCTGTTTTCATGTTACACACATCTTGGTGCTCTCTCTCTTTTCTTTGCTTTTTTTAATTCAGTAATTTTAACTTTTTTTCATACATGGTTGTAGGCAGAGGCCATTTGTTCGTTTCCCGGCCGCCCAGACTCCTGAAATAATCACACAGAAACTATATTATTTGCAATACTCTTTGGCCAATAGCTTAAGCATATTGCTAGCTAGCTCTTACATCTTGAATCAACCCATTTCCATTATTTTATTTTTTTACCCTGAGGCTTGTGGCCTACTGGCAAGGTTCCAGCTGGCATCTTGTGTCTTTCCCCTCTGGTGGCTACATGACGTCTCACTGACTCTGCCTACTCTCTCTATATATATCTCTTCCAGCCTGGCTATATTCTGGTAAGTCATTGGCTGTAAACAGCTTCTTTATTAACCAATAAAAGCAACGCATATACAGAAGGACTTCACACACCACATGGTCACTGCATCTACCTCACTGCTGCCCCATCTCTTCTCCTCTAGCTCCTTCCATGCACCTCCTCCAAAATTCACTGTTATGTGAGCATATAGATAGTATATATATATATACATATATATATATATATAATGTGTGTATATATATTCATAGATGTATATTAAACCTACTGAGTTGTTTTTTAGCTTTGCCTGTGTCCAGAACTGACCCTTGAGATTAGACAATCTATGTGGTAACTCATCCCTAAAGGACACTGATTGTCCCTCTCTCAGTAGGCATTGACCCATAGGTCTTCATCTGGAGATGAGACCATGTAGAATTTTCTCTGTCCACATTGTTGTGCAAACTAGTGTTGTCATTGTGCTGGCCTTCTTCAGCAACCATATTGTGGAGAGTCCATAGGTATAGCTTCCCTGGAATATACAGACGATAGTACCCCATAGCAAATGTCTGGCTCTTAAAATCTTTTCAAACTCTGCCCTAAGTCGGAAATGTAAAGGTTGTACAGCAGAAACATCGTGACACCCGCGGTCATTAATTCTCTGCATTTTGACCATTATTTTATTTTTTACCCCGAGGCTTGTGGCTTACGGGATCTCTGAAATAGTATCCATCTTTTGCAACAAGAAGCTTCTCTGATGAGGGGTGAGAGCTATACCAGTGAGCCTGGCCCACAGCCCAGCATCTGTGGCCTGGGATGGGCCTGCAGGGTCAATATCTTCATTGTTTTCTTTTCCCTTCTCTTCCCTTTAAGATCTCTACTTCCCCCCATCATGGTCCCCATTTGAGTTTCATGCCTGACATACATACAAAAAATACACATACACGCATATATAAAACGTAAGTTCTGGCCAGGCGGTGATGGTACATGTCTTTAATCCCAGCACTCAGGAGGCAGAAGCAGGTGTATCTCTATGAGTTCGAGGCCAGCCTGATCTACAGAGTGAGTTCCAGGACAGGAACCAAAGCTACACAGAGAAACCCTGTCTTGAAAAACAATAAATAAATAAGTAGGTAATTTGAAGAACTGTATGTTGTTGGAGGTGAAGTATGCTGGTCAAAGAATCCCAGGCTAACTCCAAGATATTTCAATTATATTTTCTTTATTATGAGGGGCAAACTCACTAAACAGGAACAACAAGTCCAACCTCAGCTGTGCAGCTTGGGAACTACAGAGAGAGCAAACTCTGGGGGGGCCTGTGGTTTTCTCTGGGTACCCCAAAGGTCACGCCCTAACCTGACCCAACCTCTTAAAGATCATTGGCTGGCAGAGATTCCCCATCAACTGTAAGTTCTGAATGTAAGAGAAAACATTGAGCATCTTAGTAATTTTCTTTAGGGAAGTCAGTGCATTTGTTATTTACTTTTTAAACTAAACTTCTTCTAAATTGAATTCTCTCCATATTTTTTTCACCTCTGCGTTTTTCCCATCATGGATCTTGTTCTTTCCCACAGCCAGCTTCTGCCTATCATCTGGAAGCTCTCCTTCGGCTTCGCTTCTTTCAACACCATGGTTTCAGAACAGGAAGTGATTCCGCGAAGACAGAGCCCAGTGATCCCATTAGTATTGTAGAAAAAGTCCTCTAGCCGGATGGTGGTGGCGTACACCTTTAATCCCAGCAGTTGGGAAGCAGAGGCAGGTGGATCTCTGTGAGTTCGAGGCCAGCCTGGTCTACAAGAGCCAGTTCCGGGACAGGCTCCAAAGCTACAGAGAAACTCTGTCTCAAAAAAAAAGGGGGGGGGAGAAAAAGTCCTCTAACAAACCAAGAAAAACCCTCTACAACAACCTTAAATAAGAGAGACCTTCTGGAACAGCCGTAGGAAGTTGAGAGTGTATAAACAAGATAAATAAATGAAAGGTTTTCTTAATTGCACTTGAGTTTTCTAGGGTTCAGCTAGTACTACACAAAACCTGAACTGGTTGACTATTCAGCCCATTTCTCCAGGATCTTTCAGCAGTAGAACATGAGAAGAAAAAAACATGGGGTCTCCCTTTGGGCAATCACCCACAGCTGATGGATGGTTAAACGTAAAGAGTATGAGGAAGCTGGATACATGACCAACACGCCACCGAGGTTTATGATTGTACGGCAACGTGGCATGACAGGTGACCTGGGTCATCCATGTTAGAAAGCTTTGAGGATCCGCAGGTATGTGCCATGTCAACACAGGCCTTAAACATGCAACAAATAGTTCTGTATGCTGTGATGGCTCCGACATGGCCAGATGGTGTAATTGAGGCTGGTGGAGGCGTGGTAGCACCTAAGGGTGGGATGGAAAGAGGATGAGACAGGTGCCAATGTCATGTTGTAAAATGGAGACAAACTTGAGAAGAATGACTCAAGTTTCCATTGAAATGCCTCCGGGTCTAAAGGTTACAAGGCAATATGCAGCAGTCCTCAGCTGCCATCATATTAGTAGAATGCATTTTGGAACTCAAAGGCTTCGTTTACTCACTGAATTGATACTGATGTCGTTATTATTCGGTAGATTCGGTAGGTATTTTGGATACAGGGTGTGTAAAGTGTAACCAGTATGAGCATCAACCCTATGCCATACGCTGAATTAGGCACTATAACAGTTGGCCATAAGCAAGAGCCCAGGCAAGGAGGGGGAAAAGAGAATCTGTCTCCACAGGACTCCTCACAGGAGGAGTGACTAACCCAGGCTCCAGGGCAAGGAAGGCTGCGGAAATGAGGTGACATCTGAGCTGGAAAAACACCAACGGGAATTAAGGAGGGTGAAGGTGATCCAGCGTGAGTGTCAGCAAAGGGCACTGTGAAAACTAAGTTGCATAGATGAGGAAGGAGCAGGGCACATGGGAGTCAGGGAAGGTATGTTGGGATGACAGGGAGAGAGAAAGTGGTCGGCACCAGATGAACAAGGACCTCTCATGAGTCACTCTATGGAATTATCCTCCTTTCCTGAGAGCATAGGGAACCATTAGGAGGTCTCTCCACTAGTGGCATGGCATCATCAGATCCGCATCTTAGAAGGCTCATTCTGGGTGCCTTTTAGAGAGTGCATTAGTCTGAAGAGGGCAAGCTGGGTGGGATACATCAAGTGCAGTTACACTAAATTGGCACATACCAGGCAGGAAGAGGGGTGGCTGAAAAGAAGCATCCAAGATTTCCGGCCTAAGCGAATGGAACCGCAATGGCACAAATCCCAGGCATCTTAACATCTGGTTTGAGACGGGGGTAGAAGGATGATGGCCCTATTTGATCCTGCATGAATTTAGGTATCTGAGATCTACAGGCAGGTATGTCAGGTGACTATGGATAAATTGACTGTTTCAAAGTGAGCCTGGAAGTCAAGCAAGAGATCTGGGCTGGGCTGGGGATGTAGGCACCCTTCCATGGAAGGACGCCCTGGAGAGCTAGAAATGGGCCAGCGCCAAACAGAAGAAGAAGGTAAAGAATTTCTGGTGGAACTTTGTGTGCAATGATGTCATGGTATTGCAGATAAATGATCCCTCTGGGCTAATGAACTGAAAGACCTCAGTAGTGAGGGCTTAAAAGATGTAAGTGGGGCTAACAGACATTAGGGAAGTGATTCCAAACTCTCCATTTGTGAAGTCATGGGATGTTTTCAATTACAATAAATGCTTGGTTGACCCAAGTGCCTTAGAAAGTAATCTTATTATTATTTTATCTATTTCAAGAATAACGACAATTCAGGTGTCTCAAAACAGATGCTGCTACTAATTCCAACAGCCACTATGTACTATGCAAAGGACTTTTCTTCTCTACATAGTCATTAAGAGCTTGAGGGTAAAATCCTATAGAGTAAGGAAGACATGGGAGTATATATGGTATGTAAATAAAATCTGGTGGAAGGTGAAAATTTAGCCCAAATATCTCCCAATCTAATTCCATAATTGGTCCTTCCTTGTTGTCCTGGAGTCAGATTTTTTTTTTTCAAGACAGGATTTCACTGTGTGACCCTGGCTGTCCTAGAACTCACTTTGGAGACCAGTCAGTCTGGACTTGAACTCAGAGAGATCCAACTGCCTCTGCTTCCCGAGTGCTGGGATTAAAGGCGTGTGTCACCACCGCCATGCTCAGATTCATATTTTAAAGCCTATTTATTATCGCTTTTTATGTGTGTTAGTGTGTTCCTGCATGTGTGTATGTGAACCACATGAGAGGCCAGAAGAGGGCATTGTATTCCCTGGAACTAGAGTTACAGAGAGCTGTGAGCTGCCTTGTGGGTGCTGGAAACCAAAACTGTGTCCTCTGCAAGAGCAGTAAGCATTTTGTTTGTTTGTTTGTTTGTTTGTTTGTTTGTTTTTCAAGACAGGGTTTCTCTGTGTAACAGCTCTGGCTGTCCTAGAACTCAAGGCTGGCCTCAAACTCAAACTGCCTGCCTCTGACTCCCAAGTGCTGGGATTAAAGGCGTGTGCCATCACCACCCACCCCACAGTCACTTCTTGATGGCCTTAAGGGACAGTCTATGCAATTTAGAAGACCAGGTTATACCAACTCCATCTTTGAGCACAGGACTTCCCAAATTCCAGGTGCTGAATGTGTCAGCCCTGAGTTCCATCCTGCACCTCCTTAGCAGTTCAAAGAAGTCACATCCTCGAGGGATTCCTTCTGGTGCCTCACTCCCACTCTGATGCCTTCTTCATTGGCATGTCTGTGGCTGACAACATATGGCTTCCTGTCTTTACCTTACCCACTCACACTGAGCATCTGGCCAGCCCCTCTTTAGATAGTGTCTTTAGCGCTCCAACTCTGCCCCTAGCATCAACTACTAACTCACTGACAGCTCCCCAAATTACCTTTAAATGTATAAACCAGCATTTTGAGACTTTTCTTCATGTGGTAGTTGTTTGGGCTCATTGAGGTTTTGGTTTTTCTCATCTATGCAATGGGAATAATTACATGTTTATTATGGTATCAAGCTTGTGGTTACAGCTCGGTGGTATATCCTCATGATTATTGAGGCTCATGCCAGCTTTCTTTTTCTCTGTCTGTGGAATAAAAGATCGGCCATTTAGAATTACTTTCTTATTTGGAAAATGTTGTTATCATGTCTACTTGTCTGTCAAGGCTAGAGAGAAGTTCCATTAAGAAACAGTAAACAAAAGTATTTACTGTTTTTTGCATATTACTGGGATTTATGGAAATGTTGGTTTGGGAATTTTCTTTAAAGACAGTGCATTCTCAAATTTTTAAAAATTGATTTGTTTTTAATTACGTGTTTGCATGTGTGTGGATGTGTGTAGGTGCCTTCAAAAGCCAGAAGAGGGCATCAGATCCCCTGGAGCTACAGATACAGGTGGTTGTAAGCCGCCTGTGTAGGTGCAGGGATGCAAACTTGGGTCCTCTGCATAGTAGCCTCAGAAGGAGCAGTATGTGTTCTTAACCACTAAGCTATGGCTCCCACCCATCCTGGATGTTTGTAAGAAACAATTGCATGGCATAATGCCTATGGCTGCAGGTGTGTGGATGAGACACCTAACCTAACAGTGCATCAAAAAGCCACCTTCAATAACTGATATTGAGAAGTATTCAAAGATTTCCTAACTTTCATGTCAAATTAAATTCTTGAAAAATTACATAACTGAACCACAAACACCTAACTCCCAGTAAAATGTCTTTTGTCATTATTTGGTAATACAAAGCTGTGGCAGCCAAGGCTGAGTCTAAGAATGGGTGTGCAACTCATAGCCTGCTCCGTTTGCACAGCTCAAATTCCCCGTTCTTCTGTTCTGCACACACATCAAGGGATCTTCACAACACACATCATGGAGAAAAGTGCTCAGTAGCCTCAGTCTCCCTTGTGTGCACTTGTGAGAGTCTCTGCAATGCTGCCCATACTGGGTGCCTATGTCCCCACTCACAATTTTTATCTGGGGTTCCTAAAAGGATTCTACATAGTCGGAGGCTCACCAGACGAGAAGGATGTAGGTCAGTTGACGGCCAGCTACTCTCTGACTACTCTTCCAGCCTGTCAGCTCCTCTGTTCTGCATGTGTGCTGGCCCTCTGCTTGCTCATGGCTTCTCTTTATAACCCACACAGCTCAGGTGTGTTGTCTGGGTTTCATTTCCCATCCCCCAAAGCACTTGAAATTCCTCAAAGTAGGGGCATGATTGTCAAAGCCCAGAGCACTTACATATCTGCTTGTTCAGAGTTCCTCCTGCCGTCCTGTCCTATCTGCTAGAAAATTCCTGGTGGCTCCTGTGTTGAAGGGATCAGCCCCTAGTCTAAAGTATGTTGCCAGGGCAGTTTCCCCTATTGAGGCTTGTTCTTTGACTTTCATTAGAAATTTGTCTTGTTTGGCTTTTTATGTTTCACGGGGTATTTATAATGTCTACCTCTAAGTATTGTTTTATTATAGTAGAGAGGTTTACAAATTAGTATATCAACTGAGAAATCTTTTTGAGTCCTGGTGAAACCAACTTTGAAAAAAAAAATGTGCTTTCTGAAAGAAAAAATAAAAATAAAATAGAGTTCAATAAGAAAGGTTTTTAAAAATAATTCCAATGAAGTAAAATTTTGCTGTAACGGGTCATCCTAATGTAGCCCACAAGTGGTAGGTTCATGTTTGTTTTCCCGAGTTAGAGGCATATTCCCGCAGAGTACACGGCCTGTGCCTTTGTAAGGTCTACACATGTATCTCAGGGGTTAAACGCATACCAACACCTCTCTGGACCAATTTTACACAAATGTAAATTCAAACTTTAAATTTGCTCAAGTATGCAACTGTTTTAGGGCTAGGCAAAGGAAACTTTATAAGAAGAAGTGGGAAAGCAATGTGGAGTCACCAAGTTAGCTACTTGTCACTCTGTTCTTTGCATTTGCTTATCAACAGCACCAACTCTGGAACATCCATGTCCCACTTCTTCAGTTAAAAGGGCTTTCTGGTGACCTTCTAGAACATCTCTGAATATGATTTGATGAGAAAGGGGGGAGGCCTCTGAAATGCCAAACCGAGAATTCTAGAACATTCAGTTAATGACCAAGTGTAAGCTTTTAGGAACAATTATGAATTCCACTTGGATTCCGATGTTTGACCATCTCATCAGCAACACATATTCTTGAATACAAATGAGCAAGCACACTAACTTTTTACTCTCCATTTTTGATTCACGATGACCTCATTAACCACCAAACAAATTAATCCTAATTACAACCTTTTGAAACATTACTGCACTGTGAGGTATGGAAGAGAATTACTGATTGAAATTCTCATTAATGTATTTTATCACTTAAGACATCACCAAAATGATGGTCAAATGTTTCAAATGCTTTCATAAAACAGCTGGTCAGGGTGATGGCATGTAGGCTGAAAGTAAGATGTATGGGCTGGGGAATGAGGGGCTTTGTATTCTTGGCAAAGTGGCAAGGTAGGCACCCAGGTCAATTCGTGTGGGGCTAAGCAGCTTCTGGGACAGATATTATCCGAATAGGAAAGAGAACCAAACACAAGCTGGATCAGGGACAGAGAGCCATGGAGGGTGATTATTAATACTTCAGAGTATCTGTCACTTGGGTTATCTCTTAACCTAGTTAGCCATCCAATGCCTCAGTCCTGAGGAGAGTTTGTGTCTGTAATGAAATGAGTATCACTGTTCAGGAGGGCCATCTGAGGAGTGCAAAGCCCGTGCACTATTGCTTCGAGACCATACAGCAGCATCATAGAAGGCCTAAGTGAAGAAAAGCAGGTCCATCATTGCACAGTGGGATTCTGGACAGCTGGGGCATCTCATGGCTCCTCGGACACTCTTGGCACAGGGGCTATGAGGGTGCTAGCTTGCCGAGACGGCAGCTGGGCCCATCAGAGGCTGCAGTTTCATTAGTACACCAGCCAGCAAGTCCATCAATACCAGGAGGGAGAGGCAGAAGTAGACATCACACAGGGTTTTCAACACCAAACATGAGGACCTGTATCAGAAGGAGGAACACAAAAATGATTCCTGCGAATGAGCCCGACATGTCTGAATTAACAGTTGATACTACCTAAGGGCTCTGAGAAACTCCGTGAAATTGGAAGAGCTACCTGAGAAGTTTTCATCAGGTGAAAGCTTACAGAGAAGGTTCTTTTCTCCTACCATACTGAAAGATTCCTATGGCTTGAATAAAACCAAATAGCACAGTGTCACCTTAATTGCATAACTTCTGAGCAACTGATGTCCTGAGAGCCCAGACCGATACCCGTGAGCTAGGCTGGTCATTCTTCTTCAAGGACAAGGAAAACCACTTCACAGCTGAGGAACCTCCGAAGAATCTTAAAATACTCATCATTTTGCCCACTTTCAGGGTTGAGGTGCCACCATTAAAATCTCTTTTGCGATAAAATAATGAATATTGTCTAGGGAGCATTTAACGTCACTCTGGCTCTTTTAATGATAAGCTTTATTATGAGATATGAGCTGGAAACAGACGTGGGCATGCAATGTCTTCTCCCTGTGAGATGGTGAGACTTGGAAAGATGGAGGCAATGGAGATCCGAGGCTAGCCTCCAGAAAACCATGAGGAGATCCTAGGTTAGCCTCTAAAAAGCACAAGGAGAAGAAAATAAACAACTCTTACCAACTCCTGTCAAGGTAGCATACAGTGGCATTGCTCAGCCATGGCCAGTCACAGGGCAACATCGCTTTCAGGCTGATAGCCTCTTCCAAGCAAGGGGCAGAGCCCCAGTCCTTTAACACATCCGCGAATTGTACAAAAGCCGCCACTCAGCTGAGTAGCCCACCCAGCCCTGATGTGCTACAAATGTGGGAGCTCGTGGAATGTATCCTGATACCTATCAGGAATAAATCAGGACGGGTGCATTTGTGGACGTAGGAGGCAGAGGCACAGTTTCAACTTCAGCAGAGAAAACCGTGAGGCTGAAGCAGTAGCCTGGGGCATTAGCCTTTCTGTCTAATGAGACAGCATATGGGTAGTACTGCTTCGCAACTCCAGACAACTCCAAACAGTAACAGGAGGGTAAAAGGCTCAGAGAGGAACTTACATAGCCTCAGAGTGTCACATTCGTGCCTTAAGGTCATCACAGGCCTAAAGATCTCATAGTTAGTAAAGGTCACGTTGTGAAAAGACGAAAAGGCCCACTGCCATAAGAGGCTCGGGGACATAAACAAGGGACAGCCTCACTCATCCCTTGGCTCCATGTGTCTGCATCAGTGGCTGTGGCAGGTGAGCCTGGAGGAGGTACGGGCTTTCACAGAGTTGACACACACTGAGCAGACACTGGTGCAGGGGAGAGCAGATGAAGAGAAAAGGAGGTCCAGGATAGAGATCAGCCATGCCTGGGTATATGGGGGAGCTAGAAAGCACAATCCTGTCAAGCCTATGTTGGAATGGTTCCCAAGACCTGCTCGGCAGAAAAGGAGGTACTGAACATCAAATCCTGCAAGTGTCGAGTAAAGGATGGATCTGAGGGCAGCGTGCTGCTCCTCATGCCGTTTCCGCCTGGGTAGAATTCTGCATATCCATGTTTGTGTCACAGATGTGAGGTAAGGGCAGGGTGGCATTGTCACTGGGACCTGCCAGGACTGTCACACAACTGGAAAAGAATTGTCAAAAATAGCCTGGCTACTGAGTCCTTCTACAGGAGAGCAAGCATAAAAAGTTCATTCCCCTCCATTTTGCAGAAGCTCCTTGTGATTTGAACACCTCAGGGATTCTGGACAGATAGGTCTTCCATGCCTTCAAAGGTGACGATGCTGTTCCAGGAGGCTGTTCCCAGCAGAGGTGGTCACTGTCCCCTGTGATGGGGGCTCAGTGGGATCAGAAGATGGGGTGGTTCTCATCAGACAGCTTGGACTGAAAGGATGATCAGACAGTCACATAACAAGAATGCGTTTATCTGTGAGCATATGTGAGCTACCCTTGGGGCCTCCAGAGATGCGGAGGGGAGGGGCACTCTGCAGAGGACTGAGATCCAGAATTTCTGCGCCATGGCAAGAACCAGCAAACACAGGTGATGATAGTGTGTTACTTCTGAGGAAAGAGATGTTTTCTTTGACAGTTGGGACAATAGGTAAAAGCTAAAATCATATCCATAATCAGACATGGTGTGCAATATCTTAAAAGTGCTTAATATTTTTTTTTTATTTTTGAGCTCACAGACTGCGCTCTAAAATCAGGCAGACAGCTTCAATAAAAGCCCAGCATGCCACTGCCATTATGCTCAGGCCTGACTGGCCTTGCTTGGTGTCTGAATATTCCCGCACGAAGTTGCTCTCACTTAGGGTCCTTATGCTCCCTTTTCTGTTGATGGGGGCTGTTCTCCCCCTGGGATTTCCAAAAATGCCCGGCTCCTTCCTTCTTGTCCTTCAGATCTCAACTTAAATGTTCCTTCCTCAGAGAGCCTTTGGCTGACTCTCGGAGTTTTAGCCTATTGTGTTATCCACAGTCACCTTCCTATTGTGTAGTTACATGGTTGTAATGACACTTGTCATTAGCTCAGATTGCCCTGTCCGAATTCTTTTCAGCTACTTTCCCACAATTTAGGGCCATCCAACAATATGTAAATGCCAAAGAAACCAGGGTCTTTATCAGCCTCATTCATGACTGTGGTCCCTGCCTACTACGAACTGGCACATGGAAAATGCCCCTCGAGAAATGCTGAATCAATTGCAAAATGATTGCCAATTTCTCTGCAATTGAGAAAATTATTTACCATAGGTCAACATAAAAAAAAAAAAGAATCATTTCTACATCTTTGTTCCTCTTCCTTTTCCTGGTAAACAGGACCTGAGACAACTTCTGCCTCAGAATATGTAATCTTGATTTGTTTACATGTGTTGGCATACCATTTAAAACCCATGTCTCCAGGATGCATGTACAATGCCTTCCTTCACAGGTCAGTACTCTAACATTGATTTTGCTGAAACTTCAGCTGTCTTAGCTGTCCTGAACTGCCCCTTTCTAACCCAGGGCTATGAAGCCAGCAAGCACATTACAAACGGAAACCTGCCACCTCTCGATGGTAGAAACGATCGTTTCCTTATACCAGCAGCATTGAAGCCGGCGGTGTATTGTATGGAAACTCTGATCTCCAAAACTGTGCCTGATTATGAAGTGTTCTACAACCAGAAACTATTTTAGGCAGAATTCAAGTCTCTCCCGTGTATTTCTCTTTGCCACACCCACAGGAACCCTGACAGATGTTTCCCCACTCCTTTTAGATGGTCAGTTTGACACCGACTGAGCGTCTAAGACAGACACATGGCTGGATCATCTCCATCGGAAAGCTTTAAGAATAGCATAGGGACCTGCGCCCCCTGAGGTGTCACCAGGCTTGAGTGCTGCCATATAAACTCGCTCACCTCTTGAGAACGGCTCCGAAGGCCTGGGTTGCTCTTGGATCACAATTAGTCTTCCCTAACTGTCAGGTTTGCTCTGAACAAACAAAATTATCTCGCGGGGAGAAAGGGCTGTATTAATCAATCCTGAAGGGTTTCTATTTTTCCCCCCATTAGGAATACAGCAGAGTGACTTTAATATTAAAAGGACATTTCAGACCACAAAAGGCCAGTGACTTTGAAGGGATATTTCCTGATGCATTTGGCACTTTTCAAATCTCTGCTGCTTTGCCTTTTTTAAATATATATATATATACTCTCTCCTGGTTTCTGGCATCTACTGCCATTTTTGCTGTATTGTCCAACAGATTGTTCCTGGTCCCTTCTCATGTGTGGCAGCTGTGTGTTAACAAGTCCAAGTGCACCATATGAAAGTAATCAAAGACGTTAACACACTAGTGACTGTGTCTCTGGAGGGATTTCCTGCATGTGGAACCACTGGACCGTGCGAAGTCCCAGGTAAATGACTTTGGTTCAGTGTTTTGGATTGGGGGTTGGGGTGTTGCTGTTTAGTTGTGCTTAGCAGGCTGCACTGTTCTGTTCAAAGCTGTGAGCTTATCACGTGTGCACACACATGGATGCATGTTTCTGCAGATGTGGCTATCTGCAAAGGGCAAGATGCCATTTTTACAGAGCCTAGGCGATGTCTTATATATTAGTGTGTATGTGTTCGTGTGTGTGTGTGTGTGTGTGTGTGTGTGTGTGTGTGTGTGTATACATTAATCCATGCGTAGTGATTTTGCAGTCCCCAAAGGAGGAAACCGTTAAAAGTTTAGTGTTTGCCTCTGATATAATGTACCCTGGATAGAGTTGTAATGGCTAACTCTGTAACATCCTAATGTAAGCAGTTATTGAGGAATGTTTCAAATACAATATTTTATTATTGTAAGATTGCACTGTACTTAAAGAAATAGCCTTGGATTCCCTCCAAAGCTTGAAGAAGGTAGTCAGGTTATGGAATCTGCTCAGTCAGCAACTATGTTTTCCAATAAATTAGGGGTTTGGAAAGATAGTTTTTTTGTTTATCATGAAAGGTAACTGGTAAGATGAAGAAAACATGCCTCCAAATATGTCCTGGGTTTGCTGAGCAGTGACAAGCTGTGCAGCCCTGAAAGGGGGAATAATCGTATGCACATTTTATTACCTCACTAATTGCAAAAATTACAGAAATCATGGAGGCAAGGCGTCCAAGGATGAAACTTAAGAAGGAAGATCCCGAGTGTGACAGATACTGTCCCAAGTCACTCTAAGTTTGTAGGCTAGTGCAACCATTCGATTTCTGCATACTTTGTGATGGAAGTTAAAAAAAAAAAAAGACAACATTAACTCCAAGAGTTTTACTACGTAATCCTGAATTTCAAGGGCATAGGCAGAGACAGAGGAAAGAGCTAATGTTCCATTTCATCACGGCAGCTTTGTGTTTCTTGCTGGACGAGGTTTTTCTTTAAAACCTGCTTTAAGTCATGTGTGGGCACTGGGCCCCGAGGTAAGTAGCTAAGAGCCCACATTTATCCCACATTGCGCTTCTCCCCCAGGATCACTGCTGAGAAAGCCTCAGCATGTCTGCTCCATGTAGAACTTTTACTCTTAATTAAAACAGTGACACCCAAGGCTTCTAATGACTCCTCAGATGCTATTAAAAGGTGCAGGGTAAACGTTAGATCAGGGCCCCATCTTTGGGGAATAACTGAAAGTTGGATGTCACATTTTCCATAATGCTTCAGCCATTGCTTTTCTCTGGCCTCCCTTAGGACTTCTCTGGGCACTGGGCCACATCCAGCCTTAACTCCTTACTGGAGGAATCTCTCTGGAGCATCCAGCTACTAGAAAGACAGAGAAGACTAGATGGGCAGATATGCAGATGTCGCTTTGAGAAGGAAGAGTTAAGGATTAGGATACTATGGAATCCTTGTGGTCTACCTCTCTTATTTCCAAGCCTTAATTCTGCCTGCTTTGCTCAAGCAAAGAAAATTAGAAACAGTTTCTGAAAGCTTGCCATTTGGATCCGCCACTCCAATTCACTTTACAATTTCTCGTGGAAGGGGCCGTATTTAGAATGTGCAAGGTACTGGACTAGGCAGGAAGGTTACCCCAGAGGAGGCAATCTAGAATCTCTTCCTCCAGGACCTCGCCACCCACTGGGAAGCCTGGCCAGGTGGAGGAAGGGACTTTTTCATAACAGAAAAGTTAAGCAAAGGCCATGAGGTGAGAAACTGTATGTGTGTTTGGAAGTCAAGAAGGAGACCGAAGCAACTACAGCCACATTTGCACAGAATCGAGTGGAAGGAAGGAAATGGACTCTAAACGGGAGGGGAGTGGTGGAGGGAGGACCCTGAGCCAGAGACCAGAGGCTCCCGGGTGATAGGGTGATAGCCTAGGTGTTGACTGTCGGCTGGCTTCCTTACTAACAGGGCACCCAGTGCGCTCCCTTTGACTTTCCAGCTTACCACTGAGCAAGTGAGTAGTTGAAAACTCAGGAATCATTTTTGAAGACCTTCTAGAACATTGCCAATATCATCCAACTTTTTTTCGAGAAATCAGTAGTTCTGAAGGAATCACTCCAGAAAAGGCAGAAACGGCCTTCCTAACCTGTTTTTTCACTTCTAGAAGCAGTGCACACTGTCATGGTTGGTTGGTCTTACCTGTCACAGAGTAGGAAGCATTAGCCTCTGGTGCGTTCTCCTCCACCTCCCCCTGCCCCCAATATCCCTCCTCCTATGTATCCATGTATTCATCTTCTGTCATAGTCCCATGGACTAGGCCCCCACCCCCAGTTGCGTAACTATTAATTGCATAACTAATGTCTTCATAAAGATAATTTGTGTGATATTATATAAAGTCAGTGTTAGACTTAGTGCACTACCCTCTGGGTGCGAGTCACGAGGGGCAGATTTTAATCTTGACCTTTCCTCGATGAGACGCCCACCCAGTTGTTTATCTATGAAATTTATGAGGCTACAAATCATTTTATTGTCGGAGTTGGAGCTGAGATGGCAAAGAGTCAAGGGAAAGGAAAACTTTGAACTGAATTTACATTAAGATGTGAGTGGCCATTCATATAGAATAGTGTGTTGGTTAGGTTCCCAGCAGGAAATAGCTGGCACGCTCAAATTAGGATCCTTCCAGGAGAATTTAATAAAGGGACTATTTACAGAGAAGCCACAAGGGTTGGTGCAGCAACCTGGGTAATAAAAGCACAGCTGTTACCAGCCTCAAACCCAAGAGAGGGCTTGGGGGAGGGGGGCTGCTACCGGAACCAAAAACTGCAAGAAGGGCAAAGAGAGTCCCCCCCAATGGAAGCTTGGTCGTTGAGCCAAATATACCACTGTCCCCAGGTGACCCAGCAGGGAAGCAACCAGGAGAGAAAGACCCTGCTTTGGTTTCCACCTTCCTCTCAGTCTCTCTCAGGGCTGGATACTGCTGAAGTAGGACGATGTGGGTAGGCAAGGGGGACCACTGGGGAAGGTCTTAGACAATAGCTTTTTTTTTGTCGAGAGCCAGGTAACAGTGAGTGCGGAGGAGATCTGAGTGGGCAGAACATATGCCTTGCAGCAGGAAGGAGCCGGGAGAAAACAGAGCTCCATGCTTGGGGTGGGAGTGGGAGATGAATGAAATTTAAGACTTAAACTTACCTTTCAACTTACACACACACACACGCACACACACACACATGTGCACGCACACGCTCGCCTCTAAAATCTCAAGCACATACTGATGACATTTGTGTTCTTCTAAGCTGAAGGGAGAATTTTTTAGATACCCTCCATTACAGACTATGACTGACCTCTTCCTTCCTGTGAAGGAAGCCAGCCCATTGAAATGGAGACACTAAAGAGACCGAAAAGCACACGGTGATTCCCCAAGCAATGCACGGTCTGGCTGCACTTGCTGGTTAGAGGATGCATGAGGACCAGCAGACAGAGCAAAGTATTTCTTCTTCTTTCCCATTGGCAGCCTTCAGGCCACAAGAACCATCCTCAGATGGACGTCCATATCCCCTGGAGGACGTGACCCCCTTTTCCTCTTTCCCTTGCTTTCGTGAACCAAAACTTTGGAGACCTTCATTCCTGTTCCTAACTTGAAAGAATTGTTCTGAGTTTCTATTCTGTTCATTTTTCAGTTTTCTCCAAGGGTAAGAATTCTCAAGCCTGAAACAGCTACACGAGGGAAATTTTTCTTACTATCAACGTAAGTTAAAATAAAATCTTCTCAGCTGTCTTCATCATCTTCCACATCCCACCTCCATCAACACCCTCCCCACAAGGAGCAAAGAAGATAATCGGAACCTTAAATCTTGCTAATTGTTTAAGCTCGTGGGGTGGGGGCTCGGTCTGTTTTCTGGTTGTGACTGGGAGATGAGTTCCTTGTTTGGTTGCATTCAGTTTAGAACATATCTTCATTCCTCAAGACTATACTTAAATTTCTCTTTAATTCCTCAACCTTAACTTGTTTATCATTTATAGATGCATCAATCCATGTCCAAATGTTGTGACTTGAGAGAGCAGTACAGTAACTGCCACAGCTTCCTGGGCCGTATGGTGCTTCCTGCCCTGATGAACTTGAGGCCCCTATGCAGCTGCCTATGGATGCTGGCTGTTGTCTTGAAAATTAGCAGGGACTCTTGACAAATGGTGCTGCTCACAGCCGCTCTACAGTTTTTGTATTCCATAATGTAACCTGTTGGTTCTGAGGCAGAAGGTCTCAGAAGCCTTCCCAGAGACCCGAATGTGAGCTGCCACCTTCCAGGAGTGTGTCAGAAGTCCCAGAGGGTGCTTACCCATTAAACATGCCACACACCAGCCAGGTGAGAGGGAGAAGAAGTTAGACACTCCCACTCTCTTGATATGAGGAGCAGTGTATGCCCACAGAGGGACAGAACCGGTAATATGCAAATCAATGTGATTTTCTCCTCCCCTTTGGTCTTTTCTTACTGAAATCATGACCACTATTTTGTGTTATGGTCACACAACAGCCTGATGAATACAGCGAAAAGAGCACTGAATTCAAAGTGAGGCCACCCTGATCTTCTCGACCACGGACAAATCTAAGCCAAAACAGCAGCTGGGCTCTGAGGTGCCTGGCCATCAGTGGCTGGCCTTTGGACTCTGGGGAGAGCGCCCATGCCTTCTAATCCTACCCCTGATGAAAATGACATTAAGAACCGACCTACAGCCATTCATTTCCATATGCGCATCTCCTGCCTCCTGACTGGTAAGGGAGAGAAGTGAGCTAGCCAATTACAGAATTCAAGAGTGAAACAAAAATGGCCAGCGGCCTTCCTGAACCAACTGAACTGTGGCATACAGCAAGCACTTTACTTCCAGCTGAAGGTGAGCCACTGCTCCCCAACAAAGGGTGTCATCTGCGGGCGTACAAACATCCAGTTGAACCAGTCCCAACCTTGTCAACACCACTGTGGTCTTGAGGTAGTGACACTCAAACATTCACATCTGTGAAACGAGGAGAATTGGTTGTTCGATGTGTTAGGGGATAGGGGAAGGGTTAGAAAAATTAACTGTGATGCTCTAGGTACATGTAAAGTATTTTCCAGAGAGCTGCTGAACACAGGGTTCAGTAAACTTTCCTGTAAAGAATACAAAACACTTTCATATTTGTGAACCCCTTGCTCTCTTGATGAGACTACTCAATTCTATTACGGTGACACAAAAGAACCCTAGGAAAATAGCCATGAAATAGTTAGATTTGGTTCTCAGATCATTGCCAATCCTTAGACAAGGTTATGATTTCACTTAGAAAAAGGTACAGAAGGAAAATTCAGAACAAGTAAACATTTTCTTCCCTTTCTCCTAGAGCAGTGGTTCTCAACCTGTGGGTCGAAACCCCTTTGGCAAACCTCTGTCTCCAAAAATATTCACATTATGATTCATAGCAGTAGCAAAAATACAGTTATAAAAACAAAATAATTATATGGTTGGGGTCACCACAATATGAGGAACTGTTATTAGATGGTCACAGCATTAGCAAGGTTGAGAACCAATGTCCTAGAGGTAGGAGGGTGACTCGTGAAGCTGATAAGACTTAAGAAGTGAACAAACAGAAGGCTCAGAAAGCAAACAAAACTTCCAAGGTTTAGGAAGTCCCAGAAACTTAGAAGATTCCCAAGGCCCCTTCCCCATGGTTATATTAGTCATTTCAATTACCAGGCAGTCTGGGCAGAGGAGACTCTCCAGCCAGCTGCCTGTGAGCTATGCAGGGAGCTCCAGAGAGGCAGCTTTCATGAGTCATTACCCATGCTGGGCTGAGCTTTTTGGTGATACAACCGCACTTTAGTCCCCCATACTCCTCTAAATAGTCCCAGTACAGTCACTAGTTCACTAAGAGGGATTTGTGGGGAATTGTCCCTGTGGTCTGTCATCAGCGCCCTATCTGAGGTGAACAGACATATGCTCGTGTCTCCCTAGGAAAAAGGTCACACAGCCAGATGGAAGCCAGGGTATCATGTGTGCTAGGCAAGTGTATGCTTCACCACCAAGCTACAAACAGTACACTTAATGATAGCTTTTCTTTATAATACTTATACTTAACTGTGATTCACCTGAATTCAGATAAGGTGACTTTCAAATGTGAATAAATGGGAACATTCTGGGCATAGCAGTACATGTCCATAATCCTAGTACTCAGAGGCTGGAGCAAGGAGTTAAGTTCGTAGGCAGCCAGGGATACTTAGCTTTCAGGGTGTCTCAAAATGACAAAGGCTAGGTGATGGCTCAGTGGCTAGAAGTATGTACTGCTCTTGCAGTACTCATGAGGTCATCTACTCTGTTCCAGGTAATCCCCCTGACCCAGGGGGTTCCGTGTCCTCATCTGGCCTCTGAAGGCTCCTGCATGTGTGTGGTGCACGTAAGTTTGCTTCTTTCAGGTAGACACATGGATGCATGATAAATAAGTAGATCAGAGAGAGACACAGGGAGAACTTGCTATTCGATGCTGGGAGTTAACAACAGACTACCTGTTACTGATGGAACATTCCTAAGAAAACATGCCCTCGGAAACGGATGGGAAGAAAGTGCGATGCTGAGGCTTCAGGTTTAGAGATACATTGTCTTAGAAGAAGATAGAGCAATGTTCCATTTATTCCACTCAACATTCGAAAGACAACCAGGAGTCTCAATATGATTCTACTTGTGAACTTATCAGCCCTTGGTAGCATTATTGACATCGAGACATTTGTGGAGTGATCTTTGTTCTAGCGGTTGTGGTGGTGTGGGGGGGGGGGTGAGTGGCATGCATGTTTGAAGATGTCCATATACATCCACTGGAGGCCAGGAGACAACTTCGGGTGTCATCCACAGAAACAGTGTCTATGGTCTTTGAAACAGGGTCCTTCCTTAGCCTGGAGCTCATCAGCCAGGCACTGGCTAAAGATAAAGAGCCGCAGGGATTTTCCCATCTCCACCTTCCAGCCATTAGGATCACAAGCATGCCAGGCCTGCGGAGATGGGCTCTGGGGCTCATAGCCTGACCTTCATGCTTGTGAGGCCAGCACTTTTCCAGATGAGTTATCTTCCAGCCTGGGGTTTGATATTTATATTTGGGGTTTTGTTGGTGGTATTTAGAAAGCAGTAAAGAGCCTGGGGCCTCATTCCTTGCTCACTTGAAGCAGACTTTGAGTATCACAACAGAGTCCTGGAGGCAAGGAAAAAACGGTAAACATGGCTAGCCTTGGACTTTAGAATTGGGGAGGGGGATGGGATGTAGAAACATTTAAAGCAGATGTCCACAAGGCCAGGGCCCCAACTGGGCCCTTTGCAGAAACACAGAGTGTGCCTTGATGTAAACAGTGATGATTATAGTAGCCTTGTGGAATGTGCCAAAGACTTCCTGTGAAATGCTAATTCGGTTTTGAAAAAGCCACCAGCTATTCAGTCTAATATAAACACAAAAAAGAGCATAAAAAAGAAATGTAAGTCACTGGCAGTTTCTCACAGTTCTCTGGAGGCTTTCTCCAATCCCATTGCTACAAAGTCCACTGCAGTGTAGAATTAGGGGTCAGACTTGGGCACAACCAGTGCAAGAAGGTGGGTTGGAGACCAGCCTGTGCTACGTAATGAACCCTTGTCTACAAATGAATAAATGACTAAATATTACAGTTAACGCTGGACACTTGATGAATGCTCATAAAGACAAAACTCTCTAGGTAGCCCTAGAGTGTGGACATGTAAAAGTATGTACATGTTTATTTCTGCATGAATGAGCTGGGCTACAAGTGTCACATTGGTGATACTGGCATACAACTGATATGCTATATCTAATCTTGGCTGTAGGAGTATAGGGGACTGTAGCTGATCATGGTTATTATTTTATAGAGAAGGCACAATGATATAGGCAGCATCTTACTAGGAAATGGGTGGCTCGATTTTTGAGCCTGAATTCTGCAACCTCTTCCTTCCCTATCCCAGGTTCTAATGAGATTTCTAAAAGCCTCAATTTCATCCCCTTGAGCATGGTAATAGCACCTCTCCTTCATACATCACCTGTGGGAAGAACTCCAAGAGAAAAGGGAGGCAGGAAAGGCTCTGCAAATTGATGTAGAAAGAGAAGGTGCTGTAAAGTGATGTCTGAGAGGACACTGGAATTGATGCTTAGGTGTTTTAAATGTGCTTTCGTGGTTTGCTTAATAGGATTCAAGCATGAATTGTCTGAACATACGCCTATTGTCAATGTATCAATAGTACAGCAAGCCTAATATTCTGTGTATCATTTTGTCTCCTAGTATCACTCTGAAAACTGATAACAAACTCAGCTTGTACATAGTGAAACTGTCAGTCACCTTCCAAGGCCATGGTTGCATCCCCATTAACAGTGTTAAAGTTTTATTTCAACACACACACACTCACACACATTTGTAGAGATAGGTAGGTGGGTAGGTAGATAGATAGATAGAGATATATATTTTTAATAATGTATTTTATGTGTATGAGTGTTTTGCCTGCAAGAATGTATGTGCACTATGAGTAATGGTAGCCATCTCTTGGCAAAGAAGGGAGCTGAGCTCATACACTGAGGATAGTGGGTATAAAATCCTGAGTCCTTGATACAGTGTTAAAGCACTGATTTTAAGGATGGTTCATGGGTAAAGGCACTTTGCTGCCAACCCTGATGACCCTGGTTCAATCCCAGAACCTACATGGTGAAGATGAAAAAATAAACACCCACAAGTTGTTTGTTCTTTGACCTCCACAATGCAGGGCATGGCAGAACACACACACACACACACACACACACACACACACACACACACACACACACGAGCTCTCCCAACTTCCAGATTCCTGTTATGACTTCCTCTTATGCAGCTTCTGTGAATCCCACAGTCAACTAATGTCCAAAACTGTATTTACTACTTTTCTCTAAAAGTCAATTTCCCTTGGCCCTTAGGCCTCATTTCTCACTCTGGGAGAAAGAAGCCCTTCCGGGATCCTCCATTGCACCCCACCTCTGCATCTCTTACAACCTTTGTCAGCTCATCCCCCAAACCTGACCACTTTTGTCCTTGTGGCATTTCTCCTGCCCAACCCCCATCTCTCTGGCAAACTCCTCAGATATCTGCCCCCATAGTCCTGTGATCTGTAGATTAGCAAAGGTGAGCACAGCGCCCCCTAGTGGTGGTCCTTCATTATTTAACTCAGTTTGAGAAGTCCTCTCAGGTGCCCTCTCCAACTCTAGTGGGTACCTCTTTGCCTCTTTGCTTCACCTGTTAGAAACCACTGGGCCTTACCTGAGCGGTGCATGCACTTCCCCCTCTATCGTTCTTGACACGGCCAACTCAGTCTTTTAAGTGCTTGCTCCCAGGCTCAATGACCTAACATCCATGTTAAGAAACAGCACGTTAGCACACACCTGTAATCCTGGTCTTAGAAATCTGTGACAAAAGGATCCCTGAGGCTCCGGGCCAGTCAACATTGCTGAAGAAAGGAATCTCCATGTTTGGTGAAAAAAAAAAAAAACAATGTCTCAAAACTCGAGATGAAGAATCTCACAAAATTTCTCAGTGAGGGAGGTTGCTGTCACCAAGACTGACAATCTGAATTCATCTCTTAGGGCCCACTTGGTAGAAGGAAAGAGCTGGCTCCCAAAGCTGTTCTCTGATCTTCCTCCATAGAAAGACCCTGGCACATGTCCACACACACACACACCAAAAATAAATAAATAAATAAATGCATAAATACATGGTGGAAAATGTAATTAAAATTATCTTTCAAAAGGTGTAGAGTGACAAAGGAGACCTCTGGCCTCCACATATGCATGTGAATACATGTACACATAGAAAATATAACTGAGACAGAATAGTAGTTATGAGACTCTGGGGTACAGTAGACAATTTCTAACAAATGAATATTTTCCCCAAAGCCAAGATAATTCTAGATATAGGAAGATATACATATAGAAGTAGGATGCACTGAAATGTTAAATATATATACACACATATGTAATATACACAAGACAAATGTGTGTGTATGTATACACATATATAGGAGAAGTACTTCCAGTAAGCTGTCAACTTTTACTGAGAAGCACAGTAACCCTTATAAACATAGACAGAGCAGCATGGAGATTTTGACATTGGCAAGATCTCAGCATTTCTCCAAGTACTCCTCAGACTTTATGAATGAAATCCAGTCTGCTTCAATATAGTTTTCACTGAGTTGTGATATCCACCTAAGGCCTACACCTCATCAAAAGGCAACAACAAAGATATATTACACTTATTTTCAAATAGCCAAGCAATGAAACGGGTTTTGCAATAAAAGATGCTAACTATATTGTTAAAGCAGGATAACCAGAATCACGTGCCACTAATACAATTTCCCCATCTTTATTTCTTGTCTTTGTCCACCACTTCTGATACTTTTGTGTGACACTTGCTCAGAGCACCTGACAGGGAAGTCACATCCCGTGCAATGTTTGCTCTTTGATGAGTCCTTACTTGGCTATATACTGTGTCCATTTTCCCATGGAGTTTACATTACCAATTTCATCATCTTTGCTCTAAGGTGCCATGCCTATGTTTAAAAATCAGCAACGGCAGAAAGCCTTGGGGATTTAATAATATAATGCCCCCAAAACACTCAAAGTTAGGTCCTGGGCAACAGCCACAGCAGCCGTGGGAGGAAGGCAGAGCTGGTGTTGATTTAGTCTATCCCAGACAACTCACATTAGAAGAGCCCCTCAATCGGAAGCCGTGTTTTGTATGACCCTCCTTATCTCTGTAAGCCTCTTAAACTTGAGCGATGCAACCCCTCAGCACTTCATAGGGTGGAAATACTACACTGCTCTCCTGAGGCAGTCACACACAGATTGGTAAAAGTAAATAAGTAAATAAAATTGTTCAAATATCATGTTTCCTTGATAAAGCAACATTTAGTGACGAGAAGACATGACTAAAGAAATGGGGGTCTGAGAAAAAGAAATGAGAGTTCAGGTGATGAAATAAACCTAATGAGACAGGGAGCCTGGAGGCCACATTAAGTAGAAATGGTAGGGAAATGATTTGATACCTGGTTTATATATCTCACGGCAGAAGAAATTTCTAATTTCTCCTCCCAGCACCAATCTCCACCAAGACATTTTTCTTTACCACAACCTACCTAATCTACATTTTTACCTGGGTTACCTGGTGTTCCCTTCAAGTCATTGTCTTCTGGACAGAGCCACTTCTTCTTTACAAGGGTCCTATCCCTGTCAGTGGAGGCCCCAATGCCCAGGTCCTCCCAAGCAGCCCAGAAGGTCACCGCTGCCACAGTGGGGAATAGAACAGCACCAGGTCTATGGAGTGTGGTAAACGATTGCACCCTCAACAAGTGTAGCTGAGCATAACTTCCTTTTCCAGGTCCTTCCACCTACCTGCAGCTGGCCACCAAGCCTTCTTAAGGAAGCACTTCTTTAGCCTGGTTGCTCCTTACATTCACTTATACTGTACCATCGGCATCACCAGGACCACGTCATGACCGTTATATTAAAAGCTGACTTGACCTCACTGTCTCCTTTTGTTAGAGCTCTGCCTTACAACCGAGTAATCTGTCACAGCCTGCTCTTGCCCGGGGTATTCACTGAACCCTTTATTCTAGAATCCAGTTCTTAAGAGTCCAAGGCCAAGCTTCTTGTCTGCCGGGTGCTCCAAGACTTTTTAACAAGGCAATCTTTCCTTTTAGCCAACAGACTGACTCACTTGTCTTCACTCTGCAGGCCCTGCCGGCATTTACTCCCTTGATGTAAAATGCTTTTCCTCATCACAGCTGCCCATCAAATCTTCAAGATTTGCCTTGTCCCACTTTTTCCTATGCAACATGATCCTTAATCACTTGAGTCAAAAAACTGATCTAATCTATCATCCCCTTGTCCTGTAAAGATGATGTCGCTAGTCCCTATCTGCTTATTAAATCTCTGGTAACATGCCTTGTATGTAAGTTTTTATTTCATTATTATTATTATTATTACTGTGTTGCATGCGTGCATGCAAGTGCATGCCCCACAGCCCCTATGTAGAATCATAGAAAAAGTTCATAGGGTGGGTTCTCGCCTTCTACTTTTACATGGTTTCCAGGTCAATGGGCTTGCAAGGCAGTCACCTTAACCAGCTGAGCCATCTTGTCCGCCCTCTGGTAATGTCTTGTAAGAGTGTTGTTTTCATTAAAACTAAACTTAATCTGTTGTAAAGAAACCTCACTGTGTAACCATGGATAAATGGGCTTAGCATTTCTCATTTCACTTAACAGTAAGATAAGTCCAGATCACCTGTGTTGTCCCTTGGACGGTGACAAAAATATACTTGCTTTGCTGTAGAATACCAAGCTGGTACTATCTCTATTATTTTTATCTTTTGTGGATGCAGCAGTGCTAAGAACTAGTCCCCCTTTAAGTAATAAATTGATTTAAGATTTATTTCAAGTTGCAGAAGACTAACTGTCCCTGTTGTCAGGTGTTAAGCTATAATTCAAATATTATCAAACTCTAAAATGTGTATGTTACTTCTGAAAAGGTGTGATGGCCTATATTTTACTAGCAGGTGGTAGTGTTTACTATTTCTTTACTTTGGAAAAAGGCATATCACAATGCAGAGGTTGATTGGCTGTATTCAAAATGAACTATTAGCTTATTAAAGAACCAAAGATAACCCATGAGTTTCTGTTGCTTGATTTTACTAATTGCTACAGGTGCAGTAATATTTTGTTTGTGTCTTAACAAATAAAGCTTGTTGAAGATCAGAGTGCAGAGCTAAGCCACTAGAGGCTAGGCAGTGGTGGCACACACCTTTAATCCCAGAGGCAGATGGACCTCTGTTAGTTCAAGGTCACCCTGGGCTACACAAAATTAAATCTAGCTAAAAGAGAGACAGAGCTCACACAAAGGTGATCCCAACACTAGGGATCCCACGCCTTCAATCCCAGTACTAGGGAGGTGGAGTCAGGAGAGATAGGACTGGACACAGAGAGGACTATAGGGTGGAAGGAGACAGGAGCTCAGTGCAGTCTCAGGACACAGTCTGAGGAGGCAGCCTGAGAACAGGACCACCCCTTAGGTCTGAGCATTGGCAGAGGTGAGAACTCTCTAGGGGTTGGCCGCTCTGCTTCTCTGTTCCTCAACTTTCACCCCCTAATACCTGACTCTGAGTTTTTGTTATTAAGACAAACTTGAATTGCGCTATAGCGGATGCCCTTGAGGCATTAGAATTATAGCTTAATAGGGCAGCTGGTGACTCCGTCAAAGTTTCACTAGAGCGCTATCACTTTCATTCACTAATACAAAACATATTTTCTATTAGATCTCATTCAAGCCCTAATTTGAAGGGTGATATGTTGTTTGAAATACATACACACAGATGTATATGTCCACACGCAAAGACAGGTCTATAGATGCCTTCCAATAGATTTTGGGGGAATATGTGTGCATGCATGTGACACGACATTGGTAATTTTTCCCATCAACTGCATTTCAGTGTTTGCCTTAGGAACCCCTATAAAGTCAGCTTAAAGCGACTCTGACTCTGACTGTGGCTATGTCTGTGCAGTGTCCTGCAGGCTGGTTGCTGCAGACCTTCCCCAAGCTTAGTACAAAATGATGAATAAGCATCATAAGCTATGCAGGCCTTCAGACAAATCTACAGTCCCAAGCTAAGTTATAGCAAATATGAGGGTTGGGTAGTCGATGTCCCTAAAACACTGGGGACTCAAGTTTCACTGTCCTCAGCAGAGGTTAGGTGACCCTTTCCCTCTCACCTGAATCTCTGTGGTAGAGTTCAGATGTGGCTTCCCACTGGAGTTCATGGTGGCTACGCTCTTCTGATAAGATTTCCCGTCCCAGCCCACCCCAGCCTCACACCCGCGGATGACCTGGGTACTCTTGCTCTAGAACATAGAATCACAGAGGCTCACCTGTGCCACAAAGCCACAGGTTCACCTCTGATGACCTGTGAGAGACAGGCCAGCCCAGCCGTCGATAGCCACCCAAACCCTAGCTCCCTGCAAGATGCTTGGATCCTGGGTCTGGTTACCCAGGGCTCCAGGATGTCACTGCCCAGTGACGGGTGAGATTGTGGCAACAGCCATCCTCCTGTTGGCTAGTGTTCCTTCAGGACAAGTCTCTTTTCAATTGCAGCACATGCTCCCACTGCACTCAGGAGCATCTCCCAGCCTCTTGGCCAGGTGTGGTTTCCTTTTATAGATACTGTTCCATGTGACATGAGTCTATACTGCCCAAGTGCAGCCTGCAGCAGGAAACTTAAAGGCATCTTCCTCCTCCTCACCCACCAGACACGGGGCTCTGGACAGGGCATAACTTTCCCTTTAAAGTGGGCCAGGAATCAGGGACCGCACCCTGGTTTTGCTCTCTCTCTTTTTGTACAGTACAATGAGCAGTTTTTGAATGAAACCTGAGAATCTTACTGAAGGAGACAACCAGAAAGATGCATTTGTCCTTGAACCGCAGGCCTCAACCTTAATGACAGAAACAGGAAGCAGCCCGTCACCCCTGTGTTCTGTGGACCCTTTCTTGCCAGGGCATGAATCTATCTTAAAATCAATCAGAATAAGTTTGGGATGGACAAGAATACCCTATCTTTTCTTAAAGATTCCTGAATCAAAATTGGGGGGGGTCCTCATTTTAGTCCCTCTGCAGTGAAAGAACAGATCGTCCACTTGTTTGAGGGATGCGGGGACTTGGCAAACTTCTCCTTCCTCCCTTTCCATGTGCTGGGCATAGGGGCAAGCTATACAAGAGGAACGTGGCTGCCTGGCACTCCATCACAGATGTTGAGTCTGCCCCCTCTCTCCCTTGCCACCCACTGCCTTCTGTCCGAGTTAACATGTGGGACCAGTAGGGCACAGAGCTATGCCTGAGCATTCCTTGGGCTGGACACTGTCATCTGCCAGATAACCCAACAAGCTAATAAATCCAGCCGGGGTTGGCTGGACTTTGCCCACGGTCTGTTACAGCATATGGTGTCTTCAGTGGTAGAAAGGGGGCTGGGGGGGATCAGAACTGTCACTTGACAGTGATCGTCTGATGCCCTCGCCCAAATGCCACACGTACTGCCGTGCCTTGATGAGCACAGGCTCAGCTTGGTTAGAATTCATGGATTTCATAAGGAAGATTAAAGTTGGAATTGAATCCTGCTGGTCCCAGGATGGCAGAGCTGGCTGGCAACATTTGGAGACATACTCCTTAATTGGCCTCATTATTTTTCACAGGAAAAAAAATGGATGCAAAAAGCTTAAGTAACTCCCTCCAAGGACTCAGGCAGCCAGTTAATAGTAGGATGAGGGCTAGAACCCTTGCCCCTGACTTCCATCCTGGAGCTTTCTCCAGCTCGGGCTGTCTCTGCATATTTGGTTTCATTTCTTATGCAAAATACTGACCTTCACAACCTTTCCTGGTATTGGACCTCTGAGTGTACAGTGGCTTAACGTGCACTTTGGGGAAGGGAGACCATCAAGTCTCTAAGTGGTTTGATCAAGTTTGCCAATATTTACACCCTAGGATAATCTATATAAACGTCACAAATAATGTAAGTCCCCACAACGTGAGTTAACTACAAGCTACGCGGTCTTCCGAAAAGCCCCATGTTCCATAATCACCCTGCCGAAGTTAACAAGGAAACAGAGAGCTGAAGGTAGGCACTGCCTGCACTCGCTGCTATTGACCATTTTAAGTGGGACTATTTTTAAAATACTGTATGCCTCATTAAGCTGTGCTCTGAAAATGAGAAATTTGCTTTAACTGCATTGTTTTGAATTGCTGAGAGAAGAATCTATCAACCACAAGGTGCCCTGCTGCTGAACTCAGCCAAAAAGCTGTTAATAACTCCAGCAGATGTTTCAGCTTTTTAGGCCAATAGACTCCCTCCCGCCTGCCCACCCCTTTCCAGAATCCTGTGCCAATATGACTGAACTCCAGTTCCCGTGGTTGTCACCGCCATTGCTGCTGCAGCCGCCAGGCTGGTGTGTTTCTAGGGCTACTGGGGAACGGTTCTTTAAATGACTCCTGGCAACAGAACCTCTGGCCTCTAAGGTCAGAGCGTTATTGCTTTTACTATCAGAAGTTTAAATCTTCAGAGGGGCCGTGGAGGTGAGGGCAGAGTCCGTGCTTCTGTGATGTTTTTGGCCTTCGTTGCTAGTCATTTTGTCTCGCTTTCTGTGATCTCTCCCAATGCTAAAAGTCCATTTCTCAGACTCATCAGAGTGCGACGCTGGCTGAGGTCCAGGGTCAGGGATACACTGGTGGCCCAGAGGGCCCAGGGAAGAGTTGGTGGATTAGTGGTTTTACAAAGGAGGCTCTGTGTGGCTTAGGTTTGTGTGGTTGTTTGCTGAGAGCGCCCTGACCTCCGCAGCTCTGCAATATTAGATGTGTGTCTTAGAAATGCAGCGGCATCCCGGGGAGAGAGGTAGAGTATAAGGGCGAAGCGGACCGCTTGCGGTTCCACCTTGGGATTCGCAGCATCGCTGCGTGGATAAACCTAACACCTTAGCCTGAAATCAATTCTATGTTCTAAATCTATGTTTCCAAATGAGAAGAAATCAAAGAAAAAGTGAGGGAAAGAAGAAAAACGGTAATCCTGCCCTTCTCTCCCATCCTCCATCCCCTGCCTCTTAATTATTTTGGAGCAGACTTTAAGATACCCCGGTGACGGCAGGGTGACCGAGAAAACACAGGTGCACCACATATTTGACTCCTAGTAGGCTGGGAGCACATCTGAACTGCACATCTATACCTGTCGTCATGCAGGGAACTGCCACTGTAAAAGGGGGACGAACAGGGAGGCAGAATCAAGCTCATAAATATTTTAATTCCTTATTTTGAGGCTACACAAAACCCAGAATCTCTGAGGTTCTGTGGACCTCCTTTGTCAGCTTCAACTTTCACCAACTATAATAATTCAGCCTCAAAATCTCCACTCTGTGCTACAACGGCTGTGAAAGTAGGTACCCTTCCCCCAGGGGCTGCCCACTATACTGTCTGCATACTCTCGCAAGCCGTGTTTTTAGTTCTTGCCTTGAGTATAGGAGGCTGACACAACTCCCTTCCTCTTAGGCTCAATAGAGCGATAGATTCCATCGTGACTTGGTCGACATTCTCTTCAGCAGAGGGACAGAGTGCTCATTAACACTGATGGAATTTGCACATACGTGCAAAAGGGAAAATACAGCTGTCAATGCCTGCATGTTCTCCATTTTTGTAGATCAAGAGTGGTATTGTACACTTGAGAGCCCCCGTGGCATCAAGATCTTTTAATTCTGGGACATGGGAAACTCAGATTAAAAATCATGCCACTCTTGCCAAAATACAGCATTTCTGCTAGCAAATGAGAGGAGGTATTTCTGTTTTGATCAGTGTGATTTCAAGAAGTCACTATCTGATGCAAATTCTTTAGTAAAATAAACCACCGATGTTGTAATAATAAAATAGGCTTTCAAAAAAAAAGGGGGGGAACAACAGAAACTCCCTACAGAATCAGTACAGAATACTTCTCATTATTAAAAAATTCCATATTAAATTACACATATGCATCTCCAGGGGAGTGAGTGCACAAGATAAGGGAAGAGAATTGAAAATAATCATGAGTAAGTTGAGATTCCAGGCCTGCTAGCAGTGAACAATGGGACCAGACATGAATAAACGATGTGGAGACGGCAGAGGCCCATGTAAATCCACACCATATACTTCATTAGGTCTTGAACTCTGCCCGGAACCCTAGGCTGGGAGTGATGATTTCCCAACTATTTTGTCCTTGATTATTTCCAGTCCAGGTAAACCAGACAACAAAGGAAAGATGCCTCCACGCTATTTCCATGATGGATGTGCAAGACCAAAATAGCTTCGCCATCTGATGTATTTCACAGTTTTAAGTTGAAACAGACATACTGGAATATGCTTATACATCTGGCTCAGGTGCTTCACTTGCCATATGTTTGTGAAATAATCCAAGGAGATGCTACAGTCGTATATTCCCCTTGGGACCTGAATAAAATGTGCCCACAAAGAGTTACCTAATTATTCATTCCTGCCAACAGCATCCTCACCTAATAATAAGGTGGTGCTTCAAATGAGACAATAGCGCTTTCAGTCTTGAGAGATGTCACTACCACTTATTGTTTCAAAAACAGAAAGTCTTTTGCATGTTGAAAATCAGGAAAAGATCCTTGGCCTTTAAAGCAAATAAAATCTCTGCAGGTGGTATATTTTGGTATTCTTTTGGGGACAACTTATGCAGTGCCCATAAACCTGATGTTTCCTGAAACCTATTGCATGACAGCCCATGGAGCCACAGTAGAAACTAGTGACCCCAAATCTAACCTTCTAAGAAATAGGTGTTCTGGCACTATTACATGTTTTGGAGAGCATGGGGGGGTATATCTGGTGTGTGATTATGTGGATGGTTGTGCTCTTGTGCTTTTGAAAGACAGAGGAAGACATCAGGTGTCCTACACTGTCACTCTCTGCCTTGTTCCCTTGAGGTAAGGTCTCTCAATGGACCGGGAACTAGACCGGCAGCTGGAAACCCCAATGATCCTTCCTCCCATCCCCCTAGCACCTGAGGTTTCAACATGCCTGTGACTGTGCCCAACTTCTCACATAATGATGAGATCCTAACCCAGGCTTTCATCCTTGAGCCCAAGTGGAGCCATCTCTCCAGCACCCAGAAGTCCCTAGCTTCAAAACTGGCAAGTTGCGATCACATCGGTATCACACTTCATCCCTGGGATAGATAGCGTTTACCAGGACGGACAGAGGAGTGATGCAATTAGCCTTGCCTGGTGTGTTCCGACTCCTTGTGGCATGCATTAGCCAGAGAGTGAGCGTTTAAAAAGGCTTAGGTGTTTTTGGTGTTGACCAACTGGCACCACTTGTGCTGTGGCACACATTTCTCACCTGAAGAGACACTGGCAATCAGGTGTTTCCATTTTTTTCTTGCAATTTGGCTTCTTCTTCTATATTTCTCATTTAAATTTTTTATTCATCTATTATTAGTGTGTGTGTGTGTGAAAGAGAGAGAGTGTGTGTGTGTGTGTGTGTGTGA